>CM054931.1:4796173-4908072 GCA_029168755.2 Tillandsia fasciculata
GTATCTATATATTATTATTTTTTTATTATTTATTATGTGATAATATTTTTTTTATTTGAAATTATGAATCAACTTAAATTTTACACATTTTTTTTTCTTTTTTTTATTGAACGGGCTCAAATCTTGCACATATATATATTTTTTATTTGTTTGAACTAAATCGCGTTATATTTGGCGACCTATTTCTCTCTTTTGTTTGCTTAAATCGAACCGGATCACACTTGTTTATTGAGTCGAACCGAACTAACTATTTTGCTTGAATCGAACCGAATTTTACGTTAAATCGGCTCAAGTTTTCTATATATATATATATATATATATATATATATATATATATATATATATATTTTGCTTGAAACCAAATTGGATTACACATATTTATTTATTTCCCTTTTTGCTTAAATCGAATCGAGACCACATATGCTGCATTGGACTGAATCGGTCCAAGTGCTCGGCATATTATTGAGATCAGAATTTTCGCCATTTAAGAGAACGACACGTGGCATATATCATCGGTCAAAAACATCAGCCGATGAATAGAAGGGTCAATCGAAGAAGGATGCGTATCCCGATCGGGATAGATCTCAGCTGCGTGGGAGTAGAGCATGCGACGTATGTCATTGGCTTAAAGCATCAGCCGATAGGAGAAGCAGCCGACAAAAAAATTATCGCCTCATCCAGAAGCGACTTTGGTAAAAAAAAGACAACAAATCGTCCCGATCAAACGATGAAGAAGAAAGAGTCAGAATCAGCCTTTGATTAATCAAGCCGAAGAAGAAATGGCTCTGAAAATGAAGGACACGCACACACGCATATATATATATATATATATATATATATATATATATATACACACGTACTATCGATAGTACCAATTCATTGGTGCTATCAAGTTTTTAGCCTTTGGATTAAAGGATGTGTGGTTAAGATGATAATGATTTTCTAGGGTTTACTAAATGATTGGTTGAATAGTAAAAATTTTAGGAGACCACTATAATCCCAACCGTATATCATTTCATCCAACGGATGAAAACTTGATAGCACCAATTACTTGGTACTATCGATAGTATTCTAGCCAGATTATATATATATATATATATATATATATATATATATATATATATATATATATATATATATCCAACTATGCTTGTGAATTTTTTACCATTAAATTTATGTTGAGATTTGTATATAAACTCTACTCTTTCTCTCTCTCTTTATATATATATATATATATATATATATATATGTGGGGATGATATTAGTCTTAATCTTTTGAAGTGCAAATGAATGAGGAAATGTGATTCAAAGCGCATGCGGAATGAATTTATTAAATTCTTTTGGATTGAGAATGCTTTGAAGAAAAAAAAAATATTTGAAAAAATATATTTTTTATTTTTTCATTCGATTTTAATTTTTGATTATATAATAATACTTTTAATATTTATTTTTTCTACATCTAATAATCTAATTATTTTTGTACTGTAAACCATTATGTGTTTCTACTATTTATATTTTTAAATTTTATCTATCTATAACAGTTAATGCAATTTTTTTTAATTAACTAGTTTTTTTTCAAAAAAATGACTGATTTGAAACAGTTATTCTACGTTTGTTTGTTTGTAGTCTTACTTCCGTACTACGTACGGTAAATTCTAATACAACTTATATCCTCCTAAAAAAGTTTTACTATACTATATCTATTTTTACAATATATATTTAAAAATTTATAAAAATATATCTCATTAATATTTTTTATTTTTTAAATTTATTTATTTATTGCGTCAGACTCCTACACTAGCATATTTACACACACACACACACAATGTCTAGTTACTTAGACTTAACTAAAGATATAGTATAATATAATAGTTACTCAAACTAATCTAATTGTAGTTGAATTTAAATTTTTTACTTCAATTATATTTTGTTGTTAAATTTTATTTATTATTTTTTATAAAAAAATAATATAACTACAGATGCAACTCTAGAAAATGATTACATTCGTTAGTTGCGTATAAATTTTTTCGGAGGCGAACAACACTATCCCGAGTGCATGTGAGAGCAGACCGGATGGAGACGATGAGGTCACGACCGAATCAGTACTCGCTGTCGCCCTGAGGGTTAGAACGAAGACGTGCCCGCTCTTCTCCAAAAAGTGTTTCTAAAGAGAGCAGTAGTTGTGATAAAGGATGAGAAAGAGAGTGTGATAGCAAAAAATAAAAAATAAAAAAAAAAAATAAAAATAAATTAAAATTTAAAATTTAAAAAATATTTTTTTTTACATGAAAGATCAAGAATTAGAGAAGAAAGAAAAAAAAAAAAAATGAAATTGCTTTGTTAAAATAAAGTTATACTATTTCAAAACACTTTTGTACTATTTTAAACCAAAGTTATACTTTTTTGAAAAAAAATTATACTCTTTGAAATAAAAATTACATTTTTTAGATAAAAATTATATTTTTTGGGCGAAAGTTATACAATTTTTTGTTCTTCTCTTCCTTCTCCTTCCTCTTCACTTTCTCGTACTTTTTCGGTGCCTAATCGGGACCGGCGATGCTAGAGATGAAGGAGAGTGCGGTGATATTGGAAAAGAGGGCGACAGCGGCGTAAGCGACTCACTTTGCTTCAGCCCCGCAGGGAGTGCATGGGCAGAAGTGAGGATCCCCACCTCGCCTCTATCGCGCCCGCATGCGTTGGAGGGGGCGGAGGCAAAGCGGCGGGGACTCGCCTCACCTCTATCCCCACCTACATGCATGGGCTCGATGGAGGCAATGCGGAGGGTTCTCGCCCGCCGCACCCAAGCAACCCCCACAGGGCTGAGGCAAGGTAGGTCGCCTTTGTCGATCTCTTTTCGCCCAAAAAGTATGAGAAAACGGAAGGGAAGGAAAAATAGTACAACTTTTTCTCAAAAAGTATAATTTTTTTTTCTGAAGAGTTTAATTCTCATTTTAAAGAGTATAACTTTCATCTGAAATAGAAAATTCTTTTGAAACAATATAATTTCATTTTAATAGTACAATTTTTTTTTTTTCTTTCTTTCTTTTATGGTAGCCTATTTTTGTTCTTCTCTCGTGCACCCCTCGCCTCCACCCCTACTGACGCGCTTGTGCACGTCAAAGGCGAGGCACGGGTTCTCGCCCTTGCCCGCGCACCCCAGTGAAGCGAAGGCAAAGTGGGCCACCTTCACTTCCACTATCTTCTTCTCCGGCGTCGTCGTGCTCTTCTCTACCTTCACCGTACGGCATCGGTCCCGGATGAGCGCAGAAAAAGTATGAGAAAGTGAAAGGGAAGAAGAAGGAGGAGGAGAAAAAATAGTATAATTTTGCTTAAAGAGTGTAACTTTCGCTTGAAGATTGTAAATCTCAAAAAACAAAACTTGTACTATTTTTGTACAAAAATAGTATAATTTTTTTCTGAAATAGTGCAGTTTTATCTTAAGAGTGTAACTTTATCTTTTTTTTCATTTTTCTTTAATTCTTGACATTTTCTATATATATATATATATATAGAGAGAGAGAGAGAGAGAGAGAGAGAGAGAGATAGCTTATATACTTTTAAAAGTACAAGCCCAGTTATGTTTGAAATTCTTTTGCCATTGAATTTGTATTGAGATTTGTACTATTGTAAAGTCAACTAAAAAGAAAAAAAAAAAAAATAATATAAATCTCAATGCAAATTCAATGATATAAAATTCACAAACGTAGTTTGGCTTATACTTTTGAAAGTATATAAGTTCTATTCTATTGTTATTTTTTTTTTTAATATTTTTTTTTTCGCTATCGCGGTCTCTTCCTTACCCTCAGTTATCGCCCCCGCAGTCGCCATGTATGTATCCCGCCTCTCGAAGCTGCTTCCATTGTGCCCACGCTCACGCGCGCAACGTTGTGCCAATCAAATACGCGTGAGCGTTTGTGTGGGTGTGGGCGACGGCGAGCGCGGTGTCGAGATATTTGAATGTCACAGAGGATAGCAGGGCATAAGAGCAAAACAGCAAACTCAAAAAGAAAAAAAAAAAAACAAAACAAATTTGGAACAGAAATAAAAAAAATAAAAATATTTTGATTATTTTTTAGAAAATTTAAATTATATTTGTAAAATTTAAAACAAAATAATTTATTTTTATTAAAAAAAAAAGTACGTAATTTTTTTTTTTTTTTTTTTTTTGGTACAAATCAACTTAATTAATGCAACTCTGTCTCTTTTGTTCCGTGCGAATAATAGTAGGATGCTTAATATTACAGGTCCGCATCTCTGCCTCCGACATGGGCCCATTCTCCTTTGAATCATCATCGTAGTTCTTGGGAAACCGAGAGAGAGAGACAGAGAGGACCATGACCATGACCATGTCCTTGTCCATGTCCTTGTGCATGTGGGTCCTCCTCCATTCCCTCCCCCTCCCCCTCCCCCTCCCCCACACTTTTGCTGAGACAGAAAAAGCTCCTTCCCCCACCTCCCTTTCCAGACCCATCATGTGTTACCTTTTATTCATCTTTCCCTCCATTTCGATCTTCCAACGTGTTTATAAAAGTAGGCTTTTGGTGTTAGTTGTTCGTAGTATTATGCTGCTCTTGCTCATAATGTAAAACACAGATGGTAGAAGGGGAGATTAATTAAGAGAGTAGGAGGAGTAATTAATAATTATTTAAAACCACTATGACGCTCGAAGCGTTGCCATCAAACGAACTCCCGGCGTTTCTCATCTACGACACCATAAACGCCGCCGCCGCTGCCGCCGCCGCCGCCGCCGCGAGCTCGTGCTTACTCTTCGACGGCAGAGGAGGTGTCGTGGGGGAGAGCCCGATGATAGGCGGCGTGGCGGCGATGGCAGCGGACGAAGCGGCGGCGGCGGCGGCGGCGGGGGAGGGGAGGAGGAAGCGGCGGCGGCGAGCGAGGAGCGAGAAGAACAAGGAGGACGCGGAGAGCCAGCGGATGACGCACATTGCCGTCGAGCGCAACCGCCGCCGCCTCATGAACGAGCACCTCGCCGTCCTCCGCTCCCTCACCCCGGAGTCGTACGTTCAGAAAGTAAGTGTCTCGTTTGACTCCACTTTGAAAACTGCAAAGTAATATATCCTCCAACAATATCTAGTCTAGTTTACTAATTATTAATTAATTTGTAGGGTGACCAAGCTTCAATTGTGGGTGGAGCGATTGACTTTGTGAAGGAGCTGGAGCAACTCCTCCAATCACTAGAAGCTCAAAAGAGAACACTATTACAGCAGCAGCAGCAACAAAAGGGCAATAATAGTGACATTTTCCCCACCACAGCTTCTTATTATTATGAGAAAGACTCCCCTCCCTTCGCCCAGTTCTTCTCCTACCCTCAGTACGCATGGTGCCATCCTCCTCGCGACTACCCCTCGCCAGAGATCCACCACCGGCCCGCGACGGTCGCACCGTCGGTGGCCGATGTCGAGGTAAACCTAATCGAGACGCACGCCAATATCCGCGTACTCACCGCCAGGCGCCCCGGGCAACTCGTCAAGATGGTGGCCGGAATTCAAAGCCTCAGGCTCACCATCCTGCATCTCAATGTCACCGCACTGGATGCAATTGTGCTATACTCTTTCAGTGTCAAGGTACGCATCATATCCTATACTTTTATACTTTGTTGTTGTTTTTTTTTAAAAAAAAAAATCGATCATAATCAAAATCAAACTTTATTTCATCTTTTTATAAAAGAAAAAGTTTAATCATAGATGGTAAAACAAGAGCACATCAAGCAGGCGCTTAATTAATTGGAGAACGGTATGTTTGATAATCGAACTGTTAATCTGTGTGGGCATGTTGCTGTGGGATTTTAATTAGAAAACAGAATCAAAGCTTGATAGTTGTGGAGTGTCAGATATTCTCTTGCATATCTGTCTTGGCAAAAGACTATTGCTGAAAATGTTGTAGGGTACCAACAAAAGTAGATCTGGGATGTACTACATACTATTCCAAAACACCCTTATTGGTGTTTGATGCAGGCTTTATGAGTGTCCTAGGTTTTGTTGCTTTGCACCAGCAGGTACAAAAAAAAAAAAAAAAAAAGAGGAAAACTGTGGCCTTTAATCTATAGTTAGCAGAGTGATCTTAAACAATACTACATAGATTAACTTTAATTTTAGGGCTTCAGCAGCCACATCTTGATATATTTCATGTGTCTGATGGGTTGCTGAGAGAGAGAGAGAGAGAGAGAGAGAGAGAGAGAGAGAGTACAATTGTGATTACACCCTTCCCTGCTGTGTTTTTCAGAGCAGTGGCTTTTACTCTGCTACAGGGTGGGTCCATTCAACAGTAGATGCTGTGTTGCTTTTGACCAAAAAAGGTTGATTGAGATGCTATTCTATATTTAGGAGATACTCATCCTTGAGTATGCCATTATCGATTGGCATTGGTTTCCTTTAATAATTACAGGTCTGAATTTCTGGAAATTACTGCATACCAATGACATTTTTCAGATGGAAAATGCTAGCTGTACTCTAACATATATATGTATAAATCTTATATTTTATATAGTCTAAAATTTATAATTTTTAAAAAATGTTAGTAAAAAATAAAAAAATTTCTCCGAGTATAAGATGTTTACTCTTCGATGTATAAAAAGAGCTTTACTATCCATGATAAGAGGGGTGGGGAAGCACCGAGCAAAATAATGAATTTTCTGATCTCAAATGTGACAATTCGAATAACAATTACTGGACCAGTCTAGGATTTAAATTTTTTTGGTAACCTACTTGCAAAACGGATAATGAAGACTGGTCTAACGAAGCACCTGTATTTTTGGCTGCCTGATGTTCAGCTCCCATACTGAAACGACTGTTCAGAGAATCTTTTGTTGGTGACCACAGCCATCACTCAAAGTCTATAGACAAAAGACATAAATTCTTATTATAAATAATTGATCTAGGCAACTTTAGAGTCAGACCAACCCTTTCAGTTTACTTACTTGCAAATGTCAATTAAATACTCGCACAGCTTTCTGCTACAGAGTCTGTATTCCAGTATAAAATTCTGGGCAGCTGCTGGACTCAAAATTTTCTCTGAAACAACAGTCTCTTCTGACTCGATGGGACCCTCCAGACTCTGCAAAGATTCTTCTGTTTCTCCAGTTTTCTGTGCCCTCAAATTTTGTTGTCATTTTACTTTACTTTTTGTGGTCCCTTGTGTCATAGGCAATTTCAACATGTTAGTTAGATAATTATACTAGTGATCAGATTCAATATATTTATTTTTATTAAGTGTGTTAATACTGTTACGCGTATTATTATGCCACATGGTGATTGCAGGTTGAAGAAGGATGCGGTGTAGCTACAGCGGACGACATTGCGGCGGCGGTTCACCACATCCTCTCTCTGGTTGAAGCGTAGAAGACTCTCGCGGACCGATAGAGTACGTCACAAATGGGGATATAGATCTTACACCTCTCATCGTAGAGTTCATGAAACTCTAAATATTTTTTAGTAAAAATTAAAAAATTGAAATGATGAATCTTAGATGAAGAGAGTGTAGAATGTACATCTTATTTTGAAGTGTATCAGTAGCATTACTCATAGCTTATTAAGCTTGTTTAAAGGGCCCATTGGACCGTCGAAAGTGTTTCTGCGAGGTCGGCCCAATTATTCACCGACTACACTACCGTGTCTTCAGCCCATCAATGGCCCATTGGGCCGCCATTGTAGATCATTAATGGGCTGGCTACATTGTGTATGGCCCATCTTTATGTAACCTTCTTAACATATTCTTGTTGCCGTAGAAATTTAATTAATGCCTTTGGAAGTGAGTGGTTACAACTTAACAACCCCTCTTTGTAAAACTATTTTCAAAAAGAAAGACCACTTGAATAAAGCTATTTTTTAAAAAAGAAATATACTAAATACTTATGATTTTATATTAAAAATCAAATAGTAGATAGAGAAACTTCTTTGTCTAGAGATTGTAAAAGCTCCTTCCAAAATTTTGGCACTGTAAAAGCTTTTAAATTTGTATTTTAAAAGGTGCAGAGATGATCGCACAAATATATATATATTGTAGGGCTATTATATTTTTATGAGTATAAATTTTTTTATACTCATCATTTTTTTTGTCCGTGGATAAAGGGATGTGCAGTTAGAATGATAGTGGTCCTCCTAGGTTTAATGGGTTATTGGTGAAATAGTATAAATATTAGGGAACATTATAATTTTAACCGTACATTTTTTAATCCAAGGGTTGAAAATTTATGAGTACGAAAAGATTTTACTCATAAGAGTATAGTAGTCGGACTATATATATATATATATATATATATATATCAATAGATAATACCAAGTATTTAGTGCTATCAAGTTTTCTACCTTAGATTAATTTCTTTAATTAAATTTAACCGTTAGATTTTACTATTTCCCCAACACTTATTAAATTCGAGGGACTCATTATCATCTCAACCACACATCTTTTAATTCAATTGTTAAAAATTTAATAACACCAATAATTTATTACTATTAATAGTATTTCACCCTCTCTCTCTCTCTCTCTCTCTCTCTCTCTCTCTCTCTCTATATATATATATATATATATATATATATATATATATATATATATATATATCAATAGAAAGGGTGAGGAATTAGGTCATACACATAAATGTAGTATTATTTGTGCTGTAACAATTAGGTTTTAATGGTTAAGCGGGGGGCACACTAATATGGTACATGAACGTGCTAAAGTAAATATGGATGTGCATTTAGGACTGTATACGTGCATGCATTAATTTACCTTCTTTTTTGTAGTGTAACGACATTACACACTCGACCAACTCCACCGTAATCTGCTCTCTGTTTCTCATCTGATGGCATGAACCGAAATTACATGCTCTGTTGCCAGAACTTGTTTATTTAGAGCGGGCTATTTCTTTAATAAAATCAACCACACTGAAATATATATATATATATATATATATATATATATATATATATATAGAGAGAGAGAGAGAGAGAGAGAGAGAGAGAGAGAGTTAGAGTTAGTCCATAATGCTATTAATAGTACTAAATTATTGGTGCTATTAAGTTTTTAATTTTTGGATTAAAATATGTGTTGTTGAAATGATAGTAGGTTCATTGGGTTTAATTGGCGGTTGGAAAAATAGTAAAATTCAATTGTTGAAAATGATCAAAGAGATTGATCTAAGTATAGAAAATTTGATAGCACCAAATACTTACTGCTATCAATAGCATAGTAACCGGACTCATATATATAGATATATATATATATATATATATATATATATATATATATATATATATATATATATATATATATATACAATAGAGCTTATATGCATTTAAAAACACAATTTCATCTATACTTGTGAATTTTTTATCATTGAATTTGTATTAGAATTTGTGTTTTGAAATTTGTAGTTTTTACCTTTTATTTCTTTCTCTTTAGTTGACTTTATAATAACTCAAATATATATATAAATATATAAGTAGATTTTACAAAATTTACAAGCATTAAATTGTATTGCTTTGTACTTTTAAAAGATATAAAAGGTAAAACTACAAATACTCTATATAAATTCATATATACATATAGATAAATATATATATCTATATATATATAGGGAGAGATAAAGAGAATCCGGCTGGAATACTATGAATTATATGCGGTTGGAATTATAATGGTCCACTAAAATTTTTACTATTCAACCAACCACCCACTAAACCTTAGAGGACCACTATCATCCTAATCGCATATTTTTTAATCTGAAGGTTAAAAAATTAATAGCACCAATAATTTAATACTATCGATAATATTCTAGCATATATATATATATATATATATATATATATATATATATATATATATATATATATATATATATATATATATATATATTTATAGGGTCTGGCTACTATACTCTTATGAGTAAAAATTTTTTATACTCACAAGTTTTCATCCCTTGGATGAAGAAATGTGCGGGTAGGATTATAATAGTTCCTAAGATTTTCACTATTTTCCAACAATCTTGTAAACCCTAGGGGGACCACTATCATACTAATCGCATATTTCTTCATGCAAAGGTGAAAAAGTTATGAGTATAAAAAAATTTATACTCATAATAGTAACACCCTACGCTATATATATATATATATATATATATATATATATATATATATATATATATATATATATATATATATATATATGGCCCCACACAAATTTTAGGCCTTTCCTACTTGGGTTTAAGGGGCTTAAGGTGTGAGCTCAGAAGCCTACTAAAAGAAACACAGGCTCATGTTTTTGTGCTTCTTTAGTATCACATCATTCATCCGGAACACATACTGATTCAACAAAGCTATGGAAAATCATGGCCTACCACTAGTTCGGCAGCAGTGAAAACAGACAACTTGGCAGTCCCAAAAATCATCCCCTGCTATCAGCAAAGAAAGAAAAGCCAATAATTATCTGTCAAACAGACCACCGAGAACAGATCTAGCACGATTGGCTAAAAGAGTTATGATTGGAACCTAAAATTTTGAGTTTAAAATTTAATTACTTCATATTTCTAGAAAGAACGAAAAGGTTTAAAGAATGAACGAAGAGGTTTGATATGTAGCAAGCAAGACACTTCGTCAAACAACACAATTTTTTTTTTATTTGTTTTTCTCTTTGAAGGAAAAAATGTACAACTGCCATATGCCATATTTTATTGATTTCTATGATACGTAACTTGCATGAAATATCATCGTCATTCCAATTGCTTTAAGATTCGCGCCGGTAGGCGGATTGATCCCACATCACACTAGTCTATTGCCTTAATCACACATGGCGATGGAGGATTGCCCGCATTATAAATAATTCTACTAGGACAGCATGTGTACATCATGCATTTGCTATCTCAAAAGCAGCTAGAAGCCCCCATAGATGAGAGGAGATTAATTAATTGAAATACAAAGCACCAAATATCAAAACTCAACGGTCCAAATGAGCATCAACAAATTATGAAATTAATATAGTAAGTATAAAACGACTAAAAAATGACCCCGATCGACCAAGTACAAGTAATGATTCTTCCTACCCAACATCCTTTTTTTTTTTTTTTTTTAATGTTTTTTTGAAGTCTATGATTAAGATGACGGAGACAAACAGAAGAGACAAACCACCACTCATTTTCTACAGAACTGTAAAGCACTTGCATAGGAAAGTAAGTAAACATTTAATTACTAGCTTTTGGCATTGCTTAAGATATTCAATGCGTAATTGGAGAGCCATGTGCTTGTGCCGCATCTTATGTTTTGCATATGCAATTTTGAAAACCAATAGATCCTGCACTAAGTCGACTGCTGAAGCTTAAAGTAGAACCAAACATTTAAAGCCGAGAAGGAGAGAGCTTAACTAAGAAAACAGAGTTAGGAAGAAAAATTACCTAACACAAAGATGCTAAAAATACTTGTTTATTTTTTGATTATATACGAATCTGACGGTGGTAGGAGGCCAACAAACCTAAAAAAGTTACTGTCACTGTTCCCATCAAATACCAAAATTTAGCCAATCTTATGTATGGACCACTTAATTGGCTTAATACCATAATAATCTTTGGGGCAATATTGAAGGATTCAAGAAATTGTATGAAGAGAACAAAAAGAGACCACAAAAGTAATCCAAAATCCATCAAAAATCCACACGACCGAAAACATAAGCAATGGGGAACTCGCTCAAACCAGAAACATATCGAAATCGGAGAAGAGGATTGATTCCCTCTCGAAACATGTGTCATTTCATCAACAACGCAGAGAGCTCTTCTTCCTAATCTCGAATCACAATCGCGAACAGTTTGAGAATAAAAAATATATACTCTTTCCTCCCCTTTGAAACAATTCTGTAAATTTGTAAATCAATGCTGAGTAGTATGATGATGATCTTGTTCATTATCTTTATATTGGAAGGGTGGTCAATTTCTTTTCCCTTCCATGGCTGGTGAAGAACAATCTCCCACTCGAGACGGAACGCTTCATCAGCTCGGGGCTAATAACACAATGCAATGACCTGATCCTGCTACTCTCCTTACTGTTCTCCCCCGCACACCCTATTGAAGAGCCACTACCCACCGAGAGACCATTCTCCCTCGCTGCTGATGATAGCTCGTCCGCCGCGCTCGCGTGAAGAACATCTGCGATCGAGACCTTGCCCCGATGAGAGTCCGCAGAGAACGATCGCCTCATCGGCTGGCTGCTGCCGTCTTCCCCGACTTCGGTAATATCGTCGTCGTCGTCGCTGTCTTCTTCTTCTTCTTCTTCTTCTTCTTCTTCTTCTTCGGCGGCAGCACTCTCTGAATTATGTTCGACAATGATGACCATCTCATTCTCGTTCCGGCCAGCTCTGAGCGGACGAGGACTGACGTCGGCCTGCTCTCTAGGGGGGGCAGGCGGCTGAGGAGGAAGAGGAGGAGGAGGAGGAGGAGGAGGAGGAGGAGGGGGATTGGGCACCGAATTCATAACGACGATGTTGGCGCGACAGAGAGGGCAGTTGGAGTGGGACTTGAGCCAAGTGTCTATGCAGTGGAGATGGAAAGCGTGGCTGCACTTGGGGAGCAGACGAAGGCTCTCGCCCTCGCGGAACTCACTGAGGCAAACCGAGCAATCGGAGCCGTCGACGAACCCGTCCCCCTTCCTGTAGCGGTAAACGGTGATCTTGCGGATCAGGGCGTCGTCGAGGCCGTTGGAGGGGGAGACGTGCCAGGCGTCTTGGTGGCGGTGGGAGTGGCCGAGGTCGGGGTCGCCGCCGCCTCCGCCACCGTCGTCGTCGATGGGGCGGTCGGAGCTTCCAGGGCCGAGGAACCAGCGGCGGAGGGATCCCGGGGAGGCGCAGTACTTGGAGACGATGGTGTAGTAGCTGACGAGGAGGAAGGCGGCGGCTAGGACGCCGATGATGGCGATCATCAGAGGGGAGAAGGTGGTCTGGCCGGAGCCCTCGTCGGCCAGGCCCAAGGGGGGAGGCGGCGGGAAGATCACGTAGCACCACTGCGGGCAGTAGATGCTGCATAGCCCCTGCGAGCAGTCCCTCGACGGCTCATACGGAACCCACGTTTGTTGGTTCCCGCTAGAAGAGGAAGAGGACGACGACGACGACGACGCCGCCGACGCGCCGGCCATGGAAATTAATGAAAATATAAAGTTTCCACACAAACCTTCCCTCCCTCCTCTCTCTCTCTCTATGACTGTTCTCTGTCTCTGCGGTACTACTGCACTGCAACAACCAGTAAATACGATCGGACGTTTCTTTGCTGCAGTTTCTGGGCCTAATGATTGGGTACGTAAGAAGTGAGGAGGGGGAGGTGAAGGGGAAAGGGGGAACTTTTATTGGGACCGTGAGAGTGATGTGAGTGGGTGGGGGAAGAGCGAGGAGGAGAGAATGGTGTGGGTAGGGGGTGAGGGGGTCTGGGGACACTGAGAACTGAAATGGAGAAAACAGATCCTGCTCCTCTTTGAAGGATTGGTATATATTGAAGAGCGGAGAAGGGACCAAAGTGCTTGTTTGCAAAGCAAAGGATATAGACGATACAACAGAGGGGACGAGAGAGATGGAGAGAGGGACATAGAGGTGGTGTTGTTGGCCTTCGCTTTTGTTTTGCACTTCTTTTTCTGCTGTCTCTGTCTCTCCTCTTCTTTCTCACCTCCTTTATTTTATGTGGTGGGACGGGAGACAGCGAGAGAGAGGACTCAAGTTGAGGGACATTTGACCCCAGATAAGAAAATGTAAATCTTACATCTTTTTATTTAAAATTTATTTTCTTTATACTAATCTATATATTTTTTTTAATAATATTAAATAAATTTTCAAAAAATATATTTAAATTTTTTAATAAATGAGTATAAAATTGTATTTTCTTTTTGTGAATATATACATGTACGCAGCATTTCTCTTTATGGGTAGTGTTCTGGGTTACACCGAGTTCATCAGTTAATGCCATATCCCTAATTCACTATTGGGAGCAGAGAGGCCGGTGGAGAGCACTACTATTAGAGGTAAGCAAGCCTTCTAGTTACCACTACGGAAAGGATTTGTTTAAAAAAAAAAAAAAAACAGCCATGTTGTACGTACTTATGTCTTTAATTACTAATAAATGAACCGATAAGATATCTTCAAAATAGCCATAAAGAGTTACGTGTTGTATATACATAACAATAAATGTTGAATAATAGACAAAACACCTAATAAAATCATAATTTTGTTGAGTGTAAAACAGAGTGATTTGGCATACAGTAATACAAGAACATCAAAATAAAAGTTAAATAATCACTATCTATAATATTGTTTGGAATAGCTTATGATGCATGCATATTGTGGCATTAGTCTAAAACTTGAGCATCTTGGGATTATGGAAACTTTTTTTCAGAATAAAAGATGGGTAGTTTAGTCAAGGTTTAATTTTGGTGGCCAACACGGAAGATGATTTGTTGGTTCGATAGCTTTCCTGAGAAAATCCCCAGGACCTCTTTATTAGTCAAACTTACTTTCTCAATAAAGAATGAGCAGAGCATTCATAATTATCATCATTAATAATGACATCCGTACTACTTTACATAAATATAAGCCTAACACTTTCACCGTTCTAAAATTCACAAAAATTCTAATAAATTTTAAAATTAGATAGTAAACAAAAAAAAAAAAAAAAAAAAAAAAAAATGATTGAATGAATAAGATGTAAATTTTATACCTAATCTAAGAATTGTACATATAGCATTACTTTACTCTGATTACCACCAAAGACAAAACCTCTCTCTCTCTCTCTCTCTCTCTCTCTCTCTCTCTCTCTCTCTCTCTCCACCATGATTTTTCTTCCCATTTACATCATCCAAATTCCTAAGTTAATCCAACCATGGTTAGCACAAAATTAAATTAAAAAACTCTTTAAATTTTAGCAAAGCATTACTCTTGGTAGGAAGGACCTTCAAAAACGTCACTGTTATTTATCCTACCAACTAAAAGAAGCGTGTCATTCAAATATGAATCACATATTGGAGAATTTCAGGCTCAATTTCTATTACAAATTAAATTACTTCAGCTATATAAATTAATTGTTCTTAAAAAAAAAAATTGATCATCATAGTAGCTATTAGCAATTAATTATTCACAAGATACATGTTTTCTTTAATCTAAAAATAGTTAGAATAGTATCGATTCTAAATGGACAGAGAACTTGATAACTGGTATCTAAAATTTTCCGATCAAAATCTAATTACTTCACAATTTTAACTGAATTCATTTAATAAAAATATAAATAAATAAAGCAAATATTTTACCACCTTCCGCTCTTCCAAAAAAAAAAAAATAGCTAGAATGGCGAACTTAAATAAGATAGCTCAAGCCAAAAAAAATAAAAGAAACTACTTAAAAATAAGTATAAATTTTAATTAAAATGGCCTTAGATTTAGAAAAAAAGAATCATAAGAGAACAAAAATAAGAGGGGGTGTTAGGTGTACCAATATCTATGGGCGAGTTATCCGAGCACAAGAGTAAGAGGGGCAGCATTGTAATTTACGGAGAAGGTGAGGGCAAATACGTAGATGCGGATGGAAGGCGTTGAGCAGTTGGGTTCATCTGAAAGGTGACGGGCCAACAACCTGTAAGATTCTGGCACCACAAAAATAATAATAAAAAGGGACATATATACACTTACTTATATATAATACAATACACAAACAAATGTATGTACAAATCAATCAATCAATAAAAAAATAAAAGGAGATTGAAATAGGAAGTTGGGTGTTGGTTGCTCCTATTTTAAATATTCCAGTGTAAATAAATAATAATAATAATAATAATAATAATAATAATATTCAAAATGGCCAGATGAACAATGCATGCATGAAGTTTCTGAAATAACGTCCTAACTTTACCTTTTATTTTATTAGCACCCCAACTTTCGATTATTTTAATTTAAATTATCTGTATAAAAATACATAAAATGAATTATATGTTTATTCGAAAACGATTTTAATTGAATTTAATAGTTTTACAAGCTTTTTTGTTCAATAATAATGATGGATACCAAATAAAGTCCGACCAACTTATTTTCAATTTTGAAAGAAAAAAATAATCTTAACTTCTAACTGAAATTAATTGAAAAAAAAAGAAAAAAAAAAAAAAGTTAAGAAGGCCTAATTAAAAAATATATAAAAAGCTTTGGGTCTACTGCAAGTGGAAGGTATCTTTTTCGCCCCCACTCTTTTTTTTTTTTTTTTTTTTCTTTTCTTTTTTTTGTTTAGAATGGTTAAAACAGAAAAAATGGGCTCCACTCATCTAAACGTGTCAACTAAACGTGTCAGCGTATTTTAATTTATATTTTTATGGACTAAATAATCTGAGGCCCAAATAGATTACAACTCTTTGGATGGGCCCGGGCCCTAATTATAGGGTAATCACTACCGATTAGCCAAACAAAAGATATTTTCTTCTTAATTTTTTTTTTTTATTTGTGTGATGAAATGGAACAGTAAAAATAAAATAAACTCAATAGAGCAACTTGAGAAAGAAGAAGAAACAATATGGAATAAAAGCTACACACAAGTTAAAAAAGGAAAGAGAACACCACCTTGTTGGGTTTCTTTTCTGAAAGGAAGGCAGCTGCTCCACCATAGGCATAGAATCCTTTTGGCTTGTTATCTTTGTTCTGCCACAACTCTTTCCACAATTGATTTTTCAGAAAATCCAAATTTACCTCGTTACAGTTAAAATACAGTATGTATGTATGTACCTAGCAATTCCAAATAATTTTTTTCTAAAAAGCTGAATACCGAATCCAAATCAGCAAATGCCACAAAAGTGAGCATTACAGCATGATAGTTATCTTTCTAATAAGAGGTGGGTAACATCAAAATTTTGAAACTAATGGCGGCGAAGAAGGATCACAGGATTATAACTCTGGACAGAATTTTACTAGTTTCAGAAAGAAAAAGAAAAGGGATATCATCAATTTAATGAGGGACCCGACAAGGTATATATTCAGTTCATTCCTATGGTTATTGAAAGACAAAAAAAAAAAAAAAAAAAAAAAAAAAAAGGCCCAGATTCATGCGTACCTTTGGCTAAAATATTTGACAAGGTGGAAAAGCATGGGGTGATGCCAACTGGTCTGGTCTGGTCTGGTCTGGAAATGTAAGAGGTAATTCCCTTTCCCTTTTCCTTTTACTTTGCCCTTTTCTATCAAAAATTGGAGACGTCCGAGCAAGGGAGTACTGAGGAAGACACGGGCCCATAGCTCACGGCATAGTAAAACAATACATAGACTCTTGAGGTTCTGGCACATGCAAGTAAATAAATGATGATCCTGTTGGATTTGTAGGAAAATGATTGCGACATAAATGTTCAAACAGAAGCAATTGGAAACTCACTAGAGAGTAAAATTTGTCTCAATCATGTACAGAGTGCACACCTAATACACTGTTAATGACTTAATGAGGGGGCGTTCTAGGGCTGCTCTACGTCGATTTGAAAGCACTGAAAAGGATAAGTTTGGTCACATTTCTCTAGCGATGATGCATTAAAAGATTCAGGGCTGCAAGAGCAGTACCAAATCGAGGCAAAGCTGAACGCTTGTGGAATGCATCTAGCATGACTCACATCAGCAACTACCGTTAAAATTGATATTCATTTCTAATCACATTCCCTCTCTCGGCACATTTAAACAAATCAAAAGTTATGTCAACTTCATATTATATTGTTCCAGCACCAAATTTATTGCCCAGGGAATTTTCATATATGCCACCAGTCACCTAGATATTTTTCGTGCAATCATTCTTATCATTCGAGACCTGACTTCTCGACTACACATTGCCACTCTCTGACCCTTTTATGGTGTATAAATTTCTGATGTAGAAACACATGCATCAGAAAAAGGAATGGAGAATGGGAGAAGCCAAACTGGACTGAAAATATGTCAGCTACAAGATGGGGAGCAAAGGATTGAATTATGCTTTCCATTTTTCTATCAACACTACCTTTGGCAAAAGAAGTTCAAAACTATAGAGGAAGAAAGGGGCCCCATAGCTTACCACATGGCAAACCAATACACAGACTGTTGCGGGTTCCTGTACTTCTCCCAAATAAGTGAACCTGTGAGTATACTAGGAAAATGATGGCAGCGAGACAGTTAAATGACAGCAATTGGACAGTTCTAGTGGAAAAAGATTTCATCAATCATGTATCTAGTGCATACCTACCGCACAATTTTTGTAGTTAACACCTAAATGAATGATTATCTGCAGACGAATCAAGCGGTGAAAAAATTATAGCCATATTAGATCATTTGAAAGCACCAAAAAGATAATCGGCAAGGTTTCTCTAGTGATATGTTATAGGGCTAAAGTAGCTGTCATCAGAACATAAGAAACAAGCCTCACATCAACACCTACTAATTAATCAATTTTAATCACAATCCCTTTCTTGTCACACCAAACGACAGTAAGATAATTATACCATCAGCATCAATCCAATGTACATGCCATAACCTTACCCTTAACCATTTCCTGGCACACAAACAATCGCCACGAAAAGCAACAGAGAAAACCTGACACTTTGTATATCCTGTTCTAGACTTTGATATTATAATTCTCATTAAACTAACTGAAAATTAGGTCATGTTAGTTTTGAAAAGAAGGCAAAGATAGCCAGACATCTATGCAACTATTCTACGATAAATTTAAAGGACTGTTTCTACCAAAATCCTTAAATGATCCCAGTAGAGCAGAATCTTTACCCACACTGGCCCCTTTACAAAACTACAATGTACTTACAAAACTACAATGTACATTAGAAATTTATCAGACATACAGAATTGCAGTTACCTACAAGTTTAAAATAACTATATAATGTTACCCCTAATATAAGATACCTACTTCATGTATCGGCGTTTTACTAATTACTGAAAACTACTTACCACCATATGGTGCTGTCAGATAGGGTTTCTCAATATGGTACTGCATATATGGCAAGGCCTTTTGTGAGCTACTAGTATTGATATAAAGTGGCCCAAAATGGCTTGCTTAATCGCAAAACTTCGACAGTAAAATTTTCGATTAGTTCTCAACTGTTATAGGACATCAAAAGTTATACGATGGAACAAAGGATTAAAGTGCCGTGGTATGGGGGTGTGCTGGCCGTTGCCTCGCACGATACGGCACAGGCACACTTGCGTGCCGACACATGGCACGTTTGCATGCCGACGGACACGCACAACCTCCTAGTGGCACGCTTTAGTACGGTCTTATTTTAATTTTTTCTGTCCAATAAGACTTTAAAATATTATTTTAAAAGTTTAAAGTAATATTTATAAATTTTCGCTATATATTGATTTGTCTTGATCTAATATCAATAATAGCTTACTAACTTACTAGTTAATAGCTTAATATAATAGTAGTCTTCTTTATAAGTGAAATTAAATACAACTCAAGCTCATAGAAAAAAATATTTTTTTTATTTTTTATAAAAATTTATAAGATTCATTCGTATTGATTCGATGAAGAATCATACGATGACTAGACTAAACTAGAATGAGACCCCAAGTGCACTGATAGTTTCTTTTCATTTTCAAATTTTTATAAAATATTTATGAAAAATTAAAGAAATTTATTTTTTCTAAAAATTTAAAAAAATTATAAAACATGTCCATGAAAATTTAATAATAAACCAAATAAATTAAGCAATAATAAAAATTAATTAACTTTTTAAAATTTTTTTATTTATCTTTTATTTTTTAGAATTTTAAAAATTATAAAATATATATCCGAGAAAAAATAATTTTTAAAAAAAATTATGAAAAATTTGCAAGTTCATCCAAGAAAATTAATTTTTCTTAAATTTAAATAAGAAAATTTGTGCAATTTATTTATGAAAATTTAACACTAAACCATATGACATATACATTAAGCAAATTTAAATATCAATTGTTTCTATTTAGTTTTCAATTTTATTAGAATTCTTGTATTTCTAAATCTAATAATAAAATTTTCAAAATTAAGAATATCTTAAATCTCGCACAAAATACTAAATCCGTATAAAAAAATAAAATAGGCCATATAATGATTAAATCAAGTGGATATATTTTCAGATTTTTGTAAATTATTAATAAAATGTTGTATAATTTTATATTTTTTTACAAAAGAAACTTTACAAGTTAAATATATTCTAAATGTATGAAAAAAAAAATTAAGTTGTAAATTTCTTGACTTACCTAATAAGTAAATCTTCGATTTTACTATTTCTTTACTTTTTCTTTTAATATCGAAAGTGATTAAAAAATAATAAGAGATTGAAAGAAAAACTAAAAAACAATTATGAGAAAAAATGGAAGAAAAAAAATAGAAAAAAAAAATAGAGCAAGAGATATGAGAGGAAAGAAAAGAAAGCGCAGAATAGAAGAAAAAGTAAAAGTGAAAAGAAAAAAAATAGATAAGAGAGGGATAAAGGTCTATACAAGAAACCAATAAATACAAAAGGTCAAAGTAAAAAAAAAAAAAAAATTAAAAACATAGTGTGCTTGATGGACACGCAGCGGCATGTACCGTGATACTCTGGGTATCGCTCTATCTCGTTTGATACTCAGAAAGTATCACGACATAGGAGATACCTCTGTACCGTGCCGCCTAATTAGTGGCACGATACGTATCACTCCGTACCGTAAGGCACGGAAAGATACTTAATTCCTTGGATGGAATAAGCTAAGAATGATATAAGCACACAGACAACTAAAAACGGTTTTTGCCATTGTTGGTAGTTTTGTTGCTCTTTCCTAAGAGCCTTTTTGTAGCTTAATTCATTGCCCAAATGAATCCGTACCTTTTCCCTCAAACGAAAAAAAGCAAAAAACAGTCATATTATCTAACTATCATGGATTTCGCGCATCCAAACTTTCTGGCTATTCAGTTTTATCTTATTATCTAGGGCCTCTCCTACAGTAACCTAAAGATCAAGTCCTTTTTGATCTTATCAAAGAAATTTTGGTAGTTCACTATTCCTGACGGCACTTCAATAAAGCACACCTACCTGATGCACTGCATTGTATTTTTTGGAAATGTCAGGAATGATGCTTGCCACAGTTTTAGATTGCCTTGAAAGAAAACAGTGATTCCTAGTGCAAACTTTCTAGATAACATCTGACATATCAATTTCTTCATCTGTCCACAGCTGTAGTCAAGTTTGGACACCTGTTGTTTATTATCCTCCAAAGTAAAAGACTTAAAACCATGAGAAATCTTGCAACAAGAAGCTGCTTATAGAGAAATTGTCCTCAGATATTCATGCGAAAGCAGATAATCGTTGTTTCAACAATTAAATGTCCTCTTCAAGTTCTGAATGTTGGACTTGGAAAAGATAAAACCTACATGGAGTTACAAAAATAGCTATAGTGTTATGCCTTTGAAACGCAATAATTTCATCCTCTGAATCAAGTGCATTTAAGGTAGCAGTAAGGCATCAGATAATCAGCAAGAATGACACGATTATTTCCAGAACTACAAAGTAACAGGTAGAAATCTTGGCATCCAAAGGTTCCTAAACAACATTCAGCTTTTGGCTCCATTGAGTTTAAGAGATTTTATTTATCTAAGCAGCAAGTGATTCCCTGAAGAAGAGAAAGGAGTGCAAACAAGTTTCACACACCACACTTACTCAGTATGTCAAATTATCTTCACATACCATGCTTCCATGCTCAAATCTCATGTTACATAAAGAGGAAGTTAGCAAAGAGAATGAGAAAGATGATTAATGCACAAAATTAAATAACAAGTAAAATAATTTGACTTGCATGCCTTACTTTATCTGCCTCTCAATTGACATGGTACATGATAGCCCATGCATTTCAAGCTTGACCCCTTCTGTAAAAATGAAAATTAAAATGGTGCATTTGTTGCCTCTAAGACTCCTCATGCTGCTCTTCGGTACTATTTTCCTCTTCTGGTGCACTTTCAGTTTTATCATCATCTTTTTGACGCAATCTTAAACGGGCCGGCCTATCCAACAGTTCCTGTGGGATGGCATTGGATATACTATGTGAATATGTAAACAAATTGATAAGTTAAAAATGTAAACAACATCCTACCAAACAGATCAAAAGTTTGCCAGCAAAGAGGACAAAGTATCCGCCCACTTGTACAAACAAATTTTGTTAACACGTGCTATTTTGTTCATTGGGTCTTTTGACTCAAATAAGAATTAGGTCGAAGACAAACCCCACATAGTGAAAAATCCCATATAGTGGAAAAACTGCAACCTACATAATTCCCATGTAGTCATACTTCTGATCAAGTAAATTCATTTCCTGGACCTAAAACATATTAAAGTTACTTAAGGCTCCATTAGATGATGCTAAAGCAATTTCACTCTGAAAGCTTTTATTAAATATTCTCTTATAACGAGATGTTTAGCGCACTGAAGGCTGCATATAAGGTAAACTGGTTGGCAATACAGAACACTCCTGTTCTATCTACTATTAAGTGATTTCTATTTTGCTTTCGATCCATATCTTCACAAAATTAAAAAGAAAAAGTTAAGCAAGTTTGCTTAAAGAAGCATTTACATACCACTGTTAAGGACTTGAAAGCTCCCCAGAAAATTAAAGATAATTATAGGCACAGGAAAATCAAAAAGATCAGATGAGGCATTTGGGAAGGCTTCAGTGTAGTAAAGTACTAAAGTTATAACAAGAGAACCAATAAATATAACACTACTTATAAAATAAATAGCAGAGTTGGGAACTGAAAATTCATTTCACCTTGCCATCCAGCTCAGCTATAGCAGCCTCTGCTTCCTCTTTTGTAGCAAAACCAACAAAACCATACCCAGCGGACCTTCCTGTAGCGTTCTCAAAAACAACTCTGGCGGATAATGGCTTATATTTTGCAGAGAAGAACTCTCTGAGGTGAACGGACCTAGCTTTCCAAGCAAGATTTGAGACATAAATTTTATGCCTTTCATCTACAACACTAGCACCTGGTGGAGGAGGTGGTGCTGGTTTCCTGAAGCTCTTGGCAAATTCCACCCTAATAATCCTTCCCATTAACTCCTATACAGTTTAAAAATAAAATGCAGCCCAAATTAATACTGCATTATCAACATAGTACAATTAAAGAACATTTTTCACTAGGTCAAAAAAAACGAATGACATTTCTTCTTAGGCCTATTGTCTCTGTTCAGAAAAGATATTAGACGAAGTCCTTTCGTAATTCCCCACAAATTTTGAGAAATGGATCATAAACAAGACATTTACATACAGAGGGAAAGCTACCTTTGCAGCATTACATAATATTATCATGCTCTCACTTCATAATTGTGAAGAATCTGGGCATTTCGACTATTAGCTTTGAACCTAATCAGATAAACATAAACTTTTAACCATTCAACCCATATATTGCTAGACATGGTAGTATTTCAGTAGCAACCAGATTTCATGCCATTAATCTCTTCGTGAATAAACCATGCACCTATCACTTAAAATGTTGAAGAGAGAGATAAATATATGAAGCACTATTTTTCTATAATTAGAGGATAATCAAGACAATAAATCAACCGAGGTTACCAGAGCTGATCAATCAAACCAGCCAAGAACAAAGAAATGAGCCGCAAAAACCCAAAATAAGCCCTAGTTTCCTTACATAAGAGTCAAATCTATCAATCACGGCACGCGCCTCGTCCCCCGAAGCCACCGTGACGAAGGCGAAGCCTCTGTTTTTCCCATTCTTCTGCTTAATGATCTTTAATAAAAGCCAAAAAATGAAAGAACAGATAAAGAAGAAGAAGAACTCGTCAGTATCAAGAAACGAATGAATACAACGACTAAAAAACAATTAGGGTTAGGGTTTCAAGGACACCTCCACATCCTTCACGGTGCCGCACTCGCCAAAGAGCTTCTGAATATCGGGGGCGGAGAAGTTCCACGGTAGGTTCACAACGTAGAGCTTCCGCCTCTTCTCCTCCTCCTCCTCCTCCGCCGCCGCCGCCGCCGCAGCGACGCTCCCCTCCCTCGACGCCGCGGCACCCTCCGCGTCCCCCACCGCAATTTCTTCGACCGCGGCGCGGCGGCGGAGGCGGAGGAGGCGGGAGGAAGAAGACGACGGCGCGGACCGGGAATTCGAGAAAAGGGCGGGGGTGCAAAAGGAATTGCCGGAATTTCTGGCGTGAGGGGGAAGTTTGAGATTGGGGGAGAAAAGGAGAGCCGTTGTCGTCGCCATCCGATTCCGAAGAAGGGTTTCAGATCAGGGGGGCCAATGGAGGGAGGATAAAATACAGAGGCGCCGAAAATGCCGAAATTACCCTCCGACGGGAGTTGGATAAGTCGCGCTCTCTCTCTCTATATAGTCCATTCACCATGGGCTGAGATATTTATCTCCAAGTCATGGGCCGGATTTGGGCCCACATTAGAACAAAAGAGGTCCAACTTCGGGCCCAAACTCTGCAGTTTGTCCGAATAGGTATATTTGCCTATTAAGAGTTTGGTCCATAACGTCATCCATGGACCAGTATCCTTTTTTGAGAAAAAAACTTATTAAATGAGTGTGTCGCGCGTCTGTTAGGCATAGGCGCTGGCCCATTTCTTGGTACTACAGGATTCAACCTCGGTATCTTCTTTCGTGTAAAGACTAAAGAGAGGAGGAACTGATCAACCATTCTAAAAATTGAGATGAGAGAGAAAGAGCATTAGATAATAATATATGTTACTTGTATATATAAGAAAAATACGACACACAGGCCCGGAATGAAGCTCCCTCTCTCTCCCCAGTGCACCTGAGCGATAAGGAAAAGGGACTCGCGAGTGTCAAGTGGTAAAATTTCACTCCCTCCAGGCTCTTCATTTGAAAAACAGGCCCAATTCGAATTTTTTTAAAAAAATGTAGCCTTTGTGGTCCCGCCAAAAAGATATTTTATTTTTGTTTCCGCTCTAATTGGGCCGACGAACTATAATACTCATCATCGTCGTCGTCATCATCTTCCGCGTTGAGAAAGAAAGGAAAGGGTGGGTGGGATGAAAGGGGAGAGGAGATCAGCGTCGGAGAAGAAGCACCTGCGGTGGAAGGAGGATGAAGAGGAGGAGGAGGGGTGGCGGTGCCGGAAACACCCGTTCCAGCCGCGTTACGGAGTTTGCCCCGCGTGCCTCCGCGACCGTCTCCTCCGTTTGTGCCCGGATTGCGCTAACGTGCGCCCCTCGTGCGCGTGCGCCCCGTTCTCTTCCTCCTCCTCCTCCTCTTCTTCCTATTCCTTCTCCTCTCTCTCCTTCCCCGCCGATCTCCCCCGATCCGGCACCACTGGGGCCACCGGGAGAGTCTCGATCCTCATCGACCGCGAAACCCCGTTCCAACGGTCCGGATCCGTCGGGGTTGTTCACGTCCCGCGGTCGAGATCGATCGCCGCCGCTACAGGCGGCGGGGGATCCGGCGAGAAGAGGCGGCGGGGATGGGCGGCGCTGTGGCAATTCGCGCGGAAGGGGTCGGCGCCGGAGGGCTGGAAGTGGCACTTCCCGAGCCCGATGAAGGTGCTCCGCCATCGGAAGTCGGAAGCGTCCAGGAGAGGCCGACGTTGAAGATCACCGCCGAATAAAAAAAAAATAATAATAATAATAATTTTCTATTTTGTAGCTAGCCTATGTTCGGACTTCTGAGTTGTATACTTGTACATATGTAATGTAGCTGATGTTTGGACTTCTATGCTGTACACATGATTATTATTTTCTTATGAACAACTCTTCACTCTCTTTTTTTTTTTCTTTTTTTTTTTTTTTTCTACCATGGAAATGTGGAGTCACTGTTAAAATGGATTAATGTGAAATAAACAATATTACCAGTATACTTATAAATAGAAATAAAT
Organism: Tillandsia fasciculata; assembly: GCA_029168755.2. Classification (NCBI taxonomy): domain Eukaryota; kingdom Viridiplantae; phylum Streptophyta; class Magnoliopsida; order Poales; family Bromeliaceae; genus Tillandsia; species Tillandsia fasciculata. Next base: position 4,821,999 of record CM054931.1, read on the forward strand.
TTTGCGATTTAAATTATTAATTCTTAACTAACTTAATAAATTTTAAAATACTTAGAATTAAAAAATTTCAATAGAAGATGTAAATATGCAATGTAGGGAGGGGCCCTTTTTGATGTGAGATAGAATAGAATACCGAGCAGGCAAATACATTTTGGTAGCGTGCTGAGTGTCCGTCGTGGTACGCGTGGTGATGTCGTGCACGAGGTTCAGAATCACGAGGCCCCAACCGGGGGTTGTACAGGAACAAGGGGGCATAAACATTCACTGCTTTTTGAATTTAAATTTATCTTGTACCACAAACCAAAAAGCATCAGTTTTTCGCTGGCAACGTATCCGGTTGTTACTTTACTAGTTCGAATTGTTCAATGACGTCTCAAGCACCAGGTTCTCCTAGTTTTGCAGTAAAAACCGCTCTGCATCTCGACAATACATACGGCAAAACACGAAGCTTTGAAATTTAAATTTGACCTTATCATAGCTACCTGGCTTCAACTGGATTCTTTCTGTAGTCAGCCATGTAGCTACAGAGAAGCTCCAAAGTCCAGGCAATGTCGGGAAGCAATATAAAGAGATGGGCTACAACAAAAGAACTTCGGATGTTATGATAAATGCAAAACCAAACCATAATGTTCTCCCAACAAAGCAGTTTAAGGGTATGAGTTGCACTAAGAAAAGCATCAAATCACTGCCCTGAAAAATTGATCATGAGGGTTCACAAAGTTACAGTTGCTTATATCCAAACTGAAGAAGATCAGCTTCAATTAAATTGAACAAGAGAATGACCTCAAGCACCAATGAATGCAGCTTCTAATCACTTTAAAGAAAAAAACATAAAAAACAATTGAAGTCGACAGATTTGATAGTGAGTGACAGAAGGAACCTGTGCTATTGATCCATAGGCTCCAGTTCCATCAGCTCCTGCGCCCTGGAAATTAACAGATATTGCGAGTCATTGCGCAGTCTCCAAAACTCCATGCTCTTAAAACCCCTGGGTTACTCCACATTTATGCAGAACACCACGCACAAGAGAGAAATTACTATACTCTTATTTACCATATTGATGAGTGGTTGATACCGAGGCCATTGCATGTAAGTATCATTCCCTTGAATCTTGCAAGGTATTCCTGAATTACCGGCAAAGCAATAATCAGAAACGGCACAAATGTGAGGGTGTCACCTATCACTAAGCTGTAATACTTACCCGTAAAGTGTATCTGTTGATCTCATAACTACCAGAAATATCATACTCGAGTCTTTTAGCCGGATCACTTAGCACTGCAAAACATCCATAAATTGCATATATCAGTTTTCCTATCCCACTTTTCACACACTTTCTAATACTCATCTAAGCTAATTCTTGAGGAAATCTGTAATATAAATATTGTTTTACCAAAAAAAACCTGACTTTGCATGATAGAATACTTGACGGAGCTAAATGATCGAGTTTATTTGTACATATAATATTGTGAGAAATAGACTAGACAAGCATCGTTTTTTGATAGGCAATTTTGCATCCAGGCATGCATTGAAACCCCACAAAATTAAACAGGAAAAGAAAGGAAGAAGTGTATGACACCTAAAAAGGAAGTTGGGCTTTAATGACAATCAGTCCTTGAAGTAGGATCCTGATTTTAATTACATTCTCAAACATTCAAATTTAAAAATTTAGTCTTTCGACTTAAAAACTAAGTCTATCTGCTAATACACCGTCCAGGAAAGAAAAGCATGTTAGAATCATTTGATGCCAGGATAAACTTTAAAAATTGCATGACGGCAAACATTAATGATAATGGCAACATTACATCTATTTTTAGACAGTGAACTCACAGAAAGACTTGATTGTTACGCATGACAAACTCCAGTGACCAAATAGTTAGCATTAGAACTTTAAAGACGAAAATGAAATTGAGGTCAAACATCAATACTAATATTTAGTTTTAACCCTACGCAATTAAAATGAACTATTACCCTTGTAAGCTTCATTGATCTCCTGAAATTTTGCAGTCACAGCGTTGTTGCCCTTATGCTTGTCGGGATGCCACTTCTACAAAGTATAAAAAATTCAACTGATTATTCCCCATTAAATATTCATAGAATATAGAATAACAGCATGAAATATAACACGAATCGAGTAACAACTCACCAATGCCAGTCGTAGATAACTCAATCTTATAGTATCATCCGTCGCATCGTAATCGACCTCCAGAACTTTATAGTAGTCCTATAAATGGGATGCAGCTTAATATATAACATGACAGAAATAAATAGTAATATAATGGCTAAAGTTGATACAAAATCTGCTGCCGATGGTTATATTTATGACGGTTATCATTGAATAACAGAAGAACTCGAGTTTCATCTGTTTTCAATTAACCCCATCAAATATTAATGAACTTTGGGATCCAGTTAGTAAATATAATTTCTCAAACACAGGACTAGAGCATTAAAATTCTCCTAATATGACAATGCAGACAAAAGGTGCTCAATGATCTTTCTTGAATAGGAATTGAACAGTTACAGCTTACAAGTGATGAAAGATTTGATGGCTCATTAGTTAACAAATTATTAATGTTTGAAGGCAAAACAAGACTCATTTAACCAATTCTGTACAACAATAAGTTCGGAGAAGTATCATTTAATGCCGTGTTGTTATTGTTCTTGCTGTTTCAGTAATCTAGGAATCATAAGATTTTAGTAACATAGGAATCAAAACTATCAACAAAACTAAGGAACTACCCATCAGCTAGAAGTAAGAACGATGAGACATCAAGATAAATTTGCAGAGCACTCTGATCAAGCAGTCAAGCTAGAGTTAGCGAATTATGAAATCTAAAAATTAGAGTCTCCAAAGATTTGCACAGAATATCCAATTTTAGTACACCTAGCTTATTGCATTCTTGTTTCTAAAAATTTGTTGCATCAGTGTATCATAATCGTATATTGACCAAAACTTTCATCTGCCATATAGTTGAAGTTAATTCCATCATAAAGATAGGATTGCATCACAAGATCATCGCAAATTGGATGCATTTATTACTGGCTCAAGCTTAAGGAAAATTACTGGATCAAGAATCTAGCCCTAAAAGGCCAGCTTAGTTCACCAACACCTAGCCTTCCCAGCATAGAAATTTCAACTAACAGCTATACTGTTTCATTCAATTAGCTACTGAGTAGCTAATTGCATCAAAAGATCAAACAAGGATATCAGAAACCATAAACTACAACTAGTCGAAACAACCCTAGCCAAACAACACTTATCCACGGCTAAGATCCGATCAGATGCTAAAATTACTTATTCGATCGTGAGCAACCAAAAGAACCCTCGCATTGCGTTCGAGAACATCAAAAATCAGACAAATTACTAGAACAATGGGAATCAGTTGCGATATTCGTCCAAATTGAGACGAGAAATTGGGGATTCGAATAGGGTATGCGAATCGGATCAGATGCTCTGTACCTTCTGAGGTTCCTCCCCGCACTCCATACGATTCAATGCACCGCGCGGCGTATGAAGGCGCGCTCACATCCTTCATCACGAGGAGACGAGCGATCGCGAAGAGGTATCGGATCGCGTGAGAGAGGGGGATAGAGAGAGAGAGTGTGAGAGAGGAGGAGACGACGACAACAAAAAAAAAGGGGAAAAAAATTAGGGTTCCGACGAAGACGGAGTGGGAGTCGCGTGAGAAGGAGGCCCCATTTGGATATGATTACTATAAAAAGAATGACCGCGCGGATGACGATGATGACGCGGCCGCGACGACCACCTCTGGTGTGGGTTTGGTTGGCGGTGGCCAATATTTTGCACCGACACGTACGTTACAATGGTCCGACCAACTAACTCCATCGGCAATATATCAAATAATAAATATATTTAAAATTTTGAATTTCTATCATCACTAAAGTATTCGTACCGCCTATTTAAATATAAAATATTATTATTTTTAAATTTTATTTTATAAAAAAATTATTAGAAAAATAATTGTACTATTCTTTTTATAAAATCTAAACATTTTTTTCAAACAAAACCACAAAACTTTATTTTGAGACATTTTTCGAAAAATTACACATCCCCTTAGCATTTGACTGGAGGCTGTAGTCTAATTTGAGAGTATGGCTGTAATATTTCTAACTTAAATGTGCAGTGAATAGTGATAGAATTAGTTTTTGCTATTCTAAAAAAAAAAGAAAATTTATTGTGGAGAGACGAAGAGAACGGTAAAAATTTAAATTCAATGGATACCAAAATGACCTTGATAGATGGTGTGGGAAGATACTCTGAAATCTTTTTTTTCTGAGATGTTCACCGAGGTGGCGCGGAAAGCATTATTAGTCGGTGATTGCTTCGAAAGAGCGGTGGATGGAGATGATGAAAAATTCTAAGGTCCACACCAAGGGTTTGAGGGGGACTAGAGGCGTTCGACAACTAAAGGAGATATTGGCCGGTATCACACTAGGAGAGGGGGTCGACGAAGTGATCTGGCGATGGTACGAAAAGGAATTTTTTACGATTAAATCGATTTATTCGACTTTTAGCAATAGGGTGTTAGAGACTTATATGCCTAGACGCTATGAAGCCTCCGGATGCCGTTGAGAGTGCAGATTCTCATTTGGCTGGTACTCAAAGGACGTCTGCTTGATATAGATAATATGGTTAAGCGAGGTTTGGTGGAAAACACACTTTGTGTGCTTTGCGGTTGCGAAGAAAATATGATAGATCATCTTTTTGTGGGATGTGTGCTTATGCAGTTTGTATTGGGGATGAGCACTGGAGCTATGTGGAGTGAGGAAGATGACGAAGATGTGAGGGGCATATGGAAGAAGTGGACAACTACGACGGGAGATATTGATCGATCTAAGCTGTTAACCTTCCTGTCAGCATCCTAGTCGGTGATCTGGGCGATCAAAAACAACGTTGATAATGATCCTCTTTGTGTTGTAAGTTGAGTTAATAGAGATGTGTTGATGTGGGAGGAGTTGTTGTGAGAGAGTTTTTTTTTTTTCACTAGTGACCTAACTGTCTCATATTTGTTGTTAAGTTTACATACGTAATGAATAAAACAAATAGCAGGTTATCTTTTGCAAAAAATAAAAAAATAAAAAAATAGAATTATTGTGTTCTTTTCATGAGTCAATTCGAAATCACTTAAGCAATTAGAAAGGTCACCAAAAAATCAAAGAATATTAATGTGCACAATATATGTATTTTTTTTTTGACTTTCCCTCCCTATCCATTAGCAAAAGAAAAAAGATGATGAGAATTCTTTTTTGCCGTAGGATTGAGACTTTTATTTTTGCAAGACTAAAATAACAAAATTTTGTAGGACAAGTGTGAAGAATAAAACTGTAAGAAGGAGAGGGTACGTAGATAGTAAAAAGGTATGGAAGATTGAAGATAATATGGAAATATTAAAGAGTAGGATAAATTTAACTTTAATGAATAGAAAAAAGATATTAGAAGTATTGATCCTGTTTGATCCGTCAAGCTATAGTTGGTATAATTTGTTGAAAACCATAAGAACTTGTCTGTTTTACAAAAGATGAAGCTCAAGTTAGAATAGACTCTTCTAAAAATATTTTTTTTTTTTTGTTTGTTGTTGTTGTTGTTGTTGTTGTTGTTGTTTTCTTCTATAATTATGGAATTATATTTTTTTTAATTCTGATATTTGTTTGATAGATAGTGAATATCTTACTCATTACAATTTTCTATTGTTAATATTTTATTATTTTATTTACTTTTTATTTTGTTGTAATTGACTTCTACTCGAGTCGATTATAATATTTTGAGAGTTTGAGTTTTGTTTAAAAGTGAAATTATTATGAACCAAACAATAAAGCGAGAGCCAGCATTTAAATTTTAATCATATACAAAGTAATCAAATATCATTTAAGCATATTTGATTAATTAGTACATTTTTAATGCAAGTTTTATCGTTTAAATTACTTTTATAAATTTTATTCAAATTTCCAAGTCGATATTATATATATATGTCGTGTTTTAGAAATATTATTATTATTTTTATATTTATAATCTATTAAATTCATATTGATTGATAAGTCAGTAGAAAATTTCATAATTAGTATGATAAGAGAAGTGCTATATATACATCCAAAAATAAGTATACAATCTACACCCTATTTATTCAAGAATAGAAGTTTCTTTATTTATTATTTTAAAGTGATAAAAAAAATTTACTCTATTATTAAATAAATAGAATGCAGAATGTACACCTTAAATAAAATATACACATTTACCGATAAATAAATGGAAGCATATCCCTTAGGCATTTGTGCAAAATTAAAAGATTTATTAAATAAATCAAAATTTTTTTTTAGTAACTAGTCAACGGTGGTCTCTCTGTTACTCTCCTTTATGTAAAACCCACGCGCATCGCACGTGCCCAGCGCGAGCGAAATACAAAAACCCTAACAGGCCCTTTCCCCGCACTCCCCTCGTCCTATCCCTCCGCATGCTCCCTCTATCCCTCCCCCTTCGTCTCCGATCATCTCCCTCCGGCGACGCCCCTCCGAACCCTAGACGAGTTCGCGATCCCTCTCTCACTCACCTTCGTCTTCGCGTTGCCCTCCCCATTCCCCCGATCAAGCTAAACCCTAACGTGGCCCCACCGCCCGTTCCCTTACCTCGCTTCGGCATCCTCTGCGGCGGTTTCCAACCGTCTCCGATTCTTTAGTAAGTCGTATTTTACTCTTCTTTAATCCAAGGCTATGATGATCTCCGAAGTCGGTTTCCTCAAGTGTGTTTAGGTTTCGGTTCGACTTGCTACCTTTCGTACGATCTTTGTTAATGTAGAATCCACGAACAATGCGGTTGCGTAGTTTAGATCATTTTCTGGTTTTATAATTATCAAGATTAGGCCCTTTTTTTTTTGTCTAGTTCTTTTAGAGGATGTTATCCTGTACTGAATCTTTTTTGGTTTTGCGGAATGGTGGCTTTGCAATCCTTAGTTTGCGGGTTAGATCAGTTTCTGGCTTTATAAGGACCAAGAGAGCTGAATTTTGACATGCGCGGCATATACTAGGGCAGTAGCTACGGGTGGTGGTTTCCACATCGGGCATGCATTACATCCCAAAGTTATAGCTTGATTCAATTTTCATCTATTTATTTTATTTTACTTTTTCCTAATGCACTTTTACATTATGCTGGGGCTTCTTTGCAGTACTCTGATTAGAAAGTACGAAGAATTCGTCTTGTCAAGATATCTTCAAGAAAGTGGAAGTCTCTGAAAATTAGAAGGCAATGTTGAATACTTCCCTTGAGTGAAGAGAGAAGTCGAGGAATTTTGAAGACATAACCCAACTTTCAATCTATTCTGGTTGGAAGTATAAGATTTCAAATATTAGGACGACTGGATTCATTGGATCTTGACCCTATTTATTTATTTTTCCTTCTCTTCCAACTAAAATCTAGCAGGTGATCAATAACATATTGACTTAATATGCATTTTGCATTTGGAATTATCAGTCTTTTACTTGTCGGAGGACAGTGTGGTATTCCTTTTCTATCTTTTCTATTTTTCGTCTACGAAACTCCAGCATATCGACTAATCGCATCTTCTTTAGCTGTTCTGTCTTCTATATAGAAACAGAAACTGCTACCAAGCATTTTTACCTGTTCAATCTGTTATCTTTTTCTCCCTGCAGTGACTTGATTATTTTTCTGTCTAGTTGCTGGTTCTCTTTTCTGCTTTTGTGACTTCGATGCCTCTTTTTTGGGTGCTACAGGGGAAGATATGCTTACATATGCACATTTTCTTTTTTGTTCCAATGTAGGTACCATAACGTTTTAGCTTGCATAAGAAGCTTGGATAGCAAAACCAGCAAGATATGGCAAATATGAATATAACCAACATTCTGGAAAAGGTAAGCGTCCTCCAATAGCTAACCATTGCAAACCAATATCCTTTGCACTAAATACTGCCTGTGCTTTGTTGTTTTACTTTGGCTCATTAATGAACTTTTGTCAGATGACAGGAAAGGATAAAGATTATAGATATATGGCTACTTCTGATTTGCTTAATGAGTTGAATAAGGATGGTTTTAAAGCTGATGTTGACCTGGAGATAAAACTGACAAATACCGTTCTTCAGCAACTTGAAGATGCTGCAGGGGATGTTTCTGGTTTAGCTGTCAAATGGTCTGCATCTACTGACAACCTTATCCAATTTTTGTACTTGACTTTCTTTCCTTTTCTTTTGTTCTTTTTTGATTTATCGTTTGATTGTAAATCTTGTCACCTCATAGTTATTAAATACATTTTGTCAAAACATTTTCTAGTTTGCATTTTCTTTTGAATTGTATAATATACGACTGGGTAAGCATGACAAACTAAGACTGTTTTGGATAAACTATTCATTGACGACTCTTTCCTTTTCAGGATATAAGCTCAGAACTCCTACATATTGTCGTAACACCTTTTCTGAAGGTTTCATTTTGTGAATCCCTATATTAACTTTCTTGCTTTTTCTTCCCCGTTCTTATTACAGCTTGACTCCACTTGTTAAGAAGGTTAATGAGGATAGAATATTGGAAATGACAAATAAGCTCTGCGATAAATTGTTGAATGGGAAGGACCAGCATCGTGATATTGCTAGCATAGCTCTAAAGACGATCATTGCAGAAGTTACTACCACATCTCTTGCTCAACGAATACTAGTTTCTCTTTCCGCCGAATTAATCAAGGGTGTAACCAGTTCTGTAAGCTCCTATACTTTGCTTGCTTAAATTTGTGATAACCATACTGTACTTGGCAGTAAATCCTTCTCTTCTTTAGTTGACAATCATTATTTATTTTGATTTTGTAACTTTGTTTGAATATGCCTTCAAACTTTTGTAACTTTCTTCTCATTGTGGCTATTCAGTTTTATATTGTATGGAATGTAGGCATATCATCTTGTTAGTAGTTAATAGTGTGATGCCGTTTTCTGGTTTTTGCTAGTACATGTATAAAAGATGTTCTGATGGGAATTTGTATGATGTTATACAATTGGTTTCTATCTGATTTTTTCCTCAGCCTGCAAGTATTTATTTGGTTATTTTGTTCTGGCGACATTCTCTGCCACTTCATTTACAGGGAAGAAGTACAGAAATCAAGTGTGAGTGCCTTGATATACTATGTGACGTGCTCAATCGATTTGGCAATTTGGTTACTAAAGACCATGAAGAGATGTTAAGTGCACTGCTGTCTCAGTTGAGTTCCAACCAAGCCAGCGTTAGGAAGAAGTCAGTTTCTTGTATAGGTAAGATTATATGATTGTGTTAGTTAATGTACTACTACACTTTTGCTTTCTGCCATATTGTATGTTTCATAAATATCTTGAATGCATTTTTCTGGTTGTTATTTCTATTAATACATCGCTTGCTGTGTTGCTTGGCTTGCAGCATCACTTGCCTCAAGTGTGTCTGATGATCTGTTGGCTAGGGCCACTTCTGAGGTGGTTCGACTATTGAAAAATAGGAGCATAAAACCTGAAATCACCAGAACCAACATTCAGATGATTGGAGCTCTTAGGTATGTTTCACTTGGGAGATCTTGTTTACCGCTGACCTTGGTTCTCTAAGTTAACTTTCCAAGTTTTGTATGCGGTTTCAGTCGTTCCGTGGGATACCGCTTTGGGCCTCACCTTGGTGAAACTGTTCCATTGCTCATAAACTACTGCACAATTGCTTCGGAAACTGATGAAGAACTCCGTGAATACAGTTTGCAGGTAAATAAAGTTTCTTTTCCCCCCCTTAGAATATTGTTTGTGATTTCATATAAATAATAATGTGCACCCCTTAAGACACGCAAAAGTTTGTAAATTCCCCTGCAAATTATTACTTCCGTGTATTTCCTGAAAAATGCATTTTGCTCGTTCTTGCATTTGCTGGGGTACACGTGCATATACTATTTTTTGCATGGATGCCCCTCGCTAGGGTGTACATGCAGACTTATTTGCTCAATTTTGCATATTTTTAAGGAATATATTACAAAAAGTAACAACCTGAAAAGATACGAACAGCATGTACTTGTCGAACTTCTGGCAGGCACTGGAGAGTTTTCTACTTAGGTGTCCAAGGGATATATCTTTATATTGTGAGGATATTCTGAGTCTTACTCTAGAATATTTGAGCTACGACCCAAATTTCACTGATAACATGGAGGAAGATACTGATGATGAAGGTCATGAGGAGGAGGATGACGAGTACGTTTCACTCATGCTTATGTAGCTTTAGACAGTTTTAATTATCTGGTGGATCATGCATCACAACTTTTGGCAGTGAAAGTGCCAATGAATATACCGACGATGAGGACGCAAGCTGGAAAGTTCGAAGAGCAGCAGCAAAGTGCTTATCTGCTATTATTGTTTCTCGGCCGGAGATGCTCTCAAAGATGTATCTGGAGGCATGTCAAGTACCTTTTTATACTTTATAATGATATAATATTTGTGTTTTTCATAATGGACAATTCTTTTTCTGTTTTTCTTTTTAACTTTGAACTAATGTGGCTAATTCATATTGGGTGTGATTTGCTGCTAGAATTGCGATCACTTATTTTCTGTTTAATTTTACATGCTGTATATACTTGCATTCATGTCAAGTTGACATTAGCATGGGAGTGCGGAATCTAATGTTTCTTCGTTTTTGTAGGCTTGTCCAAAGCTGATAGAAAGGTTTAGAGAAAGAGAAGAGAATGTAAAGGTGTTGCCATATTTTTGAACTTATCAGATGAAATATGTAGAGAAACGTAATATTTATTTCTTTAATCAAATTTCATCAAGCTTTTTTTATACTTCAGATGGATGTCTTCAATACATTTATCGAGCTGTTACGCCAAACTGGCAACGTGACAAGGGGACAAATAGAGATTAACGAGTCAAGGCAAGTGACCAGCGAATTTTGATTGCTCAAACAACTACACCTTAAGACTCTTGATTTGGCATTTCATCAAGTTCTATCATGTACAGACTTGTTTCCTTTATTGAGACTTGTCGTTTTGGGTTAGGTGCCTTATACTACGACCAGGTCCTATGGTCTTTCGGTGAACATCTTTTGTTCTATTATAGATTGCAATTATGAGGTTTGATGATTTTGTTAATTTTTGGAGCCTTCTGCCATTGAATCATGGCAATTAGTTTGTTAGTAATTCTGGGTAATAAATTTCTCATAAATAGCCATTTTTGAAGCAGATAGATAAGTGTAATGATGGATGTGCATTGGTTGTTTAGCTGCAATAGAATTGCAACATTTCTGGATATCATTTGCTTTAGAATCAGCTAGGGGGTTTGTTGACGACAGTCCATTGAGCATTGCCTAAAATTTCTGTTCATCAAGCTGCATCTGGCACAACAATATGCATGCCACACAGATGACCATACTGTTGAACAGGAACAATCCCTCGTTTTTTCCCCCCCAAAGTTAATGTGACTCGTAATTTTCTCGTCTTATTCTTGAGTTGAATATTTTAATGGGCCATTGCATTTCTGGAAGATTTACTTTATTTGCATCTACATTATATATTCTGGTTTTGTGCTTGCCCGCTTCTATCATGCTGTAATGATTAGTAAAGAGATTACCGTTGGTAGAGGACTGATAATATAGCAATATGGAAGTGAAATCACTATATATTTTGAAGAACTTCATGTTGTTTGTAATGAAATTTTTGGTTGTCAGTCAGCTGCTATGTGATTCAATGGGGGAGACTGGGCATCATTCTCAACTGTTCTTTGTATTAATCCTGATATAAAATCTTTTGGACTTCCAGATTTACTGCAGTAATATTTGTTTTTGTTCAACTTTGATGAATAGTTAAATGCAGTCACGTAAAATATTTATATAAACAGATTGTGGAAGATTCTATTCAAATTATTTTTGTGATAAGAAAGCAGCAGATGCACTTTGTTGTACAATTCTCTTTCCATTCAGGTAAACTCAGATTGATTAATGTTTCTTCTCATGAGTGCAGTCCCAGATGGTTATTGAAACAAGAAGTGCCCAAAATTGTCAGATCAGTTAATAGACAACTACGTGAAAAATCTATTAAGACGAAGGTATGCCTTTTGTTTTTTAATTTCTTTGTGGTATATGTTTGCCAATTGTAGTTATTTCATTATGTGTTTTTTCAGGTTGGAGCATTCTCAATATTGAAGGAGCTTGTCGTTGTCTTACCAGATTGTCTTGCGGATCATATTGGCTCACTTGTTTCTGGGATAGAAAAGGCTTTGAACGTGAGTTAACTTTATCTGCTAAGATGAGAAATATTTTCTTTAATCTAGTTTTTTCTTGCCTGGTGCCTAAATCTTGCTTTCATATTTCATTTTCTTTTGCCAGGATAAATCATCTACATCAAATTTGAAGATTGAAGCTCTTGTTTTTACAAGATTAGTCATGTCGTCACATTCACCTTCTGTTTTTCACCCATACATCCAGGTACTATCAGGCTTTCTTTGTGTTCTATTTATGCTCAATTGAGTTGTTAACAATGGCATTGTAAGTTTACTGGTGCAAATTTCAATGGTCTGTTTTCTTTGCTATGCTTGGTAATTCTTTTTAGCCAGTTAATAGTTATATTAAAAGACTAACAACATGAGGTAATCATTTTATTTTTTTCTTCCTGCTCTAATCTGTTAATCTCTTGGCAAGCTGGTTGTGGTCACTTCGATATTTCTTGTATTACTTTAGCTCCATTATATGTTTATTGCTTTTAAATGTAGTATTTCTTACACTCAGTACCATGATTTACCTCTTAATTCTTGGTCACTTATGTGAATACCAGGCACTATCTAGTCCTGTATTATCTGCTGTTGGAGATAGATACTATAAGGTTACTGCCGAAGCTTTACGAGTCTGCGGTGAGCTAGTCCGTGTCATTCGCCCTACTTTTGAGGTGACATCTATTATGCATTAATATAACAATCTTTTTGACACTTGTGGTTTCCTGTTGACATGAGCTCTTTTATGGTGCAGGCTAGTTCTCTGGATCTCAGACCTTATGTCACTCCAATTTACAAGGCTATCTTGACTCGATTGGCAAATCAGGATCAAGACCAGGTCGGTCAAATTATGTTACTCAAACTTCTAGTGTATTTTTAAATCTGACTGCTGTCTATTACCTCTTACCAGGAGGTCAAGGACTGTACTATATCTTGTATAAGCCTTGTGATTCTGCTTTTGACTGCTGTCTATTTCTAAATCTGACTGCTGTCTATTAACTCTTACCAGGAGGTTAAGGAGTGTGCTATATCTTGTACGAGCCTCGTGATTTCAACTTTTGGTGATAGCCTTCAAAGGGAATTGCCTATGTGCCTTCCCATCCTTGTTGATCGGATGGGAAATGAGATTACCCGACTTACAGCAGTGAAGGTATAAAGTACTTTCTATAATGTTGATATAATTCATATGTGGCGCTCTAGATGTGTTCTCTTATGTATTTTTTTTTTATTCCTTTCAGGCATTTTCAGTAATTGCTATTTCTCCTCTTCGGATTGATCTATCGTGCGTCCTGGAGCAAGTTGTTTCAGAGTTAACAGCATTCCTCCGGAAGGTACAGAACGCCTAGGAATCATTGGAAATTTGGACAGAGACTCGATTGAATTTTTGTTATACTTCTCTTTTGCAGGCTAACCGAGCGTTGAGGCAGGCGACATTGGGAACCCTTAACTCCTTAGTTGTCTCTTATGGTGATCAAATTGGCTCATCTGCTTATGAAACCATAATTATCGAGCTTTCAACTCTCATAAGGTCGTTACATTGTGTTAATCTGACAACTTAAACGCCTCAGTTTGATATCCCCGCCTTTCTTTTGGTTTTTTAGACACGAATTCTACGTGGATGATAAATTGGTCACAATCTGTACATCTATGGATTTTTTTGGCAAATAAAAGTAGAACCTTAATCATTAGGCTTTCTGCTTTGTTTTTTTTTTCCTTGAAAGATGCTATTCCACATTCAGCTGGGGCACATTCAGGCTAACTAACAATGATAAAACAGAGAAGTTTGTCAGCCGGCTCATCCAATCACATATAATTTGTTTTTAAATTGAAAAAATAGAAACAGTACCAATCTAGGCTTCTAGTTCCCTTACTGTTATGAACACTATTATTGACTGTATTACTCTTTTGGGCAGTGACATGGATCTGCATATGACTGCCCTTGCGTTAGAACTTTGTTGCACAATGATGACCGACAAGAAATCAAGCCAAAATGTTGGTCTGACTGTCAGATATAAAGTTCTACCTCAAGCACTTGTATTAATAAGGAGCTCTCTGTTGCAAGGTCAAGCACTACAGGTATGACATTCGACCTGTTGGCCCAGCTGGTGCTTCTTTAGATTGGCTGCTTGACTAGAGTTATTCAAAGAAGCACTAATGGTTTTTGTGTTTCATACTCCTATACGGCTTCTCGCTGCAGCAAAAGCGGAAGATTCAAATTGTGACTTATGCTTTTTGTCGCAAAAATTCCTTACACTTTTTTATCACATCAAAAACTTCAGAGACTTATGAAAGCTTCTGCTTTCTTCAGTATAGAAGCTGCCCCAAAAGCCAAGGCCCCAAAAGTGGGGATTTTAGAGTTACTTTCATGCACTAACATAGGGCCCTATTAACTGTGCAGGCGCTACAAAGATTCTTTGCTTCACTTGTTCAATCGGCAAATACAAGTTTTGATGATTTGTTGGATTCTCTTCTTTCAAGTGCTAAGCCATCGCCACAGTCTGGTGGACTTGCTAAACAGGCTTTATGTTCAATTGCACAATGTGTAGCTGTACTTTGCTTGGCAGCTGGTGAGCAGAAGTGTGCATCTACTGTCGAAATGCTTATGGCCATTTTGAAAGATGACAGCAGCATTAGTTCTGTAAGATCCTTTGTCTTTTTTACAAAATTTTTTATATACCTGTTCTTTGTTCTTTCCTTTTTATTTGGTTTATCTTGTCTTTTGCTGTTTAGTTGATGAGTACAAGTAGTTCGTGTAAGAATGTCCTTTTAGTCCAGCCTAGTCCTAGATATAGTGGCATTATCAATTATGTAGGCCAACATTTGGCCTTTGTTTAGTTCTACTTTTGTTTGCTTTTCTCTTTTCTGGCGCTTTTCTGGAGGTGTGCTTGAACAACGAAATTTAGATGATATCCTTCTAGTACTAATTGTTTTTTGCATCATCTCTATCGTATCAAAATATAATCTTGCATCTAGCAACTGATTTGCTAATTTTACATCTAGCATTGATTTGTGTCTCTTATCCTGAAAATTTGAGAATTTATCGTCATTTTCATCTTCTCACAATGATACACATTCCCTAATTTCCAAGATTTTCTTTTTAGTTATTCTTCTGATCTTTTAAACTTGGTACCCATGATTTGCTGGTTTCAACTGTTGCTCTTGCTAGTCATCTGAAAGATGGTCTGTTCCTTTACAGGCATTAGGCAGAGTTATCTGTTTTAGATTGTAATGATCAATTTATTTTGTTTACAGGCTAAAGTTATCTGTTTTAGATTGTAATGATCAATTTATTTTGTTTACAGGCTAAACAACACCTTGCTTTGCTATGTTTGGGAGAAATTGGACGCAGAAAGGATCTGAGCATGCATGCAAACGTAGAGAATATCGTGATCGAGTCTTTCCAATCACCTTTTGAGGAGATCAAATCGGCATCATCTTATGCTCTTGGAAACATTGCTGTTGGCAATCTCTCTAGATATTTACCATTCATCCTGGATCAAATTGATAATCAGCAGAAGAAACAATATCTGTTGCTTCATTCCCTGAAAGAGGTGATTTGTTTTTCAAATTTTTATGACATCAAGGCTTACATTTTCTACCACTTCCATAACAAGTGCTGTTTACTCACTTTCTTATAGGTTATTGTGAGGCAATCTATTGATCAAGCCGGCAAGAGTGAGCTTCAGCATTCTTACATTGAGAAGATATTGACCTTGCTTTTTAACCATTGTGCAAGTGATGAGGAGGGGGTTCGCAATGTAGTTGCTGAGTGTTTGGGGAAAATTGCTCTAATCCAACCAGAGATGCTTATTCCCGCACTTAAGGTATATCGTATTGCTTAGTATAAGACCTGGATTCTCTATTGCTTCTACAACAATCATAATGTAATATTTCTGTGTCTCCCTTTTGTTGGTAGGAGCGCACAGCTAGCCCGGCCGCTTTCACTAGGGCTACAGTTGTTGTTGCTGTGAAATATTCTATAGTCGAACGACCTGAGAAGATAGATGAAATTCTGTACTCTGAGATTTCCAGTTTTCTGATGCTAATAAAAGATAGTGACAGGGTAATGGTGTCTTTGGTTCATCATTTGTGCTAGATTATTATGTATTTCTTCAGTATTATTACATTGCTTTTCACTCCAATTGCTTTGCAGCATGTTAGACGAGCAGCTGTCCTTGCTTTGAGTACATCTGCTCATAACAAGCCAAATTTAGTTAAAGGTCTTCTTCCTGAATTGTTGCCCCTTTTGTATGATCAGACTGTTGTAAAGGTATATTCTTTTTTCATTGGATATTTGTTCTGCATACTTTTCCTACGACTAATAAAAATTTGGGTAGAAGCATTGGGACGGAAACCCCAATCTCTGCAGTTGTTTGAAAGTGCCTTGTATATGAGATAAATTTTGTGGAGACTGGGTGTGTTTCTGTATCTTCTCCGGCATTGTATCTTGGCTATTTCTGCCAATTTTCCAGAGCATTATTTGAGTAACTAATTTATCTCGAAAACCAATTTATATCATGTTGGCAATACTTTCCGTAAGTTGACATTGTTCCTCTCATTTCAGAAAGAATTGATCAGGACTGTAGATCTTGGTCCTTTCAAGCATGTCGTGGATGATGGCCTTGAACTGAGGAAAGCAGCTTTTGAGTGTGTGGACACTTTGTTGGACAGTTGTCTTGATCAAGTGAACCCATCATCGTTTATAGTTCCTTACCTCATTTCTGGCTTAAGTGGTGAGCATAATCAACTTCGTATGTTATAATTTGCATGCTACACATGATGAAACTTTTCTAGTTTAGTCCGGATTTTGTGAACTCTGACGTTGTTGGTGGAGTATTTTTTTTTTTTCTGCTTTGAGATTATTATGATCAACGTCACGTTATATGGTCCGAATTTACTTTTTCTATCTCTTATTTTTTCCTTTTTTGCCTCCATCATAGAGTTCTGTATGTCACATTTGAGGATCCTTACTGTGAATTCTGTTATCTGCAGACCATTATGATGTAAAGATGCCTTGCCATTTGATTCTCTCGAAATTAGCAGACAAGTGTCCTTCTGCTGTCCTTGCAGGTTGGTTGCTTTTTAGGCCAAAACCATAATTTGAACTGCCGTCCAATTAACTGATGGTGCAATGTGTATTTGTTTCTCTTATTCTTGCAGTTTTAGACTCATTGGTTGATCCTCTTGAGAAGACTATTACTCACAAACCAAAGACAGATGCTGTGAAACAAGAGGTTGATCGTAACGAAGATATGATTCGGAGTGCCCTTCGAGCAATCGCTTCCTTGAGTCGTATAAGGTTGGACTTTTTCCTTTTTACTTTTCGAACTCATTAAGTAGAAAAACAAGTTTAGTTTCTTACTTGAGCTTCTGCTCCCGAGAGCTGAAACTTTAATCTGAAGCTTTTACCTTCAGCTTCAGCCTTAAAACTTCAGCAGTTTTGCAGAATCTCCAGCAAGGCAAAAACAGGCTTTAAGTTGTTAGATACTTTAGAGAATATAACTTGAGTGTTTATTTTTGGTAGAGAAACTCCTAGTTTATTTTATATCCTATGGGCTGCTGGATAATTTGTTTCGTAAAGAGATCTCCTTGGCCTTGTTTGGCCTACTTTTTTCCTTTCCCTCCCTATCTTTAAACTCAAATTCTATAGCCTCATTATGCTGTTTTTATATGATAATCCTCTCAACCTCTGGATCTTCATTTCTGTCAAATTTAAAACACCTGGATAAGTAAGAAGTCTATTTTGCCCTATAAGGTAGGGAGTGGATTCTTTTTCTTATTGAAGTTAGGGAATGGGTTCTTTTTCTTATTGAAGTCTTGGCGTTGCTGTTGCATGTCTCCATTCTATTCTTACTTGTCTCCTCTCCGTCTTGTTTGTTGAGGATTTGAGGTCCATAAGAGACTTAAAAACATATGCAGGAAGAAGTTACTGCAAAAGAAATTTCTTTGTTCTTTCATCTTTTTTGTTCTTTGTGCAATTTCAGTGTCGAAGTCCACATTTGTTAGTCGGGATGCTCATGGTACATGTTGGATATGGCCTAGTTATTAGTATTTGAGGCAAAAATTAAGTTGCCATGCCAATCATTTAAGTTAGCAGCTCTAGAACTATTATAATATTTTAATTAATAAATTTCGCATGCATCAAAGGAGGCGCTGTGTTACATTATTTTATCTTTATAATCTGGAATCCTTTTTTTAAAACAATAATATTCAGCGGAGGCGACTGTAGCTTGAAGTTCAAGGTGCTTATGAACAACATAACGAACACTCCTGCGCTTGCTGAGAAGTACAACTCTGTGCGGTCGGAGTGATGATTGAATAGTCGTCTGCTGCTTCAAGTAGATCCCTGCGGTAAATTTTCCTGCTGAACTTCAGGGAAACAACTTTCCTTGAATACATACGGTTCTCTTCTGGTTCGGGTGTTTAAACAGTATCATGGTATTGTATTTAATTTTGAGTGGGTCGTCATTGATCAATTTGATGTAAAATCTGATGCAGCTGAAGAATTTTTGTAAATGCATTTGCTCTTTCAGACTTATTTAATGTTTCTCCAAACATTTATAGTTATAGATATTATATGGGCGGGATAAGGAGGACTTGTGTTTGGTTGGTTTAGCATCTTCTTTGCTCGTGTAAAAGGAGCTTTGATTTAAATTTGGTTTAGAAAAATAAGATGGAACATAGATTTTTGCATATTCCGAGTGTTTGTTCTTTTTTACAAGCAGATTACAGGCGTAGCTCACTTTTGTTCTAGTTCTGCAGTCTCCCTGCAGTTAAAAGTAATAATGGGTGCTTCTATTTAAACTAATATAGGAAGTCTACAACTAAATTTCTAGTTGGTCTTCGATTTTGCATTATTTATTGTATATATAATTTATTTTTTTGGAAAATAAATTGAGAGAGATAGAAATTGCGATCATGCAAGAATATACTATATTAACTAGTGTAGTAATCCATATAATGCGACACGACGGATAGATTATATTAAAATAAAATATTCATAGTGTATTTTAATAATTAATACTATAAAAAATATTAAATATATATTATTTTTAAATTTATAATTAATTGATATAATGTACCGATTACAAACGAAAACTAAAAGTGCAAAAAAAAAAATAAATAAAAAATGTATAAGCAACAATCTCACATAAACTAAATAGTAATCCACCTAATGCAACACAACAAATAGATAATATTAAAATAAAAGGTTCATAGAATGTCTTTTAATAATTAATATTATAAAATAAAATAAAATATATATTATTTTAAAATTTATAATTAATTAATACAATGTAGGGATCACAAAAAAAAAAAAAAAAAAAAAAAACAGGTATAAGCAACAATCTCACTTTATATATAAACTAAATTATTATTATCAAATTTTTAGTAAAAAAATAATGTTATTGCACTATTCTAGAGTTTGACAAAAAAAATAATAAAAACAAATATATATATATATATATATATATATATATATATATATATATATATATATATATATATATATATATATATATATGCTGGAATACTATTAATAGTACCAAATTATTAGTGCTATTAAATTTTTAACCGTTAAATTAAAAGATGTGTGGTTGAGATGATGGTGCGCACCTTGGTTAATTTAATGGGTGGTTGGGAAAATAGTAAAATCTAACGGATGAAAATAATCAAAGAGGTTGATCTAAGGGTAGAAAATTTGATAGCACCAATAACTTGCTACTATTAATAGTATAGTAGCCAGATTATATATATATATATATATATATATATATATATATATATATATATATATAGTCCGGTGCTATCAAGTTTTCTACACTTAGATCAATCGCTTTGATCATTTTCATTCGGTAAATTTTACTATTTTTCCAACTATCTGTTAAACCCAAGGGGCCCACTATCGTCTCAACCACACATATTTTAATCTAAGGGTTAAAAACTTAATAGCATCAATGACTTAGTACTATTAATAGTATTCCAGCGTGTATATATATATATATATATATATATATATATATATATATATATATATATATATATATATATATATATATATATATAAGTTTGGCTATTATACTTGTAAAATTATCAAGCAATTAATACTTGTATATTTTTTATGATTAGATCTATTTTTTTAATTAATTATAATTCTCACTTCACCGATCATCCACTAAAATCAAGAACCTACTATTATTCTAATTACACATTTTTTAATCTAAGTGCTAAATACTTACAAGTACCTAAGACTTATAAATTTAAAAATATAGAAGCTTAATTACAGAGAGAGAGAGAGAGAGAGAGAGAGAGAGAGAGAGAGAGAGAGGGGGGGGGGGGGGGGGGGGAGAGGCTCTTACAAAACCAGCTCAATTTTGGAGAGGGAGAGGCAACTTTTTTTATCCATTAATTCACTTGGGATGTTTGGAAATGGGTTAGAATAGAGAATAGGGGGATATTTTTTTTGTTCTTCCAAACACTTTTGGAATCAACCGGTATAATTTGTTTCACTACAATTAAAATAAGCTGGAATTAGTGTTCTCACTCTTCCTAACCACCCTCTTATCTTTTTAGGTACTCTTTCACGTCTACCGAAACACACTCTTTCACTTTATTATTACATAATAAAGTTAAGGATAAAAAAGTAATTTACTCCAACTAATACTCTTTATTCATTTTATTCCTCATTATCATACTAAATAAAAAAAATTTTATTTCTGAAACTATCCTAAATATTTTTTGACGCTAGTTTCTTATTTTATACTTATTCCTGAATTAGCTAGTTCGGTCTTAATCTTTTACCAAAAGAGTGTGCAGTAAATAGTAATAAATGCAGCCATCACAACCATAATCGAAGCAGGCTCAACTGTTTACATACAATTTTATAAGGACAATAAGGACTAATGACTAGATCAGATGGCTCAATAGTAGAAAAATGAACCCTTTTTTTTTAGCTTTATCTGAACAAATAGAAAATATATAAATACTATTTTTAAAATTTATATTAGTTTTATAGTACAGTAGTTGTGAAAATAAACCAGGTCTGAAAACACAACTTTTTTATGCAAATTAAATATAAGATCCGATGAGATTAGATACATTAGATTAAGCTAAATTATGTCGCTGAAAAAAAAAAAAAAAAAAAAAAAAACTTTGTAACCAATGTTTCAAAGGAGATCAAACTGAAAATATTTTCTGCTACGACTTAAAATTTCTATCCTCCTATTTTATTTACTTATTTTCTATAAATTTATCTATTTAAAATTTTAAATAAAAAAACACTACATAGATTAGATTATATTTTTATCTTGTAAATAAAAGAAGATAAGCTAATTATCTAGAAACTCATTAAATTAATTAAGGATACGGTTACAATATTACCGAAATGCTCCAGAGTTTTATAATTGTATTTGACAAACTAATCTAATTAACTACCTCAGTACTAGATACAAAATAATAATAATAATAATAATAATAATAATAATAATAATAATAATAATAATTGAAAAAACAATCCCAGTAACTACCCCTCGGACCAAAATACGATTCGAAAATTTGGAATTATCTCGGAGTAATCGGACTCGTCCGAGTTCGACTCGGAATTCGCCCGAAAACGCGGGAGCCGAATTATAAGAGCGCTCAAAATTTGTTCAAAGTGGCGCGTGCTCTCTTTCAAAACGCGGCGTTAATCCCCCTCCCCCTCTTCCTTGATCTTTCCCCCCAATTTCGTTATCGAATTAGGAAAGCCCTAGTTTTTATTCTTTAACCCTAACGCCCGATCTTTTTTCCCCGGGCCCTTCTTTCCTCAAACTCTCCCCACCGCCGGAAAACCCTAGCTTTTTTGATGGGGGAGGAGGACCATCTCCCCTCTACTTCTCAATCTGTACGTCCGATCCTTTCGCTTCTTGTTGTTCTAATTGTTCTAATCATTATTATTCGAATTTTCTTTTCGTTCTGTAAAATTTGGCCCTAGGGTTCTGTTTCTTGTTGATTCGTCCACCGGAATTGGACTCTTATCCTTTTTTTTTTTCTTTTTTTTTTTTGGCATTGTAGTTACAATTCTAGGGTTTTTATGGTGATTTTTACAGTTCTTGAATTTTATCTTTTGGTTTTGTAGGATGATATGGATTCGTCAGGTGGGAAAAGTCGCGCCATTGTGCCGTATTCTTCTAACTGTGGACAAACCTATAGCACAGTAAGTTTTTCTCTTTTGGGTTTTATGATGATTTAGTTATTTCGATCTCCTTTAAATTTGCAATTCTCTTACTTCGTCTTTTGGGTGTTGTTTGTATAGAACAATTTCAATTCGGGAGAAGAGAAAAGTCACTCCCTTTTGTCTCTATCTTCTATTTCCAGGAGAATCCATCCCGTGGTAAGCAGAGAATTCATATGTCATTGTCAAGATTTTTTATTTTTTTTTCTAATTTTTTTCCCTGTTGATTTCTGTGAGTTATCATTGATTTTCTATTTGTGTGTAGGGTGCTACTCTGGTGAATTTAGGCAACACATGTTTCATGAATGTGATCCTTCAGTGCATTACACACACGGTTCCGTTTGTGCAGAAGCTTCTCTCCGCTGCTCACCCTACTCCGTGCTCTAGTGAGAATTCTAACACAAGTTCTTTGTTCATCTTGTGTTGACTTGGAATTTAATTTCTTTTCTTTTTCTTATTTAGAGCCTTTTTGATTGCATGAATTTGTTGAAATCTTGCAGATGGAAAGGAGGGATTCTGCACTTTCTGTGCCCTGAAAGAGCATGTTATCCAGTCTATTAATGAATCTGGTTCTGTCCTCGTTCCGTCAAAAATCGCAAAAAATCTTGACAGTATCCTCTCTCTCTTTGTGTGTGTGTGTGTGTGTGTGTGTGTGTGTGTGTGACTATTCTAACTTTACTGTCGAAGGTTTGTGATTATCAGTGTAAGTATTAGTTGTACCAAATAACTGTTGATTTTTAGCAGTCAATCGACGCCAGTTGAGCATGAAGGAGAATTATTTTGATCCTTAGGAGGAATTGTATAATATGGTAACATCAACTTTGGAAGGATGAAACAGTACTTTACGTAGATATACAATTGCCAATTCCTTCATTTTTAGCATTAACATTAATGCTCCCTCACTATCAGCCTGCAGTTCTATAGCTGTATTTTGTTTTATCATCCTGTCATTTGGACTCACTATACCACTTCATAATTGCTGTTTTGATCGCGCATTATGACTTGCCATTAATTGTTTGATCTTGTTGATCCTTGTTTACAGTAGTTTGATGAGTCCTGTTATCCTCACATGCTATATAGGTAATAATAACAAATCCTAATGGACGGTTAGAACAGGAACCTCATGGATAGCATGCTTTCATCTACTGTTTGAAAAGCCAGTATGTAGATTGCCTTGTAAGGTTAGTTAAAATATCATGTTTTAAAAAATTAAACGCAATACATGCTTAAGACATACTAATTGATGCAAGCTACAACCTATATGGAAGGTGAAATTCCTTGACAAGGTTTGCCAGAAATATTACCAGAATATGAAGTGAATTGCCAAGAGGATGCACATGAGTTTCTGCAGGCTTTGCTAGATAGGATAGATGACTGTTCTCTTGTTCCAAGCTCACAAGACCAGAATTCCCTTCCGGAAAACAGCATTGTGAAACAAGTTTTCGGAGGCCGTCTCAAAAGCCAGGTAATATTCCTTAGGATTAATTACAAATTGAATCCCTAAAATTTGACCTTCATTTCAATTTCATCCGTAATGTTTTATTGGAAAACAAGATAGTTCCTAGGATACAACTCCCATTTCAATTTCAACCTCATTGTTTCAATTTCAGTAATTTAGCCTCTGAAGTTTGACTCCCATTTCAATCTGTCCTCAACAGTTCCTATTTTAACTACCCAAATCTAATAATAGAGCTTGTGTAGTCCTCTAACAGAGGGACGCAATTTTATGCAAAGCAAACTCCTAGGTTCTAAATACTATGTTTTAAACTGTGAAGTTGAAATCGGAATGGAGTTCAAGCTTTCAGGACAAATATAATAACTCATTTTTTGAAACTTTTGCTTTGGAGAAGTCATCTAATACATCTGATTCTCCGTATAACTATTTAAACACACTTCTTTTATTTTCAGCTGAGGTGTTGTGAGTGCGGTCACTGCTCGGAGACGTTTGAACCCCTCCTTGATCTCAGCTTGGAGATCGATGATGCCAACAATCTAACGGATGCCCTACTATCTTTTACCAAGGTTGAGAAAATTGAAGAAGCCAAATTCACCTGTGAAGGCTGTAATACTCAAGTGTTAATGGAGAAACAGCTTAAGTTGGACCAGGCACCGGATGTTGTAGCAATTCAATTAAAGCGATTCAAGAGTGATGGTTATTTCATACATAAGATTAATAAGCCAGTGGAATACCCAGCAGAGCTTGATTTGAAGCCATATCTTAGCTGCCCAGATGAGAGAGTGAGTGTTTGTGGTGTACATAAATGATTATGTTTTATGGTACAATTTATGGATTTTTTTTTTGTAATTTAAGCACTTTACTTTTAGAACTTTTTCATTTATTGCACTTCCATTCAGGTTCATTCATTTTCTCCTGTTGTTTCATCAAGCAAAAATCATGTTCTGACATTCTTTACCTTCTCATGGCAGGTACAATCAAAATACGATTTATACGGGATTGTGGATCATATGGGGAATATGGCTTCTGGTCATTATGACTGTACCATTCGTTCTTCTGCAACAGTGTGGTACCAGTTGGAAGACGCAGAGGCAAGTCTCTCTTGTTTTTTTCCGTAATATTCCTTGATAGCTTACAGTTCGGTAGGATTGTGTTTTGGTCAGTTTGGATAGAGTTCTGAAATCAGGTGGAAACTTTTCAGTTGGGTAATCGAGGAAATTGAATTAAGTTGAATTAAACTATAAGCAGAATAAAATTGGTTGCTGTTGGTTTGATTGTTCCTGTTAAATTCTATAGATTTATAGCGTCCAAGTGCTGGCTGATTCTAATTGATAGTTTTCTCATCTGATGGCTGTTCTATTTAACACTTTTACCATCAGATTAAAATTAATACGCATAACCTGTCCCATTCTTTAAGTGCATTAAAATGTGCATAGTAGTCTCATTACGATATCTAACCATAATTTGCATTATTTTGGCCTATCCAGTCTTTGATTTTAAAAACAGACTAAGCTACAAAGTGTTCTCTCTCCCTCCAATCTGAAGTTGACTGAATTTTTGTACTGCCCAAACAAACCAAGTGAGATACGACAGTTTGTCCTGGGTTAAGTTTGACCACATGATGCACCGCTTCTACTATGCCAGGAATGTACTAATATTTTCTATTCAAATGATGAGATTGTCACTATGCAACTCGAGTTGGAAGGGGCTTATGGGGATGAGGGGATCTGATGAATATTAGTCAGATTGCTAACTCGTAGGCATCTTTCATTGCCATGGGGTGGGGGGTCTTGTCATTTCCATGTCCAATGGGAATGAAACTTCCATGGAGCATAAAACTTCCTCATCAACACGCCCATAAGCACTTTGCCCCTTCCACAACTGAGTTGCAGGTGACAATCTTGGTACTTCAAATAGAATTTATACAACATTTCTGAAATGTCATATATTGGTGAGAAGAATGACCCCCCGTACCGGCTTGGAAGTCCATCCTGGCTGCCAAGGTAAGCAGAAGCTCAAGAATTATTTAATTACCTAATGCCTGGCTTTAGCCTCTAAATTTGAGCTGTTTCCTACAAGTCAGGAGGGCCAAAGAGTCTTAGGTTTGGTTCTTAAACATGTTTATAATTCTTATAATTGCTTTCGTGTCCATTGCAGGTAAATCAAGTTTCATTGTCCTGGGCACTACACCAGCATGCATATCTTCTCTTCTATATTAAGCAGGGTCTATCACCATGGTTCTCGAGTTTACTCCCAGCAAAGGAGGAATCCCAACTGGAAAGTGCCACTACCACTTCCCTGACATCGATGCTTGAGAATATAGGAAGAGTGCATTCCGCAAATCATGCTGAGAAGGATGAAGAGTGTGGCCCATCTAACACCACCTTTGTCTCGGATGATGCAGAGACATATCATAGTACAGCTCATGAATTATGTTATGCTAAACGTGACGATAAGAAAGTCGACAAAGCTGATGTGGACCGATCTGTGATACCACCTGCAAGAAAATATAACTCTGTTCCGCATATCAATGATTCCACTGTCCACGATGAGCAACTGGGTTAGTATTTTTCGTCCAGCAATTGGGTTAGAAAAGTCAAAAGTGGAATTTCCAAATGGGAGACAGCTCTTAAGAATGCTATATTGTTTTCATATCCATTCAAGGGTTTCTTCCATTTATCTTCATCTGTTTTGGAAATTCTAAATTTAGCTATTCCTATTAGTTTTATTTATACCATAAATGTGTCTATACATTCTTTCTGTGACTCAATAAAAAGGAAACAATTTTTGTGATAGCAAGATTTTTTCTTAGGTTGATTTTGTCGTCTTGCACAGGATGCTTCCTTTCTTTCATTTGTATTGTTCTTTGAGTGATACCATTTATCACAGTTTCATCACAATTAAATCTTGGGTTACAATTTATTCACTGAAGTTTGATCTGGAATTTCATTATATCCTGAGTTTCTCAATTGTAACGGTTTAGTCCCCAAGAATTGACCCTAATTTCAAACTTATCATTAAGAGTTTCAATTTAGTTCTTAAAGCTTGACCTCGATTACACAGTTTGAACTTAGTTTCAATTTCAATCCATAGAACCTGAAATTTTAAAAATTCATGTTCTTGATGATGGTGCTGGGGCTGAACACTTTTTTCAGAAGGCAGAAAATATAAGGATCTGATTGTTAAGGAGAACAAACTTTGCCGACTTAGTTGTTATAATAATTAAACTATAAGAACAAAATTGTAAGTCAGACATCAAGTATCGCATTTCTTATCAACCATTACATTATTTGATCATTTAATATATTTTTCGGTTGAAAAATTTACAGATGATGACAAGAAAGAGAACAATTTTACTCCACAAGCCCGAGTGAGATCAAAGGTCAATAGTAAAGTGAGCAGATCACTGACCCTTGGCATGAATACGCAAATGCAAAGGATGCTTAGAGGCATGCAAAGCTCGCGAAGAAGATGTATTTTGGAGTGCCTCTCTGCGCAGGAGATTTTGACCACCCCATCTCTTTGTAAGGCCAAAAGGTCGAAAATGAATATTCATCACTTACGTGGAGAGGAGGATTCTGCTCCCTCCACATCCCATCCGTACCTCAGCTCTAGCTCTGTATAGTGCGTCTTAGGATTCCAAGCCTGAATTCTGGCCTGCTTCAGTCAGCCTAACTCGACTGCGTCTGACAAAATGTCTGGTCTGATCTTTCCTGATCAGTTTTGGTAAATCATATGTGCAAAATAGTTGAGAGTTACTTTATTATGGGTCTTACGGTAGTGCTTTCTATTTTTGACTCCTTTTTTGTTGTTCTTTCTTATTATCATTAATTTTCTAGTCTCAATAGTTCTTGGATCTACTATTTTTTTTTCTTCTCTTTGCAAGGTAACAAGCATCATGAAATCTGTTAGGAAGATACAGTGAACAGTAACTTAGAAAGTATATTATTATATCACAATATGTGCAGTGTCCAAATATGTCTCAATGTCAAGATATTTTTTGGTTGGTTGATTACTGAATCTTTATCTAGATTTACTTCTAAATTGATTGGGAATTAGCTTGACCTCGTGAGCCTTATTCAGGGATCAATTAAATTGGGCACGGCAATAACATAAGGCGCCATTCACCTTCGTTAGAGAATACACGGTGTCTCACCGAATCGGCAAATAAAATAGAATATTCCTCTGAATTTCCTTATTCATATTCTTTTACAGATATATAAGTACGTCCAGAGATTTGATGTTGATTTGCGCAGTAGGAGCTTGTCGGTATTCTGTTTTGTGAGAGTGGGCACTGAAACTGCGTTCCAAAGTTTTATAAATACTGCATTTTTATTGTTATCATTTTCTCTTAATTTCAAGGAATTTCTAATACCACTTAAATAATTCAAAAAATTAAAAGAAACAAATGAAAGCGTCGATCGATCGCAAAATAGAAAGTTAGGAACCCAGTACCTATGGCCTTTAGTTGTGCAGTCCCAGCACATTTCTTAATTTCTTAACTAGTTTACATCGATTTAGAGAACAGAAGTGCTAATACATGAGAATCCTGGTGGAAAAGTTCTAAATTCCTGTATTAAATAGGGGGCCAATAGCAAAAAGGCTCTACTACGCTATATTGATGGAAGAATT
This sequence comes from Tillandsia fasciculata, assembly GCA_029168755.2. NCBI lineage: Eukaryota > Viridiplantae > Streptophyta > Magnoliopsida > Poales > Bromeliaceae > Tillandsia > Tillandsia fasciculata. The sequence continues at coordinate 4,850,503 of CM054931.1, forward strand.
TCAATAGTATCTCATTACAGAGCTCAACGATTTAATCTAAAACCCCCATCATCTCCGAGTTGCCACAAGAACAATCAACACAACTCAGCCTCAGTCCTGAATGAGCTAAACCATATGCTGTTGCTATGTAGGTCTCAAGAGGTCCTCAGGAACCTTCTGCAAACTTTTTCTTAAAAATTCTGAGATCGCAGCCGACGCAGCACGGCCACGATCGAGGCAGTTGAAATAGCTATGCTCTAAGTGCAAAATACGAAACAAGAAAATTTTTCACCGTTAGGACTTTGATCAAATGTATTGTAGATTATACAAGAACTACGTGAATCTGATAACAATAAATGTGAGGAGGATGTGTGGAAGGAAAAAGGAACGGTGGGAGGATATACCTGGCATCGCCCCATGGGTGACAGATGTTATGATTCCATGCTCAAAAGGCTCATCATGCTTAGAAGATGAAACTTCTGGAGGAACTGAGAGAGGCGAATTTGGAAAGACCAAATGCATAAAGGCTTGCATTTTCTGTTATTTTTGAAAGAGGAATTCAATAGTGAACAACGTTTTAATCACTGAAGCAAATTGGAAACACAATTTTCCAAACATTCTCACAGAATTGTCTTTATGCATATATACTAAGATAACTAATTACCTGCTCTTCTACCTTGGTTGGGTCTAAAATAACAGATCCAGTCTCTGTCAAACCACAACAGATTGCAACTGCAGGAGTCGTAATACAAGCTTGTTAGCTATACGAAGTGTAAATTGGGTAAAATGTAGGCTCATTGAATAGCTTACCAGCAAGATGTTTTAAGGGAATTCCAGCATCAACCAGCGCTGCGCAGGAAGCATTTATGGCACATGGGAGAAGCTAGATTATCTTGTAAAGGATTTAATCATTGTCAAAATAACATCCGAATAAGATAGATTATTAGCGATATACATCGTACATCATATAGTTCAATTGGGTGTGCAAGCAGGTCAAAACAACCTTAAGGCATAATTTGTTTTTCGGGATAAATTCAACAGGATAACCTTTTTGATCCCTATCCTAGGATAAAGGAGAATAGAGTCAAATTCTACACTTCCCTTGAGGATGGATGATTGGATAAATGGGAGTACAGTGAGGGAGAATACAATTCCAGTTTAGATAAGAAAAAAGAAGAGCTTACTTCACATGCATTGAAAGAAAAAAAAAAGAAGATGTAAGAGGACAGAATAGCAAAGAGGCTCATCCTGCAGGAAATGGTGGTGAGTTTCATTATCCTACCCAAAGTCCTGGGAATTAAAAGAGTTTATTTCACATGAATTACAAAAGGATAATGCTGATAGATGTTTTTGACTATGTTATAGACAAAGGCATACACACACATCTGTGTATTTATATTTTAACATAAAGGAAAAAGAATAAAGCCAAACCAAAAAATAAGAAATGAAAAGATACGGAACCATCATCACCCACTACCTGCAGGGAAGAGACATAATTTCTCAGAAACTAAAAAGCACATTAGGCATGTGTAATTACATAAACAAGCATGGCTTGTTTTCATATATTTTACAAGAAAAAAAAAATTATTTATGAAAGTAAATTATCTTTTGAAGTCATAAAGTTGCGAGTGCTTACTCTGATTCAGACAGCAGAAAGCAAATAATAAAGAAAAGTATCAAGTGCAGCAGTGAAATCTACACTGGGGATGGAAGAGTTTGCATGCACATTGAAACTTACCTTTTATAACATCCCTTTATATTGTCATGGTTACAAGTAAAACCATTCTGTGCTAGTGTAACAGAAGTTGCTCCAAATATGGTATAGTATTCGATCCTCAGTTACCATACATTAAGTTGTATATATTCTCCAAGTAAGATAAATTTATAGGAGTGTAAAATGCTTATTCAAATAAACAAGACATACTAACAAAACCACTTTACCTGAACAATGACAGAGGTTGTGGTATTTGGGTGGCGAGTTAAAAGACAAATGCTCTGCAGTGTTCTTTTCAGGATCATTTCATACTCCTTTTCTTGCTTTCCTGCAAATTTCAAATTTGCCCTTGAGGTTTTGAAGCACTAAGAGAATAGTTATATATAAAACCTCCAACATTTATAGGACGAACTCTTCCGCCCACATCAAAATAATGCACCGATGATAAGTGATCGAGAAAATATGGACTAGTCCAATAATTACAATTCAAACAAGATAATACAAATCAAAACAATATGACAAGCTTCTATGATGAAATTATAAGTTAATACCAGTTTGTCCAGTTTTAGGCTTCCAAATAACCTCAATCAAGGCTTTCTCGGGGTCATCACCCTTCCTTGTTCCAGCTTTCGGACCATAAACAGCAGCCAATACAATCGTATCACCTACGGTTTCCAAAAGTGAATAAGGAACATAAGGAACATCATCAGTATATGTAACAACTCGTCGCACCTCAACTGAACATCAAAGGGGCAGAAAATGGTAGCAATGAACAAATACACTCCTCAACTACAGGCAATTTATGAAATAGACTACTCAATTATTTTTTCTTTTTCATCGATGTCCACTCAAGTTTCGATGACTTTTATAGTTTTACATCATGTCTATCAATCAAAGTGGGGGCTTTGTTAGCATTAATAGCAATTCTATCCAATTTGACCATAGTGAACACTTCTTCGGCTGATGAAACTGCAGATTTCTCTAACCAAAAACAGGTGATTTTACTGCATCCTCAATTCAACTAAGTAAAACAAATCTAATCGAAACAACAAAAAGGTATATGGTGTCAATTCGAAGAGCAACAGTTTAGATTAAAAGTGATCGATGAAGGGGTCTCCATATATTTTTACCAAAATATAAACAGAAACCCGGCCGACATATTCAATTGATGAAAATTAATGCATGGCGCCAACGGAGATGAGAGAGAGGGAGAGAGAGAGAGGGCGAGCGCGAGAGGGCGAGCGAGGGAGGGAGAGATCGAGAAGGCGAGAGAGAGGGAGAGCGAGATCCCCACCGCGCTGGAGGGGCAGGGAAGGTCCGAGAGTGCCTCCGGACGCGCGGGGACGGGCCCGGGTCAGACGGGGGGCCGGCTCGGAGCGAGGCTCCGTTGGTGGGACCTGCAGATCAAGGACGAGGCACCCTGCACCGCCCCGAGGCTGCGTCCATGGGGGCGCGCGTCGTGGAGATAGTGACGGGAGGCGTCCTCCTGCCCCTTGCGTCCCACCAAAGGCCCCTTGCTCTGCTCCGCGGGAATCTTCCGCGGCTGGGCATCGCTGGACTGAAGTACACAGGAGGAGCAGGCCCAGGACCAGGATGGCTACGCATCCTCGGGCCTCACGGCTTCGCCACCCCCCCACGCAGACGCCTGCTGCCCCCCTCCCTAAGAGCGATGGGCTCCTGAGGGGTCATCATCGTTCACTACTTGGACAGTACCCTGGTACGGGTGATTCCCGCGTCCGAGCATCCACGTCACTTCCAAGCTACCCGGCTTCCTTGCTCCACCTTTTTCCACACCGTAGCTCCCTCAAGACCTCGGCGCGGAACCCAACCTTCAGGGCCACCTGGGCAGACCAGCAGGGATTCCCCCTCCACTCTGTCCCTGCGTCACCTCCATCACAGGGGCCTCCATCCTGTAGCACGCCATGTTGTCCCCTGCCTCCCCCTACCCTGTCCCCCTCGGTGGAGCCGGAGACTTCTGCCTCGCTGGGCCCCCATCTCTATAAAGAGGCCCTACTTCTCCCCTCTACCCCACCTCCACCTCCCACCCCCACCAAGCCTCACTTCCGCCACCAGATTCCTAGCCAGCTCTCCACCAACTCATCCACCAAAAAGTGCTTCCGGTGCCTCGCTCCTGACCACCTGGTGCGGCACTGTAGGGACCCGGTGCGCTGCGCCTCGTGTCGCCGGACCGGCCACAAAGCTCGTAGCTGCCCTACCCGCCGAGCACTCCCTGCGATGCAGCGTGGCGTCGGTTTCCGCCCCGAGCTCGTGAAGGCGTTCGTCCCCCTCACGGAGGACTTCCGCAACCGAGAGCTCAAGCGCCAGAATGCAGTCCTGGCCGACACGATCGGAAGTTGCACCCTTGGCCGATGCCCTGTCGTCACGGTGGCGGCCGACTTGGCAGAGAGGTTCGGCGGCATACCCGAGAACTTCCTGGTGGCCGAGCATCAAGACCGCGAGTTTGTCATCTTCCTCCCTGTTTGGGTCTTGCCTGAAGATATCTGCAACAATGGACTCCTCCACCTGCGCAACTGTCGACTTCGCTGCCATCCCTGGGACCCATACCATGGCGCGGCACCCTCTCGCCTTACGTACAAAGTTTGGATCAGAATCTCCAGGCTTCCCTTTGAATGCTGGTCGACGGAGCGGGTTACCGCTCTGGTCACCTGCTTCGGCCGCTTCCTTCAGGCTGACAACCCTAGCATCGACATGTCGAACATGTTCGCTTATAGATGCCGTGTGGCGGTCGACGCCCTGGAGGACATTCCGGAAGCTCTATCCATCTCGTTGGGAAGCATTGTTGTGACAGCACCAATAACGATCGAGAACACCGCGCCCTTTGGCGGTGACGACCGCGGCACGGCCTTCGTTGGAGGTGGGCCTGACGAAGGGGGGGACCAAACGGACCCCCGGGGCCACCGGATCGCCAGAAGAATTCCCCTCGTCGACCTCCGCGACGACAGCAGCGGCTCAAGAGATGCCACCAGGGTCGGGGCGTCGGACTCCTGGGACTCTTCGGAGATTCGAGACAGGCGGCGTCGCCCCGGGCCAACCCATCCGCCGCCGATGGCCTCACCCACCGCCGCGGGTTCTCCCGGTGGACCGCTGGACATTCTCCATGTCCGCTCCCCCCTTTCCCCGATGCACCTGACCCCCCCTTCTGAGCCCGACAGCCCTCGGCTCCTCGGGGCGCGCGGCTTGCCCTACTCTGGACCTTTTTCAAAAACGTTTCCTGTTTCGGGCCTCTGGGAGGTCGTTGTGGTGGGGCTGCGACCTGGCGACGGCCATCCACCCCTAACGGTGATCGTGGTGGCGTGTCGCCCAAGCTCTACGATCCCTCGGCCCCAACGTTCCCCTCATCGACTGCTGTGCGGCCCCTCTCTCGAACGCTGCGAGCTACCGCTCACCGAGCCCCCCTTTCACTGCCTTGAGCCCTTCCTTCCCCACCCCTCTGGTGGGCCCTCTTCACTGGCTACCCTGTGGTGGCCTCCTCTTAACTCCAACTCCGCGGCCCGGCCCAGCCCGCCTTGCCTCCCCCCCCTAACAGGCGTTGGGCCCGCACTCCCTTTCGCTCCTGCCGGCCCAACTGGGCTAATTCCGGGGCCTCGAGTGGGCCCGCCAGTGGCCCCGGGCGCACCGTTGCCGGCCCTCCCTGCCCGAGGGGAGGCGCGCCCAGCCCACTTGACAGCCCTGGGGCCCCTGTGCCAGTCTAACCGTCGGGCAGCCCCCTCAACTGCTGGCCTGCGGGCCCCTCGGGACGCTGCGCCCCTACCCGACTGCGAAAGCAGGCCTGAGCCCCCCCCAGGTCTAGGGATCTCCCATCCGGTGGCCCATCTGGCGGGCTCCTCCTCCACCCCTTTGTCGGGCCCACCCTCTGGCTCGCCACTGCTGGCAGCCTTGGAGGTGACTCCGGTTCACTCCCTCCCCGGCGACCGGCCGGATCTCTCTTGGAGCCTGCCCCCCGCCCCCGCTCTCGACACGCCACTGGGGCCCCCCTCCTCCCCTCAGACTCTGGCCACCGAGTCCGTCGCGCCCAAGCTCATCTTGGAGTTGCCCGCCGCTCCCTCCCTGGCCCTCGGTGGCCCCCCGCCCTCCGCCGGGGGTGCTGGCCTACTATCCCCCTCCGGAATCTGCCCCCTCCCGCCCGGCCCCTGGAGCAGCTCTGGGCCTGGCGCGGGACTGCCGCCTTCCTCGGCGGGGTTGGTCGACCCGACCGACCCTATGGGGAACAACCAGAGGCCCACCCTACCCACCTCTGCTATCCTGATCGCCAATCAGGGGATCGACCTGTTGCGCTCCCACCGCCCACCGTTGGATGACTCTGTGCGCCCCCCTGCCACTCGGAGGAGCCCAAGACTTGCGAAGGTGGCGGGCACCCAAATGTTGGAACGCGCCATCACCCGGAAGGTCCTGCTCTCGGGCGAGCAGTTGACCCCCCCCACCCCGGACGACACCGCTGACGCCAAGAGGATCATCCGCTTGACCGCAAAGCTCGGCGTCAATCTCTCTGGAGCGGAAGCCACCTCGCTCCTCGGCTTCTTGGGCTCCGAGCTTTAAGCGCTGTGCACCCTGCGCTCTTTTTTGCTACCTGGTGTCTCCTACCCCCTATGTTTAAGATATGTTCCTGGAATGTAAGAGGGCTTAACAACCCCTCCAAACGCGCCCTTGTTAAATCTATCGTGAAAGGCTTTAATGCTTCCATCCTTTGCTTTCAAGAGACCAAAGTGTGCTCCCTCTCGCGCTCCTTCCTCTCTTCCTTCGCTGGGCGTTTCTTTGACAAGTGCCACTACATCCCCTCGGTCGGGGCTTCTGGAGGCCTTGTCATCTGTTGGAACTCCAAGCTCTTCTCTTGCTCCGAGGTCATTGTCCGTGACCGCTCTCTCACGCTCCGCCTCTCCCACGCGACCAGCGACTCCTCCTTCTACCTCACTAATGTGTATGGCCCGCCAGCTTGGGAAGGCAAGGACGACTTCTGCAGGGAGCTCGCAGCACTCAAAGCTGACTGCCCTGGTCCCTGGGTCATCTGCGGGGACTTCAACCTCACGCGATCCCAGGTGGAGAGACAGGGGCGGAGCTGGAGCAGCCGCCTTTCCAACATGTTCTCTGACCTAATCAACGAGCTGGATCTTTTGGACCTCCCAATGCTTAACCAGAACTTCACTTGGTCCAGCATGCAATCCCCACCCACGCTCGCCAAGCTTGATCGATTCCTGGTCTCCACTGAGTGGGATCTTGCCTTCCCGCTCTCCTCGGTTTCGGCGCTCCCGAGGATCACTTCTGACCACTGTCCCATCCTCCTCCAAACCCAGAAGAAGCACACCCCCGACCCTTCAGGTTTGAGAAGGTCTGGCTCACCAGGACTGACTTCAACTCGTTGATCCCTGTTTGGTGGCAGGAGATCGAACCCAAAACGGGGAGGCAAGGGAGCATTCTCACCCTCACCGCCAGGCTCAGGCATTGCCGCAAGCGTATCACCGCTTGGCGATCCTCTAACTTCCACGGCATCTGCAGCACCAAGCGGGCACTTATGGATAGTGTGCAGAGGCTTGACTCCCTCGAGGAAAGCCAGCCCCTATCCATTACTGATCAAGCGCTCCGAACCAACCTCAAAAGTCAACTGAAGGAGCTTGCTGTGGAAGAAGAGATTCTCTGGAGCTCCAGAGCCAAGCAACACTGGCTCAAGGAAGGGGACGGCAACACTAGGTTCTTCCACGCCATGGCCAACGGGCGATTCAGAGCCAACAGAATTGGGACCATCTCGGACGGGGATCTTTCGTTGAACAGGGAAGAAGACAAGGCTGATTACTTCTTTCACAAGTTCAAGGCCCGACTCGCGCCCGACTCCCTCCCCCCCTCTCAGTGTGGAGACTGGAGCAACCTCTTCCCCGACAATACCGCGCTGAGCTCTGATCACCTCACTGCGCCCTTCACCCTCGATGAAATCAAAAGAGCGACCTTTCAATTGTCCGGAGACAAGGCGCCTGGACCTGATGGCTTCAGTATGGTATTCTACCAGAAGTTCTGGGATGTTATCAAGGCTGACCTATTCAGAATCTTTGCCGACCTCTTTGATGGCTCCCTCCACACGGGGCCCATCGACTACACCCATATCTGCCTTGTCCCTAAAGTGGAGGGAGCGAGCAAGGCCAACGACTTCCGGCCTATCAGCCTCCTCAATTGTATCCAGAAGATCATCTCCAAGGTGATTACGAACAGACTATGCGCCGTTTTGGACAAGATCATCTCCCCTAGCCAGTCCGCCTTCCTGAAAGGTAGGCTCATCCTCGACTCCTTTGTTACTGCCGACGAACTCATCAGTTGGGCCGTCAGCAAGCAAGTAGACTGCGTGGGGATCAAGGCGGATTTCGAGAAGGCGTTCGACTGTGTCCGCTGGGACTTCATCAACCACATCCTCCGTTGCCTTGGGGCCAGCTCGAGATGGTGCGGTTGGATTGAACAATGCACCGCCAATGGCAAGGCTGCCATCCTTGTGAATGGGAACGTAACCAAATGGTTCAGACTCAAGCGAGGTCTTCGCCAAGGGGACCCCCTCTCCCCCTTCCTCTACCTGCTGGTGGCGGAAGGCCTGGCTCGCATGACAAGAAGAGCCGCCGAAAACAAACTAATCACTGGCATTGGACCTTCTTGTGACACGAAAACCTCCATCATCCAATTTGCCGACGACACGCTCTTCTTCTGTCAAGCGAAGCATCGGCAGATCACCAACCTCCGCAGGCTCTGGCGTACCTTCGAGTGGGCATCGGGACTCAAGATTAACACTTTGAAGTCGGAACTGCTCTACCTGGGCAAGAGAAGTTTCATAGGCGACAGGCTAGCAGCGACACTTAACTGCAAGCTGGGCTCGCTTCCGATCAAATACCTCGGCCTCCCGCTCGTTAAGGGTCGTATCCCCAAGGAGGCCTGGCAGCTGGCTATCTCCAGGATTGAGCACCGAATCAGGGGCTGGCAAGCGAAACTTCTGTCCTACGGGGGAAGGCTAACTCTAGTAAACTCGGTGCTTTCGAATTTGCCCCTCTACCTCTTCTCAGTCTTCAAGGCGCCTGCCTGGGTCACTAATAGAATTGACTCGCTCCGCCGAGCATTCTTCTGGAAAGGGACTAGTTCGGTATCGGGGGGGCACTGCCTGGTCAGCTGGAAGGCTGTTTGTAGGTCTAAAAGAGACGGGGGCCTTGGCATCCTGAACCTAGAAACCTTCAACCTGGCCCTGCTTGCTAAGTGGTGGTGGAGATTCCTCTCCCAGGAACCGCCACCCTGGAAACCCCTAGTCATGAGATTGTACTACCGCCGAAGGGAACCACTGCACGAAGGAGCCTCCTTTCGACCGCTCTCCCCCTGGTGGAAGAGTGTCATGCAAACGCGGGATTTCTTCAAGTGCGGTACGACTCTCTCGGTTGGCAATGGAGCTCGGACCGCCTTCTGGAGAGACATCTGGTCGGGGAACTCGCCTCTCTCAACCCAGTTTCCGCGGGTCTACGAGCAGATTACCAACAAGCACCTGCGTGTGGCCGACTGCCTCGGGCCTGATGGCTGGAACTGGGAGAGAATCCTGGAAGGCATTGAAGAGGGCCCCATGAGCATCGAGGACGGCCTCTCGGGTATTGCAGATGCCACCGCCCATCTCCATCAACTCACCAGCAACGTGGACGAGTTCAAATGGCGCTGGACAAGCTCCGGGGACTTCACTGTCAAATCTACGTACCAATTCCTGCAGGACAGGGGGGAAGTCGACGACCGGTTCACCAAGATCTGGAGCTGCAAAATGCCCCTGAAGGTCAAAATTTTCGTCTGGCTAGTGCTGCGAGGGCGAACCCTGACCAGGGACATCCTCCAAAAGAGGAGCTGGACTGGACCGACTCACTGTCCAATCTGCCTTGGACCAGCTGAAACCGCAGATCATCTCTTCCTCTCCTGCGCTTTCACCCTCTCTTTGCTGGAGACCCTGCTCCCCAACAAGAGGGAGATCCGGAGTCTTGAGACCGCCAGAGGGCTTTGGGAGGCCTTTTCGAACAAGAGTGGGGCTTGGGCCAAGATGGCTCTAACCACCGTCGCGTCCACCTGGTGGGAAGTCTGGCTAGAAAGAAACCATCGTGTCTTCGACTCTAAATCCCGTAGCGCTAGGGACTTGCTCTCCGCGATTCGGCTTTGCCGATCGCAGTGGTCAGCCTTTTGCCCCTAGGGCTGCCCTACTCCGTGTCCCCCTACCGCCCCCCCCCCCCCCTCTTCCTTTCTTTTCCTTTTTTGGTCTGAGGCCCTGCTGCCTCTGGTTTGTAGCTAAATTCATTTACCCTATGAATGAAGCGGCAGCATGCTGCCTTCTCTCAAAAAAAAAAAATATAAACAGAAACTGAAGAGAACTGCAATAAGCACCAGTTATAAGACAGATAATACTTTTCTTATAGCAAGACGAAGCGTTTCAATTCACAGGTGATCGAAACCCTAAAAGTAGCAGCGGAAGAAAGGGTTTTAGGGTTCGCGTTGTAACACCTTGAAACCAACGAGCGGAGCCATGAGCGCGGTGAAGCAAATTGCGAGAACAGGCGAGCGGCCTCAGCTGATTAGCGTTTCTCCCGTCCGAACGATCCACCATCCCCATCGCTCTCTTCCCCGCCCAATTCGACCGCAAGCAATATGGAGTGAGGATCCAAAGGAGGGCTAATGGGGAGGGAGAGATTCGAAACCCTAGATTCCGATACCCCTTCTCATTCGCCGTAGGTGCTCGCTAGGGTTTCGGAGAGCGCCGGAGGAGGAGGAGGAGGAGGAGGGAGAGCGCGGCGGAGGTGTCGGAGGGGACGACGCGCTTTAAGATTGGCGAAACGATTATATACCGGTAAAAAAATTCTATGGAGACCCCCTCAACTACAGGAAATTCTAATAAAAGTCCTCCTCATTATTATTATTTTTTTAAAAAATAAATTTTTTGGGGTGAGAGAGGCTCGAACTCTCGACCTCAGGATCACTCAAACAAGCTATGAGACCTACGCGCTAGCCAACTGCGCCACCACCCCATATATTTAAATAGGCAATAAATTAATTAATGTTGCATTTAATAAAAAAGGATCCAATCTTAAGAAGTTAAAGACTTTGGGAGCGAAGTGAAAATTTGGGCAATGGACGATGAGGCAATGGTGCATGCAACAACTAACCCTTAATAGAAAATTGAAGGAGCTCCAGAACTCGTCTCAAGCGCTCGCGCCACCTTTCGTCGGAGCCGTCGATTTCCCTCCCTCTCTCTCTCTCTCTCTCTCTCTCTCTCTCTCTCTCTCTCGTGAGAAAAGGAAAATGGTATGCGAAATCCTTCACACAATCCTCAATTCTCACTTCGAAAGGATTCAGTTTTGTTGTGATTAATCATAAAGCAGCTAAGTTGATTGCATGTGTTTCTTAGATTCCCTTTCCTTTTTTTTTTTTTTTTTTTTTTCTTTTTTTTTTTTTTGCTCCGGATCGATCCTAATTTTTCTGTTTCTCTGTGATGAAGGATCATACAGGTTTGCTAGGTGTTTTTATTGTATTTTCGATTCGAGCTCAAATTAGTCGATAATTCCCATTTCTGTTTCCCGAGTTTAATAATCGTTGATGCATACTTGCTGCAAATTTATTTATTTATTTATTTATTTATTTTTTTTTTTTTTGATCGGTCATGAATATGGAAATGTGCCACAGGTCAATTCTGAGTCTGAATTATGAATCTTTTACTTATTTATTAAAATTTGATGCGCGATTCTTATATTTTGCACCAAAAAATTGGGTAGATCATGAATAGTTGGCTAAAAATTAACCTTTCTAGCCTTTTAAAACCAAGTTTTCTGTAGAACGTTTGTGGAAAGGTTAGTACTAAAACTCCCTAATTTGCACTAAAATTTGTTTTGGATCATTGGGTGTTAATCCAAAAATATTGCTCCTGGTTTCTTCTTTTTTTTCCTTTTTCCTTCTCATACGGTGTAAGGTTATTTCTTTTTATGTATTCTTGGTGTTTGATCTAATTGTTTTATGCGTCGCATTCAATTATAAAAGTTTCAGAAACTGACATTATTTCCCGACAGGAACTTTATTTTGGCAGAGTTTAACATCAGAGCAACGCTGTGTGGGGTTAAGAAAATGTAATTTCTAATACCAGTAGAAGTTTTACTGGTTCTGTGTATTATATCTTAGTTAAATAATTAACTTTCCTCGATATTTAATGCTTACGCGAATCATTGTTCTGCTAGTTTTGTGAAGAAAGCGTCAATATCTATCTCTGTATATGTCGATCAAGTTTTCAACTCTTTCAATTTTTTAAGTATTTTATTGCTAAGAGTAAAGTTCATCCTATTATTTAGTCTTTCCACTTTCAGAATGCCATCAAATCTAACTGAGAGCATGGTAGTATATTACGCAACACCATGGAAATGTTTGCATTAAGAAAGATTATACTAATTTTTTTTTTTTATCGTGTTTTCGTGATGACATATATGCTGCATGGGCCAACTAATGAAAATTAGCATTTGCAGCTTGTAGTTTTCTATTTGTTGCCAATACTTTTCCTTCTGGATCTTATTTTAGTGCCAAAGCTATTAGAAGTCTTGAACGATACATACTCTTTGGCATGTCTTGTCTTTTGATGGTATTTAGCTTTATGTTAATGCTTAAACATAGTCAGTGGTATCTATTTTGTGAAGCTTTACGGTCGAGAATTTGAAGGATCTTCAAATGTCTATCATCGACAAATTTATTAATCAATTTAGTGTTCTCAATGATTATCAAGTAATGGTTCTTCAAGATACTCTAACGCAAACTTCTAATGTAGGAAGATGGTCTGAATTTTGTTCCTTGTTCAAAAACAGGACAAGCCTGTGGTTGTTGCAATTACTTGAAACATGGCACTAATTTATGGCAATTATGGGTTGAAATATGTGTTCTTCCTTTCTTATATTCTTGTCTTTCAAATCATTTAGCTTAATGATTCGTTTTGAATACAATAACTTGGTTGATTACAAATTATAAGCAACACGTTTATGCGTAAATATCGGTTAAATCTTTTTTTTTTTTTTTTTTTTTTTTTTTTTTTTTTTTTTGAGAGAGAGAGAGAGAGAGAGAGAAAGGTAGCATACTATTTACTTTGTTTATTTTTGAAATAAACTTTAGCTTGAAATATAAAACAAGCAAGCTTCGAACTCGGGTCTCGAATATCAACTATCAAATTTTTTGTCACTTGCGTTAGGGACGGTTGATTCGGTTAAATCTTTTTAATTTTACTGAAAAGGGTAAATGGAATTACTGGTGTTAGTATTTGATTTTTACCTTTCAAACTTCATTAAAAGCTATTTCTAATGTTCTACATCCTTAAAAAGCTGTTATACTGAGTCACATTTTACGACGTTTTGGATTGCCCCAGTTTATTTCAGATGTCATTGTAGTAAAAGATGTTAAATGTCTAAGTCAATGCCGAAGAATATTTTCTCTGTTAATCAAGTACAAAATTTAAGACATGATATGTGTATTAGGCATCCAACATGTGACCAACATGTGGATGCAACTTCATATGATCTTATTTCTGTTGACAGTTTTTGTGTATAAAAATTTCCTTTTTAACAGTGCCCTATTTGATGAAGAGGAAAATGTCACTCCTCCCCTGTAAGTCAATTTTGTTGAATGCTTGATAATTTTGTTAGCAAACGATTTCTTTTATCATTCTTTCTGCAGATGGATCATAACTTGCTACCTTGGGATGATGACATAATGGCCCGTCGCCGCCTTAAGAACAGGGAGCGACAAAGAAGATACAGGGCAAAGAAGCGCCTAGAAGCTGATATGTTGAAATTAAGCATGTTAGGCCAAAGTTCAAAACCGTATTCATCTCAAGCAACTGAAGGTGCTTCTTCAGTGGCTGCTTTTGCAGCTCCCGGGCCAATCGAACGTGTGCATTGCGGCCGGAAATGGAAGAAGGATGCAAGAAGAGCTCATATATCCAAAGAACCAGTCTGCCTACCTCGCCTTCCTGCTCTTCTTAGGTCTCCTGTACAAGCTGAAGCCAGTCATAAGTGCTCTTCCCAATCCACCAACAAAAGGCAGTGGAAAATGGAGGCGAGAAACAAAATGGCCGCGACTTAATATACTTGAGAAATGATCGATGCAGCTGATCGCCGTGCTCCTTCAGAAACTTAGTTTTATGCAAACATAGAAAATATAGCAGCTCCTCTTCCCTTCTCTTCTCTTCTCATGTAGAACAAAAACTGGGTGATCAAATTACTGTTGGATTGTATATCTGGGTCCTGCAATTTTATCAAATTCTTGAAGACTTTCGTGATTGTGAGAGTTGCTGTTGATTGTTTATTTTTGATACGCTTTCCTATATTTTGCAGGGAAATAAAGATGCAGCAGAGAAATAACTGAAGAACAACACAGTTCGGTTTGGAAAAATCATATATGGAAAGCAGAATGAAAAGCAAAAAAAAAAAGCTTAGATATTTGCTCTGAGACTGAATATCACTGAGTGTCAGCAAATAACAGCAACACTCCAAAGAAAGATAAAGAAGCCGCCACCACCGTTCGGGACTAGAGCTTCTGCATGTATAGCTTTTTCGCAGGCACCAACTTGGATACACGGCTGAGCAAAATTCCAGTAGTAGAGCATCTTCAAGCATGCAGATTCTTTATGCACAGTTCCTCAACAACTCCGAAAAGAGGTTCTCTTGTAAACTGGTGGAGTTTTTGCAAAGAGTATTTGTCGGGTTCTGTTGGTTCATCATACTTGCTAGTTACAAATGCAGGAATCTGCAAAAGCGCTTCCTTTATGCTGCTGCTTTCCACTATTTGCTTCCTTAGTAGGAAGCCTCAATCATCAAAATTTCTAATGTTAGCTCCACCACAAACCTACTGAAAATAATAATTTCTAATGTCAAGAGATTGAAGTGGGCAGATGAGGTAGGTCTTGCTCTTAATGAGGTGCGTGTTGGTCTTAAGGATCCGAGAGCTAAGTATGGAAGGGATGTTAAGGCACCTGAAGAAGGGGGTTTCAATTCCGAACGTGGAGGTGGAAAGTTGGAGCAACCTGTAGTTAAGGGTGGGAAGGAGATCTTGCACCTTGGGAAGGAGTTTTCTGGGGTTTTTTTGACCAACTTGGCCCTGGACAACCCTGAGGTATTGCTAATGCATGGTTCGAAGCATTCATCCAAACTTTTCTTCTCAAAACCTGGGGAGGGGGGGGGGAGTGCTTTAGGTGCCTCGCGTCCGACCACCGGATAACCGTTTGCAGAGATCCTGTCAGGTGCCTCATCTGCTGGCGGATTGGGCATCGAACAAGGCAGTGTAAGCGCGCCGTTAACAAGGAGGAGGGGCAGAGGACCATGAATTTGAACCGAGAGCATCGTCGTCACGGTAGGGCCACGAGTGCGAAAGCGTATGTTCCCTATACAGAAGAGTTCCTCAGGAGATTAGAGTTGAGACGCAACGCGCTTCTCGCGGACGTGTGGTGCAACCGGCCGACCTGGGGCTCGCGCCACAGCCAACACTTGCCAATGCTCTAGCTCTTGGTGGAAAAAAAATGTGAGTGAAAGCAACTTCGTAATTATTCTTTTGGACTGGATTTCGGCGCTCATCAGAAGGCAAATCATCAATCTTGATGAAATCTGGCTGAGGCGCTACAACTGGGGCCCTTACTAAAATGCCCGACCGCACATAACAAAGTTCTCGGCATGGATTCAACTCCGCAATGTGCCGTTTGAATGCTGGACGCCGGCAAGGATTGCGTCGATGGTGAGTGGGTTCGGACAGTTTATCCGTGCTGACGAGACTAGTAAAAGTATGATGGATCTTCGCACCTACCGTTGCCGGACCGCCGTCGACGACATTCGGGAGATCCCCCAGTGTCTTACTATTGTCCTAGAGGAGGAGATAGTTGACATCGCCGTTCACTTGGAGAGCTCTGAACGGCTCCGGGACGGGGGAGGCGACCAACCTCCGCCGCCGGCGCCGAACGGACGAAACGACGCCTTCGGGGGTGGCGGGCCGCGAGGCAACTCGAGGGAAGAAGGAGATGCTGATAAAGGGGCCGACGAAGGGCGAGAAGGAGCTGACGAGTCGGCACAGGACCGACGTTCGGAGCTCTCTGTCAACCGGCTTTCTTTTAGGGCTGCGGGGGCTGCAGCGGTTCCTCCGCCGGGCAGAGGTGGGCGGTCGCCGGCGCCGCTGTGCAGGAGGTCGCCGGGCGGGATCGGGCTCCGGGTCGGAGAGCTGCGTCGGGGATGTCCGGTGGGGGCAACCTCGCCCCACTTGGCCGTCAGGCGCGGCGCAGCTGGTGGGCGGGGCGGTGCAGGGGAGCGCCCGGGTGCGTCGTCCAAGGCGTGCTGGAAATGGGTGGGCAACGTGGAGCCTCGCGCCCAACGGTCGAGAGAGATGGAGCCTCGCGCCCGACAGTCGAGAGAGATGGTTTGCTGGGGCTCCAACGATTGGGCAGCGAGTTGGGAGTTGCGCTTGCATTTTCTCTGGTCTGAAGCTTGCAAGCGTTGCACCAAGTGCTATCGAAGGCTCAAACCTCTTGAGGGTGTATGGGTGTTCGCGGCCGAGGTCATGTGGGGGTCTGAGGGGTTGAAGAAGGCTTGGGTAGAAGGTGTCGCTACCAAAGTGTGTTTGGGAGATGTGATGATGGGTGCTGCCTGCGTGGCATCTAATGCCTTGGGTTTGGTGCCAAGGTGGGTGGAGGCTTGTGGGGGTTCTTTTGGGGTTGTAGTCCTTCGGTGGTGATCAGCTGGAGTTGTAGGATCGGTGAAGAGCAACTGGAGGTGATGTGTGGGTCTTGGAAGCTGGGGTCCACGCTTGGTTTGGTCACGCAGGCGCAGCCAGCTGTTGGGGTGAACCCGGGTGCAGTGACTGAAGCACGACTTGATGAGTGGTCTGAAGCACGGGTCGCACCGATGGAAGATCTCTTGGCCCTGAACTCTGCTGCAGAGCTGGGGGATTCGGGAGTTAGCGCGCATCTCGTTCGGAGCAGTTGTCGCATCGCTAACATGGTAGCTACGACCGTCGTTGACAAAGCTACCGCTAGAAAAGCCCGTTTACAGGATATCGGGGAAAACGGGAGGGAGCGGCGGATCCGTGGGAACCGTATGAAGAGAAATTTGAAGTGCCGGGTGCGCATAAATGTGGAGAGGCAGATTTCTTTAGGCCCCGTTTATTTTTGGAACGGAACCGGGAATAGCGGGGATATCCCCCTTATTCTCCCAAACGCATCTGGAACCGTCTGGTATTGCTTATCCCAGAACAAGGAGAATAGCTGATATAACAAATCCCACCTTAATATTTTACTATTAAATTTTTTACCATACTACCCTTTTTATCTACTTTATCTCATCCTAACATATTATTTTAATAAAAACTCTCTCCTCACTCTCTCTCCTCTTTCCTCCTTTCTCTCTTCCCAATACACTCTTATAATCACAAATCCCTCTCTCCTCTCTCTCTTTTCCTTCATCCCACCTCCTTTCTCTCTTCCCAATACACTCTCATCATCACAAATTAATATTATAAAATTTTAAATTTATTATTTAAAATAAATATTATAAAATTTATTATTTAAAATAAATATTATAAAATTTTAAATCTTAAAATTAAAATGTTGAAATTTTATATTTTAAATTTTAATTTTAATTTGAAAAAATAAAATATTAAATTAAATATTATTTTTAAATAATATAATTTAATTATGATTATAATTTTATTTCTATTTTTTTAAACCATTAATCCATTAATTAAAACGAAATAATTAGATTTTAACAACTTTTATCACATTTTTTTAAACCATTAATCCATTAATTTTAATTTGAAAAAAGTTAACATTAAATTAAATGTAAAATTTTTAAATAATACATTTTAATTATGATTATAAATTTATTTTTATTTTCTTAAACCAATAATCCATTAATTAAAATGAGAAAAACGAGTTTAGAAAATTTTAATGACATAATAAAGCTCGTGGGCAAAAATTTATAAATATTTAGCAAATATACGAATTTTGCGAATTTTAAAAAAATTTTATGTTAAAAATTAATTATTTAAAATTAATATTATATAATTGTAAATCTTAAAATTAAAATGTTGAAATTTTATATTTTAAATTTAAATTTTAAGTTGAAAAAATTAAATATTAAATTAAATGTATTATTTTTAAATAATATATTTTAATTACGATTATAATTTTACTTTTACTTTTTTAAACTATTAATCCATTAATTAAAACGATCTAATCAATTTTTAACAACTTTTATCACATAATAACTCTTGGGGGCAAAAAGGTAATTTACCCATCTTATCCTCTTTATCCCTCCTATTCCTCATTATTAAACCAAACACAAATTCTCTTATCCCTGGAACCATCCCAAACGAGTTTAAGCTCTAGTTCCGTACTTTATCCTTATCCCCAGAATAGCCAATTCCAGCCTATCCCGATTCCAAACGCAGCCTTATGGAATTAGTATCCTATAGTGGCTAAGATGTTCGACGGTCATCTTTGGGCGAGGTCCCGGGTGGGGACTTTTTTTGGGGATGTGGCTGTGGGGGGAGTGGCGAGGAGGGAGTGGTGGTGGCAGGGACGAAGCCAGAATTTAATTACGAGGGGGCAAAATATATTCAAATAAAAATTTTAGTATATTATCAATTTTTTTTTAAAAATTATTAATTAAATAATTAATATAAAAATATTAATTTTTTTTTTAATTTAAAAATATTTAATTATTAATTATTTTATTTATATTATTTTATTTAAATAATTAAAAATTTTACTAAATATAATCGTAATTCAATTAGATCAATGACTTTAGCTAAAAGATCTATTAAATTTAGTATAATATTTTATTAAGTTAAATAAAATAGCTTACCAAAAATGGTTAGAAATTTTTAAAAAATATGAAATAAAAAATTTAGAGTTAAAATATGTGTTTCAAATAACTTGTAATTACAAGACTCCTAATATATTTTCATCTATTTAAAATGTATACAAATAAAAAATAAAGAAAATTATGTTGGCATAAAAATAAATATTAAAAAATTGAGGAGGGCCATTATTATCTAAAAGAGAGAAAGTGATAAATTAGTATCAAGGACTATTGAGTAATATTAAAATGTTGAGGGGGGTCATGGCCACCTTGGGCCCTACTATGGCTTCGTACCTGGGTGGTGGTGTGGTGTTCCTGTGGAGTCTTTTTAGGTTTTTTGGTTGGGGTTGGGTGTGGAGGGGCTCGGTTTGGAGGCCTCCTTGGCTAGGGTGTTTTTGGTTGTAGGATGATCAAGGCCTTTAATTGGAATGTCCGTAGGCTTACCAACCCTGATAAGCGTAATGCTGCTTGTCATGTTGTTTCTTTTTTGAGAAGTGCGGTTGTTTGTCTTCAAGAAACTAAAATTCAATTCGTATCTTGTTCCTTTCTGAGAAGTGTTTGTGGGTCTTATCTGGATAAGCGTCTGATCATCGAGGCTAACAGTACTTTTGGTGGTTTGATCACGTGTTGGAGCTCCAAAATTTTCGAGTGTACCGATGTTATTGTGCGCAACTTCTCGATCATCGTTCATCTTACTCATCGAGCAAGCGATGTGAACTTTTTTGTTACGAATGTATACGAACCACCTACACGGGAAGGAAAAGACGCGTTCTGCTCTGAGCTAGCGCTGCTGAAGCACTCCGTTGGAGACAACTGGGTGTTGTGTGGGGATTTCAATTTAACGCGAGTTCAAGAGGACCGTAACGGTAGGGGGGTGTAGAGCGACCCGTAAGTTCAACGATCTAATTGATGAACTCGCCCTTATCGACCTGCCTATGAAGAACCAACGGTTCACTTGGTCGAATATGCAGCGGACCCCAACTGTCACGCCTCGGGGTCGAAACTGCCATCCGGGGCTCGCCAACAGATCCACCGTCCATACGGAAAGCCCCGCATAGACGAAACGTCTAATCTGCAAAAGATAGTACTAACAGCTATAGAGATATCAGAGCGAGAAAAGTAAACTGCTGAAATATAAAATACAACTCTAAATAGTACATGTCAGATCCTCACAATACATAAGTCTCTCAAAATAAAACTCTCAAAAGTAAAATATACAATAATCCAACTGACTGTACTATAAATCTCCAAAAAAAGGGGCGTACTTTTACTCTCCAAGGACAGATAGGGATCTAGCTCGCGGCTCTCTTACCTCGATCTGTAGAAGTAGCAACAGAAGTAGGAACTGGAGTGGATGCCTCTGGAAAAGTCACCATAGTGGGTGTGAGAACTATATCAAACAGTAGTTCTCAATGGGTACCGTCTCCAATACCAACGGTCTGCCTACTAAGTCTACTAGAGGTATAAGATAATAATACAGTATAACTGAAAATAAAAAAAGCTGGAAATAACTCTACAGCTATTATGCCTCTATCTATCATACTCAAGGGATGATACAGATGATAAAATGCATCTACTCTATCTCAGTATGCTCAATCAACCCAATCAGACTGACTGCCGCATAGGGTCCAGTCAAATCTGCGCCCACCTACTACCACACATCCACACCGAGACGGAAATTACGTAGGGCGTCCCATACGGGCTGCGTTGACAAGTCGCGATAGCAAAGTAACAGGCCCAGCTCCGGAGCGGCACTCGAGGGGAGCGACCCCACCGAGGAATATTCGCGCATCACTGTCGAGCTCAATATGGCTCATGTAGGCTATAATCCACAATTAGGATCAATCAGATCCACCCTCAGCTCAAACAGATTCGCTTTATCTAGAGAAAACCGGCCGAACAGTAAGGGTTCGAGAATCCCGAATGGTCGGTGCCTACAACTCCAGTCAAACAAGAACAGTTTGTAGGCTCAACCTTTCGAAGTTCTCGACCCTTTACAGTCGGAGAAATCAACTCCCCCATGGCTAAAAACATCCGGAGGCAACCAAACAGAGTCGACTAACACACGACTAACACACTAGTTGGATATACTCCACAGCCGGGGCCATCGTCAATCCAAACGGCTCCCAGAACACAACGCCCAGACCACTAACCAGACTCTATCCTGCATCCTATACTAGCCCAATTACTCAGCCCACTCCCCAGAGCGAGGATGACAACACAGCATAGGGGAAAGCTAATAAGCAAAGAGTATGAATATAAATATATAGCCCTTGTTAAGAGTTTTTTAGGGTCCAGGACTCAACATGCATTATATGGCAGGGGTGCTAGTCAAATCTTCTCAAAAGTACTACATACTCTGATCACTATTCGGCCTCACAGGCATGAATATAGGTGGAGTCCCTCGAACCCAGATCGGGGTTTTATAAAAAGATGACATTTATTCCAAAAAAATCCTGCTCACTCAAAGCTAGTTATTTTATTAGAAAATCATTTTGGTTTAAAGAAACCTATTTTTATAAGCTTTTAGTTTTCAGGAAACCAGTTTGAAATTAGTTTTATTTTTCAAACCTCGAAAGACCTGGTGCCTTCACCTTAATCAAATAAGAACAGGTTCAGGCGACCTTTCGTAATTTGGAGAGAAAATATTAGTTTACCGAAAACATGATTGTATAAAAGTGTTCTGGGTTCGAGGTCTCACCAATATATATCTCTAAACAATCCCATGTTCAGCAGATATAAACAAAAGGTACAATGTTTATCTCCAAACAATCACATGTTTAGTAGATAACAAAGCATGAAGGTGCTATATCTAACATACAAATCCTACGAAAATAGACGTAGTGGGGAGTCCACCGCTTTTGGAAGAAATCCAACCCACCTGGGACGCGTCGATCTGGAGTCCGATCGGGCTGAAACTGAAAGTGCGCGTTCCTTAGGTTCCCACGATTCCAACAAACCAAAAAACTCCCGAAAACTCCTCCCGGATAATCGTCAACGGAGTATAGAAGCCAATCCAAACACAATTTTCATCCGGGACCAAAAGAAAATATGCTCACCTTGATCATAGGAAAGTGCTCCAACTTTTACTTTCCCCGAAAAACTCCAAACTCCCCACGGAAACTGAAACAAGCAGAACATCGCGATGAGTTTCAATCACAAAATCCAGCACCTCAGTCCTGTCATAGAGCTCAAAAAATAAGAAAAGTTTTTGCTCGTAATACCTTCAAAAATCCCAAGGAAGGGTACGACTGCGTTCCTCTCGAAGTCTAGATGGAGATCAAGACCTTAAACTTTCGAATCCGCCAACAAAAAGCCGAGAAAATGCACAAATACTCCACGTTGTCCAGAATTGCTACAGTGCATAAGGGGTCCAAAGATGCTCCGAAAAATCCCATAAAAATCTAAAATGGAGGGGAATGATAAATACCAAAGTTGTAGGCCTACCTCTCGCGAAGATCCCAAACCAAAAATCAGCCAAAAATTCTAAGGGGTTAGCTCAAGGAATTTCGCGGACGAAACGTCGACGGAAAAGGTCGCAGTTGAAGGAACGTCGAAGCTCGCGGAGTCGGGGAAGAAGATGATGAAACAGTCTTCAAATCTCTCTAAGAATCCTTAGACGTGGAGGGGACTTGCTAAGGTTCCTCTCTGTGAAAGGAGGCTCCAAGGTGATTCAAAAAAAAAAACAAAAAAAGGATGGAGGGGTCTATTTAAAGAAAATCAGGAAATTTTCTAACTTTCAGATAGAGGGCCAACTTCCGGGCGCCCGAAATCTACAGTGGCGCGCCCGGACACGTGGCAGGCATCTGCGCAGCGCCCAAATAGCCCATCGCACGCCATGCGTCCCCCGCCCCGACCGGTGGTTGGCGCCAACCAATCAGGCAGTGCTACGTGGAAAAGCGGGGCGCACGCCGCGTTGACTACGCCGGGCCTACCGCGCGCGCCCGCCCGCCTAATCACATGACGACACATGGCGCCACCCGCCCAAACAGCGGCGCGACGTGTGGAATAGTTGACCTGGGTCAGCGGCTCCCGTACACCTACTCCCGGGCGCCTAAATCCCACACTTGGGCTCCTAAAACTTGCCAAAAACATAATTTTATGTGTTTTTGATCTTTTTTTGCACTGAGTCCGTTTCTCGCGTCCATTTGACGCGCAAATGTACTCGACACACAAAAATAGGTGTCTCAAAGTCGCTGACCACGTCGCCAAGCATCACAGGGATCCGGGACTCCACACCAACTCTCGCGAAGCTTGATCACTTTCTGGTATCGACGGAGTGGGACTTAACCTTCCCGCTTGCGGAGGTTTAGGCCCTACCTGAAATTACGTCAGATCATTGCCCGATCTTGTTGACTACAGGCGGGAAGAGAAAGGGGCGGGGAAATACATTCAGATTCGAGGAGGTGTGGCTTAAGTGCGAGGACTTCGTCAAGAGTGTGCTTGAGTGGTGGCAAGAAGTAGCTGAGACAAAGTCCGGAGTCCTAAACTTCACTGCTAAGCTTAGACATTGTCGGAAGAGGATTAAAAGCTGGCACACTACACATTTTTATAGTATAAAGGAGGCGAAGAAGAAGCTCTTGGCGGAGATTCAGGTGCTGGATAGATTGGAGGATCGTCAGGATCTCTCTCCGGAACAATTTTGTCACGCCCCGGAACCCGGGCTCGCCAACAGATCCGCCATGCACACGGGATTTCCCGCGTGCACGAAGCGCTGGTAATCTGCTCAGATATAATATACCATAACAGAGCATAAAGCAGAGCTGAACTAAACATAATAATCCCAGACTGACAAGGTACAAGCTGTAATAATACATAATCTCCCAGCTCATCATAATAATACACCCAGCTGGCCAGAGCCAGATCCAAAATAAAAGTGCTACAGTCTGAGATAAAAAAAGGGTATAATATAAGTCCAGCTACTCTCATGGTCGGGGCAGACGATCTAGCTAGTCTGCTATCTTCTTACCTCGATCTGCCGCTGATGCCCCAGCAGCTCCCACAGACGACTCTGCAAAAATAAAGGGGAAGGGAAAAGACAGAAAATAATAATGGGGATTTCTAGTAATCCCAGTGAGCTTGTCAAAAATGAAGTAAGCAACAACCGCCCACCTCGAGCAGCTCAAACAACACCCCAGGTAGTCTCCTGGTTGTCCACAGTCCTCAAATCCTGCAAATCAACGCTCCCGGTATGAATACAAATCCCAAAAAGCACATTATTTGCTGTTTTTCAGACAGCACGGGAAAAGAGGAGTTTTTCACCTTTAAAATGAGCTCCTAAAATCCCAAAAAAATCACGGTTGCGTTCCTCACGAAGAGTAGATCAAAATCGACTTCTTGAACGCCTCGATCTGACGCTCCTACGCCAAGATAAAAATCGGAGAAGTTGACGCTGTCCAGAAATTTCCACAGTGAAAAGGGGGGTCAAAGAGGACTCGGGAAACATGCCAAAAGTACGAAACGGAGCAAAATGATCAACACGGAAATCGAAGCCCTACCTCTTACGGTCGCGCTGCCGCAAAATCGTCCAAAAATTCCACCCGGTTAGCCCGCAGTGAATTTTTGACGGAACTGCGACGGGAAATAGGCCTAAAAAGAAAATCGTCGCAGTGCGCCGCGTCGCAGATATCTTGCTATCTGTAACTCCTAAAATCCTGAGATTTGGAGGAGAGAGAGAAGAGAGAGAGAGGAAGAAAATTCGTAGAGAGCTCAATCCTCAGATTCTCTCTCTAAGGGCTCGAAAACCGAGGTGCAAAGAGAGGGGGTGGGGGACCTCTTATATAATGGGCCAAAGGGAATATTCCCACACGGGATCCAGATTCCGAACAGGAAACACCAAAATTGGCCAACCAGATTGCGCCACGTGTCCACATAACAGGAAACAGCCGTGCAAGGGCCAATCAGATTTCGCCACGTGTCCCACGTGGTGCACGGCCGGTCCGCGCTCCGGGTCTTCCGGAAGATGTCGGCCAATGGGATCGCGCCACGTGTCACCTTCCCACGTGCCTTCTAGAAGCCGGCCAGCCAATCACAGCTTGCCACGTGGCAGGGGAAGAATTCGGTGCACCCGGTGCACGCCTGGCCCATGGACCGCGCACCCGAGCCTCCTGCCCGCGCCTGCCCGCGCCTGCCCGCGCCGCGCTCCTCCGCGCTCCGCCGCTGCCCCGCTGCCCGCCGCCGTGCGCCGCCGCCCGCCGCCGCTCGCCGGTCGCCGGAACAGTAATTCCGGCGGCCGGAGTTACTGTTCCGGCGTGAACAGTAACTTTTTGCCGAAAAATTAAAGTAAATATACCATTTTGATCGTTTTCGCGCGCTGAGTCCAAATCCGCCGTCCGTTTCGCCAAATTCTCATCCGAAATTTTGCCGAAAGCTCCCGAAAATTTCCGTTTGCTCCGATTTTCGCGCAGAGTCTATATTAAATATCCAATTTCAAATCTACAAGCTCTGATTCACCGAACAAGCTCACCACAGTCACTGTTTAATGTTGTACAGTTCCTGCGGGAGTCCGGATCATCACATCCTCCCCACTAAAAAGAGTTTCGTCCTCGAAACGAGACTAAACTAAACAACAATCCTCTGTCCAATGTCTCAAATAAGTAGGGGTGGGAAGGCGTCCAATCATCCCTAAAATTATGCCAGCCGAAAAGGTTACGCACCTAAAGCGAATCGTTCGCCTTGCCAGTGAAGTCAAAACTACGGAGGCAAAGAAAGCCCACCGACACTTCTAGTACACGGATCTCTCCTGGCCTGGCCCCCCAACAGACTGTCCTCGCAGCGCAACCAACTGCCGCGAAAAAAAAAGAGTACTGAGCCAGCCAGTTCATCCATGTACCACAATCAAGTCCCGCAGCTGAGTCACGACTATCAGGTCTAAGACTCATCTGCACCGGGCAGGACTAGCGACACTCCTTCATGCTAAAAGATCGGAAATACGTACCTCCCGTGCGTAAGGTGACCGTCCTACTCCTACCCATGCAATGAGGTAAATGCACTCCTGACACATCTTAGGATGCTCCAATGCAATACAATGCAAAGTCTAATGCCAAAAAGTAAAACAGTAATAATACCTGCCACCACATGGTCGGCTGCTGCAAAGTCCTTCACCTGAGTGGCATAAATCCGACCGCTCTGAGCTGGTGGCTGGTGATCAGCAGGGTAAAAAGATGGTGATTCACTCGCCGGAGCATAAGGCCGCTGAGCTGACGACCGCTGCTGAGATACGAAGGGAGCCGAAACTGAAGAAGGTGCCGCTGAGGTCGAAAGGGGGCATGAAGCTCGAATGTGGCCTGATTGTCCACATTTATAACAACGACCCCACCTCAGATCACAGGTGTGCGACAAATGAGGTCCTCCACAGAATATACATCTGTCTTTGTCGCGAAGTTGTGGCTGTCCCGACTGTTGTTGTCTCCGTATCTGTTGCTGCGATTCCTGTTGCTGCTGTGGCTGACGGGGTTCACCTAATCTTTGGTGTCCCTGAAACTCACGACCCGGAGGATGGAATCGTGGAAGTTTCGGGGGTTCCTGGCAGCTCGATTGCCCTTCATCAGTCGATGCCGGGCGCTTCGCCCCCGAAATCACTGTGGGAGCCGGAGTTACCTCCTCCATCACTACTTCTCCGCACTCAACATAGAGTGCCTGCTCCATCGAGGCTTCCAAGGTCTGCAACCTACGCGAGCGAACCAGTTGAAAGAGGTCCCGGCGCAACCCTCGCTCGAACATGTAAATCCGGTGCGCCTCATCCCTGGCCACGTTCGGTACACATGCCAACAATTGATTGAAATTCGCAATGTACTCGTGTACGGGCCGATCTCCCTGGCGCAGGTTTCTCAACTGCTCCTCCAGCCTCTGTCGCACACTTTCCGGGAAGAAAGCCCCGAGAAGGAGACTGCGGAACTCCGCCCAGGTCAAGAGCTGAGCCCCAGGCGGACCAGCTGGTCGAACACGCCGCCACCAAGCCTCGGCGTTGAGTTCCAAAAAGTTCGTTGCCAATAACACCTGGTATCGCTCCTCGATAAATAGTGTCTCGAAACGTCGCTCCATCGCCGTGATCCATGACTCTGCATCCCACGGCTCTACACTCTGCCCCGAGAAACGGGGTGGGTCAAACTGGCGGAACCTTATCAACAGGTCAACCATTTCTCGCTGCTCTGCCGGGGTCAGAGATCCCGTCAACCCGGACGATTGTCTACCAGTACCCCGAGCAACAGGGGATGCCGGGGTCACTGGTACAACTGGGGGATTCACAGCAGGGGAAGAAGGTACGGGAGAACTTTCTGGGGGTGCTACAACAGGATGCGCCCTCTGCTCTAACATCTGCATCAGTCGTCCCATGGCCTCCTCCTGTCGCCGAACAGCCTCTGACATCTGGGCCATCTGAGCCTGAAGCTCTTGGACCTCACTCTGCTGGCCCTGCTCGGACTCCTCCGGCTCGGGCTCAGAGGAAGAAGGCTGCGAACGCGTCAACATTCTACGTCGCGGAGGCATCCTACCACAAGAATCCACACTCAGTAACATAACCCCACACGACCCAATCTAGCGAAAGTCAAAGACATCCCCGATTTCTGTGACTTTATGTTATCTGCAGCCAACATAACTATTCACCAGAAATTGGGTACGTCGGTCCCTCTTCTTTTACTGGAAGAGTCAAACAATAAATCGGCGACTTTCGCAAAGAGTTTCGTCTCTCATGCCCTATCATCCTAGGGTCTGTCAAAAGCCTAGGGTTTCCTAAGTCCCAACTGACCTATCCCTAAGCTCTGATACCAACTTAATCTGTCACGCCCCGGAACCCGGGCTCGCCAACAGATCCGCCATGCACACGGGATTTCCCGCGTGCACGAAGCGCTGGTAATCTGCTCAGATATAATATACCATAACAGAGCATAAAGCAGAGCTGAACTAAACATAATAATCCCAGACTGACAAGGTACAAGCTGTAATAATACATAATCTCCCAGCTCATCATAATAATACACCCAGCTGGCCAGAGCCAGATCCAAAATAAAAGTGTTACAGTCTGAGATAAAAAAAGGGTATAATATAAGTCCAGCTACTCTCATGGTCGGGCAGACGATCTAGCTAGTCTGCTATCTTCTTACCTCGATCTGCCGCTGATGCCCCAGCAGCTCCCACAGACGACTCTGCAAAAATAAAGGGGAAGGGAAAAGACAGAAAATAATAATGGGAATTTCTAGTAATCCCAGTGAGCTTGTCAAAAATGAGGTAAGCAACAACCGCCCACCTCAAGCAGCTCAAACAACACCCCAGGTAGTCTCCTGGTTGTCCACAGTCCTCAAATCCTGCAAATCAACGCTCCCGGTATGAATACAAATCCCAAAAAGCACATTATTTGCTGTTTTTCAGACAGCACGGGAAAAGAGGAGTTTTTCACCTCTAAAATGAGCTCCTAAAATCCCAGAAAAATCACGGTTGCGTTCCTCGCGAAGAGTAGATCAAAATCGACTCATTGAACGCCTCGATCTGACGCTCCTACGCCAAGATAAAAATCGGAGAAGTTGACGCTGTCCAGAAATTTCCACAGTGAAAAGGGGGGTCAAAGAGGACTCGGGAAACGTGCCAAAAGTATGAAACAGAGCAAAATGATCAACACGGAAATTGAATCCCTACCTCTTACGGTCGCGCTGCCGCAAAAATCGTCCAAAAATTCCACCCGGTTAGCCCGCAGTGAATTTTTGACGGAACTGCGACGGGAAATGGGCCTAAAAAGAAAATCGTCGCAGTGCGCCGCGTCGCAGATATCTTGCTATCTGTAACTCCTAAAATCCTGAGATTTGGAGGAGAGAGAGAAGAGAGAGAGAGGAAGAAAATTCGTAGAGAGCTCAATCCTCAGATTCTCTCTCTAAGGGCTCGAAAACCGAGGTGCAAAGAGAGGGGGTGGGGGACCTCTTATATAATGGGCCAAAGGGAATATTCCCACACGGGATCCAGATTCCGAACAGGAAACACCAAAATTGGCCAACCAGATTGCGCCACGTGTCCACATAACAGGAAACAGCCGTGCAAGGGCCAATCAGATTTCGCCACGTGTCCCACGTGGTGCACGGCCGGTCCGCGCTCCGGGTCTTCCGGAAGATGTCGGCCAATGGGATCGCGCCACGTGTCACCTTCCCACGTGCCTTCTAGAAGCCGGCCAGCCAATCACAGCTTGCCATGTGGCAGGGGAAGAATTCGGTGCACCCGGTGCACGCCTGGCCCATGGACCGCGCACCCGAGCCTCCTGCCCGCGCCTGCCCGCGCCTGCCCGCGCCGCGCTCCTCCGCGCTCCGCCGCTGCCCCGCCGCTGCGCCGCTGCCCGCCGCCGTGCGCCGCCGCTCGCCGGTCGCCGGAACAGTAATTCCGGCGGCCGGAGTTACTATTCCGGCGTGAACAGTAACTTTTTGCCGAAAAATTAAAGTAAATATACCATTTTGATCGTTTTCGCGCGCTGAGTCCAAATCCGCCGTCCGTTTCGCCAAATTCTCATCCGAAATTTTGCCGAAAGCTCCCGAAAATTTTCGTTTGCTCCGATTTTCGCGCAGAGTCTATATTAAATATCCAATTTCAAATCTACAAGCTCTGATTCACCGAACAAGCTCACCACAGTCACTGTTTAATGTTGTACAGTTCCTGCGGGAGTCCGGATCATCACAAATTTGATAGTAGGCTAGAGCTGAGAGGTAGGCTTAACAGGGTGCTGGACGATGAGGAGCTGCTCTTGAAAGCTCGAGCTAAGCAGAGATGGCTAAAAGAGGGGGATAGGAACACTAAATTCTTTCACGCTTTTGCTAATGGTAGGAAGTGCACCAATCAGATAGGCACGATCGAGGAAGATGATAGAACATTCAGTAGGGACGTGGATAAGAAGTCTTACTTCGCCCGGAAGTTTAGGGAGCTATTCACCCCTGTCGACAATGGGCCGACGACATTCGGAGACTAGAGTGCTTTATTTCACCAGCAACAGATGTCAGATATGGATCGAGGGAATCTGATCGCACCTTTCTACTTGGAAGAGATTAAAGTAGCGATTTTCCAACTTGGGAGGGACAAAGCCCCGGGGCCCGATGGCTTTTCCTTGAGCTTCTACCAAGTTTTCTGGGATGCACTGAAGGAGGACTGTAGTGGCCCTAGTTCCCATGCAGCGTTCTTCCGATGAATCCACTGTTAGGACACCTAGTATTGGTGTATCTGGCCCACGGTGCATCAATCGGATGCTACTGATGGACCCTGTGTGATTCTATTTGCTGTTTTGGCCTTCGGCTGGGTTTGCCGAAATTTTTGAAAAAAATCAGGCCAAATGGAGGTCGGAATTGGATTCAGTACGAAAAAACGCTTGAAAACGACTATTTGTTTGTTTAATTTGGAGTCCGGATGCCCAAAAACGGACCCCCGAAAGTTTTCTATGATTTTTGGTGCATGGGAGGGGCCGTAGACCGCCGGGATGCCACGTGGCGGCCTATCATTGGCTGGTTTATGGCGCGCTGTCCATAGAGCGGTGTGGCGGGGTGCACAGACCCGGCGCAGGGACACGTGGCACCGCCTGATTGGCGGGCTCAAGGCGCGCGGTCTACTGGATGTGCGCGGCGGTGCATGGACCAGGCGGGGGACACGTGGCAGCCTCCGGTTGGTCGGTGCACGCGGCGCGGTCCACGGAATTCCTGCGGAAGGCGTCGACCGGGTGCAGGGGACACGTGTCACTCCCTGATTGGCGGGTGCAGCACGCGCGGTGCACGGGGCGCGCGGTAGGTGCCTCGGGAAGCGTGCGCACGTGCGACCCACGTCGCGCGACCGGCGCGCACGTCGCGCGGTCGGCGGGTCAGCCGGGAGGACACGTGGCGCCCGCTCATTGGCGGGCGCCACCGCCTTACTGTGCCCAGAGTGTGGACACGTGGCGGTCACCGAGCGGCCTTGCACCGGTGTTTTCTGTTCGGCGGGACACGTGGCGGTTTCTGAGTGGACTTGCACCGGTGTTCCCTGTTCGGCGGACACGTGGCAGCACCGGAAGGATTCGGGCGTGAACAGTGTTGGGCCCGGGCCCAACACTGTAGGCGCCCGAAAATTTTCGGGCGCCCGAAAATTTTCGGGCGCCCGAAAGTTGGGCCCGAGCCCAATAATTGGGTCCTTTTTGGCTGTTTTCTTTTGGAGGCCTATAAATAGGCCACTTTGGGCCGAAATTTCTGCCCTTTCTCGGGAGAATTAGCCTCTAATCCCTTCATAAGAATTCTTCCTCTCCCTCTTGAGCATCTCCTGGTGAAATTTCAGTTTTTTGGGAGGCCGCGACGACAGCGTTTCCTGCCTCGTAGTGCGGAGCGACGGTATACTGTTGGAGGCCCACTTTCGTCGCATTTTTGTCTGGGAGACTTGTAGAGCTACCTCGACGCTATTTTTGGACGATTTCTTCGACAGCGGTTTCACAAGAGGTATATCTACATTTTCCGTGTTGGACATTTTTCCTGGAAATGAGCTTATACAGGGGTTTGGGGTACATTTTAACCACCCTTTGTGACTGTTTGAGTTTCTGGACAGCTGCTGCTTCGCAGATTTTTATCTCCCCTTTCGGGTATCGGATTTCAACGATTCAAGAGCCTATCGACATCTACACTTCGCGAGGATCGTCGTGATATTTTTATCGGAATTTATTGAGGATTATTTTCAGGTGAAATTTTCGTGTGAATAGAGACTGTTCATGCAGATTTTTTGAACATGGATATTTGTGTGGAATTCTGTGTAATTGTGGATTGTTGTTGTACCCAGGACTTTGTGAGCACCACTATTGTGCTCTTTGCTTAGCGGATTCGGAGATTTGTCGATTTCTGGGTTTCTTATCTGTACCGTCCCGGACAATTAGCGTGTTCAGGTGGGTGATCCTGCTTTCAAAATCTATGGACTGCACTCTAATTCTACGAGTATAGTAACATGCATGTTAGTATATGAGCTATATAATCTGTGGAAACTGTATGTTGAACCCACCGTTGCTAATTGCTAAATCTGATGACCTCTTTATTAATTTTGCATCATGAAACTTAACTTAGCACACCTGTTATTTATTTATACATCATGCTCCCCCGGATTATAGTAAACTTAAACCTGAATTGGATTTATTCATTGCTTTAGTTTGCCCACATTGGTCGTCACTCTTGTCATTCTGGACATAGTGTTTTTCCCCGAGTCGTGGGTTGGGAGGTCGAGTAGCAGTGGGATGCATTTGCACTCGTGTCTGGGGACCGAATGGAGTTGATAGCAGTCTGTAGACCACTTTTCTTGGGATGGTGATAGTGATGCTAGTTTTGGGTTCATGAGAGATGTCAGAGTGACAGTGAGTCTCAGCAGTGTTGCTTTTAGCCAGAGAGAGAGAGATAGTTGTTTGGATCATAGCCTGCAGGAGCCATATTTGAGATCGACAGAGATGCGCGGATACTTTGCTCGGTGGGGTCGCTACCCACGAGTGCCACTCCGGAGTTGGGCTTGATACTTCTATCGCGGCTTGTCGATGTTGGTGTCCCTCTGGCTGAGCCAGTTTTGGCAGTCATGGACACCGTCCCTCTGGCTGAGCCAGTTTTGGCAGCTACGGACATACCTACAGCAGTAGGTAGGCGCAGGTTTGACTGGACCCGTTGTGGCAGTCGGTTTGGATTGGGTGATTCGAGATGAGTCTCAGTAGTGGCATATTGATCTCCTGTCCTATTCCTTGAGCATTTTGATAGAGGCATAGTAGCAGTAGATTTTACTTTCCAGTTTTTTTTCTATACAGCATTCCTTTTGTTACTTTATGCCTCTAGTAGACTTAGTGGGCAGACCGTCGGGCTTGTTGGCGGTACCCACTGAGAACTACTGTGGGAGGTAGTTCTCACACCCGTCGTGGTGTCTTTTCCCCAGGGACTTCAGCTCCAGTTCCTGCTGCACCTGTTGCTGATTCAGCTCCTACAGACCGAGGTAAGGGAGTCGCGAGATAGATCCCTTTCCCCCTTCAGCTTCAGCGAGTGATAGAGGTATCCTGATGTTCTTTTTGGATTGTGTCATGTTTGAGAGATCATGTAGTGAGGGATCGAGTTGTACTCTTTTGTTTTCTTTTGAGAGACTCCTGTATTTTTCAGGTGAGGATGTTATGTATATTTTATGAGAGACAGCTCTACTTTCTGTTTATAGATAGTTTTTATTTTTACAGCTCTGATATCTGCTAGTATAGTTGTTTAATTGCAGGTTAGACGCTACGTCTCTACAGGGCTTCCTGTAGGGGCGGCGGATCTGTTGGCGAGCCCGGGACACAGTTCCGACCCCGGGGCGTGACAAGGACATTGATTTTTTTTTTCAAGAGCTGCACGAGGGGAGAATCTGCATTGGGTTGATCGACTACTCTTATATCTGTCTTATACAAAAAAAAGATGGATCTTGGAAGGCGAGCAACTTTCGGCCAATTAGTCTTCTTAATGTGATACAGAAGATTATCTCTAAGATCCTGGCTAACAGGCTAGCTCCGGTCCTACAAAATCTGATCTTACAATCCCAATCGACTTTTCTCAAGGGGAGAAATATCTCTTACGCTTTCGTGACGGCCTGTGAGTTATTTGGCTGGAGTAGTAGGGCTAATGTCGAGGGAGTCGGGATGAAAGTAGACTTCGAAAAAATGTTTGACAGACTCAATTGGTCATTCCTACGGGAAATTATGGAATGGTGGGGTTTCGACGTATTATGTTGTGAGTGGATACAGCAATATATCCGAAACGCTAAGGTGGCGGTGCTCGTTAATGGTGAAGCCACTAATTGGATCAAGACTAAAAGAGAGGTGAGGCAAGGGGACCCCCTATCCCCATATTTGTTCCTTATGGTGGTGGATGGCCTTACGCGACTGACTGACGAGACAGTTAGGAACAAGCTTCTAAGGGGGCTCGGTCCGTCTGAGGATTGTAGAATCTCATTTATACAATACGCGGATGATACTCTTTTTTTCTGTGAAGCACGGAAGAAACAGCTGCGAAATTTGAAATTCATTTGACATCTATTTGAATGGGCTTCCGACCTCAAAGTGAACAAGGAGAAAACGGAGCTGTTTTATACTGGCAGGCACAAGAACAAAGGGAGTAGGCTTGCAAACATTTTGGATTGCAATGTGGGATCGTTCCCGACTAGATACCTCAGTCTGCCTTTGTCCAATAAGGCTGCATTTGTTTTTGGAATTTGGGGGTATATATGCAAATAATACTTCTTATTCTGCCAAACGCTAACCTTTTTTGCCAAAAAAAATTATCCCGGTCAAACCGGGTAATTCCCATTGCTTAGAGAATAACCCGTTTAATTAATCCCCTCCAACTGGAATTAGGCTATCCCGATGGTAAACCAAAATTTATATCTTCCCACTTTTTCTTTCTCACTGCCCAAAGCTTCCTCGGTAATCCCGCCCGCCTACCCTCGCCCCTTTGCTGAGACGCCATCGTCTTCCTCGGTAATTAAAATTTAAAAATTAAAATATAAAATTTAAAATTTAAAAATTAAAATATAAAATTTAAAAATTAAAATATAAAATTTAAAAATTAAAAATTAAAAATTAAAATTTAAAAATTAAAATATAAAATTTAAAATTTAAAATTTAAAATTTAAAATTTAAAATTTAAAATTTAAAAATTAATATTTAATATTTAATATTTAAAATTTAAAATTTAAAATTTAAAATTTAAAATTTAAAATTTAAAATTTAAAATTTAAAATTTAAAATTTAAAATTTAAAATTTAAAATTTAAAATTTAAAATTTAAAATTTAAAATTTAAAATTTAAAATTTAAAATTAAAAATTTAAAATTTAAAATTAAAAATTTAAAATTTAAAATTTAAAATTTAAAATTTAAATTTTAAAAAATTTAAATTTTAAAAATTTAAATTTTAAAAAATTTAAATTTTAAAAAATTTAAATTTTAAATTTTAAATTTTAAATTTTAAATTTTAAATTTTAAATTTTAAATTTTAAATTTTAAAATTTTAAAAACTTAAAATTCAAAAAATGTAGTTTTTACCTATGTTGTACATCATTGTATATTGATTATACAATAATGTAAAATGCACTCATATATAAGGGCAAAGTTGGTATTTTGGATTACAAAATTCTACTTTTTCTATTATTCTTCTCCAATTTGAAAAAACTTACCAAACAATATTTGTTTTATTCAATAGAATAGGATAGAATATTGCCAAACACAAAATTCATTTTATTCCTTTCTATTCTAGAATATAATAGAATTATGGGAATAAAAAAATTAATTCTCCTCAAAATTATCCTATTTCCAAACGCAGCCTAAGAGTCTAAGGAAGGAGGTGTGGAGAGGGGTTATCGAGAAGATTCAAAGAAGAACCGAGGGTTGGTAGGCTAAGCTCCTCTCCAAGGGTGGTAGACTCACCCTTGTTAATGCAGTACTCACCAGCATCCTCCTTTACCACCTCTTCATTTTCAAGGTCCCAAAATGGGTCACTAAACGTATTGAGGTTCTTGGAAGGAATTTTTTCTGGGCTGGCACCTTGGGTTACCACGAATGGGATCGGCTTGTTGCTTGGGATAACGTGTGTAGGAATAGGCTATAGGGGGGTTTGGGTATTCTGGGTCTGCGCGTAATGAATGTGGCCTTACCCTGTAAATGGTGGTGGAGGTTTTGTACGGCATCCGATTTACAATGGAACAAACTAATCCGTGGCCTATATTATTGGAAGAGAAAGCCGCTGTGGGAGGGGAGCTTTTTTAGGCCAGCCTCACAATAGTAGAGGGATGTCCTCAGTACCACGGATGTTTATAAAGGAGGGGTTTCCTACCTATTAGGAGATGGAAGCACTATTAATTTTTGGTCTGACAGATGGTGCGAAGAGATGGCCTTGCAATACCTCTGTCCCGAGCTCTATAGTGAAGTTGTCAGGAAGTCTATTAAACTTTGTGAGTGCTTTGATCGCAACAAATGGAGGTGGCGGAAAATTTTAAGAGGGGCTGATACGAGGGATCAGAGGGGTAGGGAGCTTGTGCACAAGAGGGGCCTTGCAATACATCTGTCCTGAGCTCTATAGCGAAGTTGTTAGGAAGTCGATTAAAGTCTGTGAGTGCTTTAATCGCAACAAATGGAGGTGGCGAAAAATTTTAAGTGGGGCTGATACGAGGGATTAGAGGGGTACTGAGCTTGTGCACAAATTGAAGGAACTTGTGGGTGCTACATCGCCAGGGAATAGGGGCGACGGAGTAGTCTGGAGGCGGCATGATAAAGGTGTCTTTACCGTCAAGTCGACCTACACGTTCCTTAACAACGGGGGACTTCTAGCCTCCACTGCTTACTGCTTGTGGAGGTTACGTATGCCGTCTAAAGTTAATATTTTTATCTGGCTCGTCTTAAGAAATCGATTTCTTACTGCAGATAATCTTGAAAAAAGGGGATGGACCGGAAACAATCCATGTGTGCTCTGAGGTTCCCCAGGTGAGACGGCCGACCATCTATTCACGAGATGTGTGTTCTCACGCTTTGTTATCGGGATGGGGGGTGGGGATGTTGGTTTCTAGAAGCTAGGCGCCAACGTTAGAGAGGCATGGGAGGGGTGGTCGGGTAGGGATAGACCATCGGAGTCGGCTAAGGCCTTAACCTACCTGTCTGCAAACTGGTGGATACTTTAGAGAATTAAAAACAAAGTCATCTTCTAGCAGTCTAACTCCGATTCTCTCTACGCGGTTACGTGGGTTTGTAGTGACCTTGCGCAATGGGTAGACTTGAGGAGCGCAACCTAACTTCGAGATTTTTTTTTTTTTAAGAGACCGAGCTGTTTCACTCTTGCTGCCTAGTTCATGCTCCTATTGAATGAAGCGAGTAATTTGCTACCGTTCTCTCAAAAAAAAATAATTTATTTATCTTGAGGTCAATTGTATTCCTTTTTCGGATTAAATATAGA
This sequence comes from Tillandsia fasciculata, assembly GCA_029168755.2. Taxonomy (NCBI): domain Eukaryota; kingdom Viridiplantae; phylum Streptophyta; class Magnoliopsida; order Poales; family Bromeliaceae; genus Tillandsia; species Tillandsia fasciculata. The sequence continues at coordinate 4,886,965 of CM054931.1, forward strand.
AAAATCTTTTCGTTCTTCCTTAATGCCTAAGTCTTTGAAGCTCCTCGGTACCTACCTGATACCTAAGACCTGCACTTCCAAACTCGGCATATGCTTCAACAGTGTCCTGGAAACGTCGCCGACTCTTTACGCCCTCTCCGCAACGCGCGCTCGGCTCTAGATTAGTTCTCTTGAAGTCGTTGCCGACTTTAGGCTCCTTAGATAAATCTATTGCCCACTCTATAGGCTCTCTCTGAACAAACAAATAAATACTCCCGATTACCGATCAAAGAATCAAAACAAGAATCAAAACGAGAGCGAGAAAAGAGAGAGAGAGAGGATGTGGGTGGAGATCCTGTGCGGCGTCGTCATCTATCAACTTATCCGGCGATACTTGGCCGGAGACGAGGAGTTCCCCGACGTCGACAGCTCCCACTCCGACGTCGCCTTCGCCGTCGCATCCAGGTCCCTAACCCCCACCTCCCGCACTCTCTCTCTCTTTCGATAGGAAACCCTAACCCTAGTCGTTTCTTTTGGTGTTCGTCTCCAGGTTGGAGAAGATCTACGGTGGGAAGAGCTTCGTCGGGCTCCGGATCCCCGATCACGACTCCGGATCGCGCTGCCACATTGATGTCGTTCTTGTGACCAAAAGGTCGGATTCTTGATCGATCTCGTCCTGAATCTTGACACGGAAACAGCTTTGTTTCATGGATTTTTATGGGGAATTTGTGTTTCTTTGCAGGGAATTGATGGTTGTGGTGGTGCGGAACTTTGCGGGGTTTGTGGAGGTTGACAAGGATGGGAACTGGGTTTGCACCGCCGATAAGAAACATAGGCCTGAAACCCACCCAAATCCGGTATGCATCTCGAGTTCTCGATGTTTTTTTGGTTGGAGGAAATGTGTAGTTATTTATTGATGGAAAGCAATTTGCTGGATCAAAAATAAATGATATGTCCAGTTAAATTAGGATCCAATCGCAATTCACATTAAGAAGAATTTATTAATGCACATGCATCTCAAGTACTTGATGCTTTCTTGTTCAATATATGTAGTTAATATATATAGTTCTTGCATCTGATTAAACATAGTTAGGAAGAGGGATGATCCAGAAGAGGGTTGGGCCTTTAGAATAAAATGTTCAGCAATTCTTAGGAGTACATTTAGAAATTTAATAGACCAGATTTTAATATATGAAGTTAGGTACTAGATGTTCGTGCTTTAATAATGTGAAAAAAAAGAATCATTTAGATGGATCCTCATATTGTGCAACGAGGTTCAGACTTCAGAGATATGTTTACACATATCTCTTAATTTTGATCCATTAAATAGCGTAATTTTGATCCAAAGTAGATATTGCTCCAAACTTTATGCTAAAACTTTTTATATCAAAATTATGTGTTGTGGTATCTAACTACTTGTTACTCAAAGCTTATAAACTTTTAATATCCAAATATGAATAAAAAGTAGATTTTGCTACAAAGTTTATTCATATTGTGCTGTGTGCGCTTATTACTCCAAAGTACTTTTTATATGACAACTGCTTGTAGTACATGTGACTTGGTTTACTTACTGAATAGAAACGTAACCTGGAAACGTGCACTACCACCCTCTTACATCTTCAACGTTGTTTGAGATATTCATTTTTCCAGTAATTTGTTATTTCAGGTTAGGGAAGTTGGCAAACAAGTTGAAATTCTACAATCATATTTGGAGCGACGAGGTGTACCTTTGCCCGAAGGACATATAATAGGCAGAGTTATACTCCCAAATCCAAATTGTAGGTGCGTTTTGTGGCTCATATTATTGGCGTGCGTTTTGTGGCTCATATTGTTGGCATAACATATATTGACCTAAACATCGGCATGTTGATGGTGTTAAGTTATGATTTCATGCATCATAGTTTCCATGTTCTAAATGTGCTTCTTATCATCTTTCTTTGGAAACAACAATTGTGAGTTTTCTCAAGGAAATTTTAAAATTTCTGCAATAGTCCGAAAAACGTAATAAAAATAGGCTTTTAGGCTGTTTCCTGTCAAAAAATGATGCCAATCTTCAAATACACATGTTTGTTATGCTAAGCAATTTCAGCTTTTTTGGCCCATGGTTTGAATGTTTTTTTATCTACGCATATGGTGATAGACTGCAAATATCTAAGGAAACTTAATTATGGACTTCATGTTGTCATTGATAACTATATCGTGCTTGTTTTTCCTTGTTTTAAAATGGTCCGCCACATGTTCCTCGTTATCCTCATTGTTGAGTAGTTTTGCAGGCCTACCATTTCTATCATTTTCCAACCAGAGGTGATTTTGTTTTTCAATTGGTTAGAGCTCAAGCCAGATTCGAGAATTGGAATTTCTAGCTGGATAAAAGATGCATTTCACGGAAGCAAGAGTGAGCAGGATGGATTCAATCAAAAGCTTCAATTTATTCTCAGTACATCTCCAATGTGGGATCGGTATAGTTTTTGACATAAAATATTTTCATAATCATTTATTTGCTTTTATCATGATCTCTTTTAACATTCGAAAATATTCATGATTACGAAAAATAGTACAAATTCCAGTTTTTGTAAATTTAGTATCACCTTTCCTCCTTGCAACTACTAGCCAAATATTTGTTCATCTACAACTACTAGGCATATTTGGCTATATAGCCAAATATCTGTTCATGTCCGATGTGTTTCTACAATAGCCACCTTCGGAGTAAAATTGACAATTATTAAGTACCGATATGCCTTTGCAAAGAAGCTGTGTTTAATTTGATGGTTTGTAATTAGTCATGAGGTTGGAAGTGATGTTCTTATGACCTTGTGTAACAAAATTAGTAACAGATGCTATGAAGATCTTTCAGACCTCTCATGACAGCATTTGTATCATAGATTTTGAGAATATTTGGGATTTCAGAAAATTTGTATTTTTCCTTAACCTGTACCTGCTAATATTATCTGTGTGATTGTTTTGCAAAAGATTTCACTATAATTGGTAGGAAACTCCATTATGTGAGAGCCAAATTGAGCTAAGGCAATAGTTTGATAACTTTTTTTGACTGGGATCTTAAAGAAAGCTTCATGAGAAGGGATGAAACTAATGTATTTACATGCTATAGAGGAATGCAAGTCCATGCAATGTGTGAGCAAGTTACATGCCTCCACATTTATCATCCCGGCAACTGGCTTGCGCGCCATGGTGCCATGACTTTTTTCTTTCGTGCTCTATCTTTACCAAAAATCTACTTTGTACCAAAACTTAATGTGCTAGGAGAAGCCCATTGGCCAAATTGTTCATTCTTGATTTGCTGAAACATTTTAAGACCTAAGATTACGTGAACAATTCTTATTTACAAAAGAAAACAAACTAATATCTAGAATGGTGATAATTAATGATCTCGTGCACATTTAGAAAATTATATTTCTTTAGCACATTAGGTTGGAAATGAAAGGTTCTCTTTTTCTCATTTATTTAGTCTGCAAGTTACAGCTTTCTCTGCTCCAAGCATGGGAAAAATCAGATCTCTAAACAAATCGAAAACGTAATGTTCTTTGGAGGTTAGTTTTAACTCTTAACTATATGTCTCCTGTTGAAATTTTATTCCAGGAAGATCTTACGTAATAATATATTGCATTCACATTTTGTTGTTATGGATCTATCTTCCATTATTGGCTTTACCTAAATTTCTATTGTAATGCATCTGCATAACTTTGTGCTTTGTTTATCTTTACTTGCTAATGTCATATCGCGAAATTCTAATTGGGGCGACACAATAACTATTTTTCAGCTTGGAACTTAAAGGTGATAGAAATATTCTTGGTGAATTCATGGAATTTAAGGGAAATCAAGATGACATGCAAACTTTGAGAAATTTAAAGAGATCAAAAGTTAGCCAGCTCATCATCCAGAAGCCCAGTATGTTAGGCTTTGGTAATTTCTGAACTCATATGCACATTTACTGTTTTTCAATTTTTTTTCATGATTATATATTCATCATCTTACAGTAGCCTCTGCTCTGGGTGACATGATATTTAATAAGACTAGGCCAAGAGATCCCATGCACAAATTCCAGCAGCCTTGTCTACCTTCAGTTATAATAATAGACTTTCATTACTTTTAAGCCCATAAGTGGGAGCGATTCACCAACAGTTGACTAAGCATAACAAGCATAACGTGTCCCGCCCAATTTGATAACAGAATTTATATGGTCATAGTGGAGTCATCTGTTACTAGAGAGAAATATTTGGGGACTATTGCATGATATGCTATAGATGTAGATGTGCTCAACTGCATTGGGAGTTACATACTTAGGTTAATTGCAAGAGAGTATTAGAATTGTCATGCAGACTTTAATCATGCTTTCAGATTTCTATCCATCATGGTGCGTCGCATTTTTTTATTTTTTATTTTTTGTTGAGATCAAGGTAGCATGCTACGCTTCATTCATAGAGAAAATGAACTAGGCTACAACGTGAGGTATTAGGGCCTCAGAGAGAAGGCGATTAAAAAAAAAAAAAAAGCTAGTAGCCGATTAAGTCCTACAATCCCCGAATACACCGAATCTCTGAAACCAGGCAACCCGATGGCTTTTTAAGATTGTCAACGCACCAAACAGCAGTGGTTGTCGAAAGTTCCCTTCCTCCTAGAGCTCCACCTTTCATACGGCTAGCTTCCCAAAGCCTTCTAGATGAATTGAACATTAATAGCGCCGATTTGTTTGGTAGAAGTCCTTGCAGCACAGTTCTAGTAAATTGGCACCCCAAAAATAAGTGGTCTGCAATCTCAGGCTCATCCAGGTAAAATACACATTTTTCCTCCCCAATCTCCAACTTTTTTTTAGCAAGGTGTCCTTGGTGATGACTTTCTTTTTTAATACTAACCATACGAAGATCTTGACTTTCATGGGAGCTTTAATCGTCCACAGCTTCGAAAAACTCTTGTCGGATACTCCACCGTCTTGCTGAAAGTTATATAGTGATTTGACAGAAAACCTTTCAGATCGAGCCCATATCCATCTCACTTCATCCTTTCTAAAAGATATGGGGGTCTCGGGGATCGACTCTTTTAACCTCATAACAAGATCTCTATCTAATGGGAGCTCGGTGCGAAGCCTGCCAATATCTTGCCCCACTTCCACCTATTCCCACCCCAGCAAATCTTCACGCTACAATTTGTTCCCTTTACTCTTATCATAAATACGGGAAAAAAAGTTCGAAGGGAGGCCTGCCTACACCAGATATCAGACTAGAAACAAACTTTTTAACCATCCCCTATCGAGTAGGACACCCCGCATTTGAAGATATCCTTAATTGAAAGGACACTGCGCCACCACTGCGAGAATGGTCTAAAGGAGACACCTTCTCGCAGTGGTTTCCTCCCGGTGTAGTAAATTCTCGCGATGAGAGGGCCCCACAGGTGACTATTGTCGGAAAGAAACTTCCACCACTATTTATCTAGAGGCGCTATGTTCATATTCTCTAGGTCTAAGACCCCTAATTCTCTCTCATTTGTGCTCCTGCACAGAGTCTTCCACCGGGCGAGGCACTGTTCCCCAGAAATGGTTGCTCTACCTTTGCAAAAAAAAGCCCTTTGCAGCGGCTCAAAACGTCTTGTTACCCATTTTGGTGCTTTAAACATTGAGAGGAAGTAGAGCGGCAAGTTCGAGAGCACTGAGTTCACCAAGACTAACCCGCCTCCTTGAGATAGGAGCTTTGCTTGCCACCCTTCGATCCGTTTCTCAAATTTGCCAATTACTCGCCACCAGTCCTCCCTACGTAGGTGTCTGTCAGGAAGGGGAAGGCCAAGGTAATGTATCGGGAGGGCGCCTAGTTTACATCCTAGGATCCCTGGTAATCTCCTGCCCCTTAAGGCATGTCTACCTAGGTAGAGTAACTCAGTCTAATTCCTGTTAATCTTTATACCTGATGCCCACTCAAAGACTTGCCGAACAAAAAGAAGGTTTCTAACATGTCTACTCTTGGCTTCACAGAAAAAGAAAGTATCATCCGCGAATTGGATAATGGCTATCTTGGATTCCGTAGTGGGCCCACTCCCTTCAACAACCCATTATGCACTGTCTTATCCATCATTCTTGTTAGACCTTCTGCTACCAATAAAAATAGGTACGGGGACAGGGGGTCCCCTTGTTGTAGCCCCCGTTTAGACTTGATCCAGTTGGTTGGGACTCCATTAACAAGAACTGCTACTTTGGCATTTGAGATGCATTGCTCAATCCACCTACACCACTTATCATTCGCCTCAAGCCAGGTCAGGATCTTTTTTAAAAAGTCCCATCTCACGCTATTAAAAGCTTTCTTGAAATCGACTTTGATCCCCACCCGTTCCTCCTCTTTTTTATAGCACCAACTGACTATCTCGTTGGCAGTTGCAAAGGAGTCCAAAATAGATCGACCTTTGAGGAAAGCCGCCTGAGAAAAGGAAATGATATCCTTCATTACCCTTTTAAGTCTATTAGCCAGTACTTTGGATATGATCTTCTGTACACCGTTAATGAGACTAATTGGTCTGAAATCGTTAGCTGAATTAGCCTTTTTTTTCTTGGGGACTAGGCAAATAAAGGAATAGTCCGTTGGCCTCGAGTTCAACGATCCGTCGTAAAGGTCCAGAAAGATGTTCACCAGATCATATTTAACTACCTCCCAAAACTTATGGTAAAATCTCAGATTAAATCCGTCGGGTCCGGGTGCCTTATCACTACTGAGTTGAAAGGTAGCCTTCCTGATCTCTTCCAATGAGAATGCAGCCATGAGGTTGTCCAGGTGGAGGATAGGTCTATTCCCGAAAAGCTCACTCCAATCGTCAACGGATGCGCATAAATGCTCACTCGGTGCATGCCGCTCTTTGAATTTGTTGAAAAAATACTCTATTTTTTCCTCTTCTCTTTGGATAATCCTTCCCTCATCAACCACTTCGCAAATGAAATTTTCGCGTCTCCTGCCATTAGCTATAGCATGAAAAAGAATTGTGTTACCTTCTCCTTCCTTTAACCACTGCAGTCTTGCTCGTGATTTTCAGAGAGTTTTCTCGTCCACTACCACACTTTTAAGAAGTGACTTAAGTTGTGCTCGTTTCTCTAGTTGTTGAGGGGTAAGGTTGTGTTGCTTTTCCAACAAATCAAGTTGTTGTATCTCTTCAGAGAGAGCTTTTTTGGTTTGGGAGATATTATAGAAGTTTGTAGATCACCATTCTTTAATTCGCTTCTGCAGTGTCTCAGTTTAGCGACGAAAGTGAGAACACTAGCCTTTGGGAGGCACCTCCTTCCACCATATCAACAACCTGTTGCAGAAATCTTTTCGTGAGAGCTAAATCTCTTCAAACCTAAACATACGAAAATTAATTTTCTGGCTAGTGGACAACAAAATTGGCGAGTGGTCAGACGTGATTCGTGGTACCGCCACCACCTTGGAGAGTGGAAAATTCAGGTCTCAATCAGTGGAAATTAATAAGTGATCAAGCTTTTAGCTAAGGAAGGGCTACTTTGCATGCTAGACCATGTGAACCTTTGGTTACCCAACGGCAAGTCGATCATCTCCAGATCGTTTAAAAGGCCATAAGACGTCCACTCCACGTACGGAAATTAAATCGATCATCTCTCTTGTTGATTCTTGGTCAAGTTGAAGTCTCCACACATAACCCACAACCCGCCACAAACTCCTTTGAGGTCGGCTAGCTCCCCTACAAAACTTCTCCTTACCATCCCATGAGGGACGGCCGTAGACATTCGTTACAGAGAAGACCACGCCACTTGAGATGTGTTTCAACTGTACCGTTAGCGAAAAATTACGTACAAGAACCCCACTACAAGAGAAGACTTTTGAACTCCAGCAGATAATAATACCCCTTGACGCTCTCTCCGACTTAACAAAATGGCACTTATAAAAGAATGTACCAACAAAAGACCAGAGGAAGGAGCGGGAGACAGTTTCAACCTTGGATTCTTGGAAACATAAAACAAACACCTTAAACTTAGAGACTACAGATTTTGCCAGACACCTTTTATTTGGATCATTCAGACCCCGGACGTTCCAACTAAAGACCTGAAATATAGAGACCAAAGAGCAATTTCAGCTTTGGATTTATTGGCATGGCAAGGAAAACAGAAATTTCAGCATAATTTCCATTATTGTCAAACTTCTCTACAACTTACCTTGGGGGTTGGAAACTTTTGGTACGGGGGCCTTTTGTTAGCACGAGTGCTAATAGGCTGTTTATAGAATAGTAGATTTAAATTAAATCCTTCTTTGATCATTTAAAATGTTGAAAAATGGCAAATTAATTGCAGTTTTTGGAATTATTATATGTTTTCAGTTTCCCTTTTTTTAAAAGAAAACCATCCATGCTGAGAAAACAAAATTTTGTACCCCTAATTATTCACTTATTCCTAAAGTCCCTACATACAACAGTCAACAGTAGAGGTCCCAAAGAAAACAAAATTTATTGTATTAGCCGCTCAAAAATAAGATAAAAGCCAAAATATTGAAGTGGGTATCCTAAATGCAGGGAGGTCAAGGCTCCAAATTTTGTACTCTTCTCGTGACTATCGAAGCGAAGGGTCTTTAGGGTCTGAGTGGAAAGAGGTTGCTGTGAAGCCGCATACCGAGGTTCTGTTTCAGCCTCTTCACTCTAAGAAAGCTCGCAAGTTCAAGCTCTCAAGTGTAGTTTCTATGACGCTCAGTGCCTAACACTTCAGAGATCACAGGATCACACAGTGCTATGTTTTTAGAAACATGAACACACTTATATAAATGAGTTAATCTCTGTATATTTGGTTTATTACTTTGTTGTACAAAAATTATATAGTTTGTATTCATGTGAAGTGTGTTACGTTGCTCGATGCTTACACAATCTGATTATTTTGAGCTCCAGCATGAGAAAGGTGCTATTATACAGTTATAAGAGATTGTTTTGAAACAATGTAGATTGATAATTAAGAAACCTCAGGGGTTACGCACGCAGCGGGCTTGTGAGAGCATTTAACGACTGACTATCAACCGCTTGGACCCAGTGTGTTTGTTTCAGCATTTATAAGTGTGATTTTGAGGTAAAATATTTTGACAAGTTATCTTGTATTTTAGTGCGATAATGTTTCGCTGTTAGAATGACAGTTCATTTATAATAATCTAATTTACTTTTTCTTAAATACTTTATTTTTGAAAAAAAATGGTCAAGAACTTTAGAGCATTGAATGTGAAAACCTACCTATAAATTAGTGTTTAAGCAAGAAGCATAAAGACTGACTTTTTTGTTATATATATATATATATATATATATATATATATATATATTATATATATATATATATATATATATAAATATATATATATATATATATATATAAATATACACACACACACAAACGGGAGACGAGCGAAATTCAAATGCTCGGAATGGATGATAAGTTGGAATATATGTTACAAAAAGATCTGATTAGTTCAGGCACCAGTTTAAGATATCATATAAGATTGCCAACACGTCGCTCAGTTAGAGCTTCGTCTGAGAAAGGTCTTTTAAGGCACGAACCGCTCCCCCCGCCCACACCCCCCACCCCCCACCCCAAAAAAAAGGGGGAACTTTTACTAGTTAAGTAGTCGAGTACAAGTTTCCTCGTTAGTTCGCAGAGAATAGTAAACATCTGATAAAAATAAACTGGTGAATTGATGTTTGTTTTCACAAAAGATAACCGTTCACAGATAAAATGGTAATGAGCTTATTATGACAACTCACAGAAAATGAAATGTACAAATTCAAGAGCTGCCTTGGGAAGAAATTTCAAGTCAAAAACAGTTTTCGAGAGATCCTCCCTCAGAAGGAAAACTCCTCGGGTAATTCCTGAAATTTACCTGATAAAAAGCTCTTGTACTTGCCCTTGAGATCTCCAGCTGCAAAGACATGATGGCTAAGTTAGTTTCCTCAATCTTTTAAGTGGGTAAATTACTCTGAAAGGAGGTGAAATCCATAAGCATTAAAAGCAATCTCTCAACCATTTCCGATCACAGTAAACTTTGGAACCATAAATGCCATGAAGATGGAGCAAAGGCATACTTTAGAAGTACCTTTGGAATCGGGAGCTGGTTTGCTTTCCGGCAAGTTATTGGATAAAGCAGACTCAATGCGTTTTACGAGCTCCTTACCTGAATTCCAAAATGTTCTCGGCAATTAAACCCCAGAAAAGAATTGAATTGACTACATTCTCTAAACAATTTCAGTTTTTAGCTTACCAGAGATGTGCTTTCCACCGTCATTAGCATTGATCAGGAAAGATGGGATATTGTGTTCTTTCAACTGAAAAGATATAACACTAAGATGATAGCAGTCCTATAGTGTAAGAAGATAAAGCCACGGAGGAAATTCACTTAAGAAAAAGTAGCATTAACTCCAGACCTGTGAAAGTAGGGCATTTGCAAGAGAGAGCGGATCGATTGGGGAGGGACCCTTCGTGTAAGCAGGCACGAATTTCCCATCATTATAGCCTGCTAAAAAGTGGTAGGTAGCTTGACCCGGAGAGAGTTTTGATACTGATGGAAGGGCTCCGGTGCTATGAGTTAATTGATTGAGCTATTTGTTAGTACACTGAAGTTTATGGATAATGCCAAAAGTAAACAGAAGGTGATTGTTTTAATGAAGTCAATTTGCAGAAGGCCATGAGACTTTTAAATTTCAATTGATGTACTAGAGTAGCTATTTGCAAAATGGCCAAGCTAGAAGCAAAGCAATTCCTTTTCTTCTAAATGTTGAATAATTCTTATCCTGGCATGCCGAGTGGAATTTCTCAGGCTTTGGTAAAAAATAAATAGTAAAACGTCTTAAATTAAGAATTAAAGAAAAAAACAAGGTTTTCATAAGATAATGACATTTCTAAACCCAAAGCCTCCTTCACCGGAATAGAAATCATATAAACGGAAAACTTCCAACCTAGCTCCCAATTTGATCATACTAATAAAAACTTACTGATGACTTGTACCCTAGTTCCCCCAACTTGATTATACTATAGTAATTCTTTGTAACAATCAAAGGAAAGCAACACCTAATTACTTATTTTAGCATAACCTACCTAGGACAAGTTACTGCCTCAACCTAGTCAGGTAGACCTGGCAAGAGAAACAGCTTTCCGATGGCTGGAAAAGATAAAAAAAAACATAAACTCAAGGGTCCTTTATTTTGGGGGTATACTCTGTTTGACAAAACTAAAGTATCATAAAAAAAACATAAACTCAAGGGTCCTTTATTTTGGGGGTATACTGTGTTTGACAAAACTAAAGTATCATAAATAGGAGTGTTACAAAATGTTCAATGGAGTATCGCTTGCCAAGCTAGTTGCCTTAATAAGAAAGTAACCGTTTATTGAAAAAGGTATTGAAAATAGCTTACTCTTTAATTTGAAAAGGAAACTTTCAGCATTTTTGGTTAGTTAAAAGTTGGTTCTTCGTGCATTGCAAATGCAGAGAACCAAACACATTTGTAGTCTTTCACAAGCACTTTCAATTGTTATCTCACAATTCTCCCTAGCTTGTCCTTGGACCTTGCCAACATTACTAGCCTTTTCCTCAACTTTCTAAATTACTTTTTTTTAAAAAGAAAAGGTGATTGAAGGGAGAGTTAAGATCAAACAGAGGTGAAGACAATACTAAGAAACTAGATTACACAAAAGAACAAATATACAGAAGGGGGGAAAAAAAACGGAAACATTGCTCAACACTAACTAGAGAAGAGATATGAACTTTACCTATCGGAGGATGCAAAGATCACAGTGGCTGGCTTCTTAAATAAACTAGGTGATGAAGAATCCTTGGTCTTAAAGAACAGAGAAGACCCATGAGAAGAAATAACTACACCAGCATCAGTGGAAACCAAAGCCTTTTGAATATCTGAGTCCTTGAGAATCTCTTCTGGAGAAAATAGCAGAGCCACGGAATCACCATACACAATGAGCCTGAAAGGCACATTCAAGAAGCTAATTTAGAAGCTTACTTAAATCATCAAATCGAGAAAAGAATATTTACATTCATGTTCATACAGAATCATGTTTTTTACAACACGCCCTTGTAAAATCTGAACTAAATTTCCACATGAGCCCTTCAAAATTAAATTTCTTACACGTCCTTCTACTTGCAAATAAATCCTCTACTAAAAAGGGCGGGGAGGGGGGGGGGGGGGGGGGGGGGGGGGGGGGGGCGGGGGGAGAAAAATAAAACCTTTCCTTGTTGGAAGCCAACTTTCTCCTATGAATCGAATGACTCAAACTTTAGAGAAGGGTATTTGCAAGAAACTAGACTCTCAAGGGATTCACAAAGACACTAGAAAGTTCAGATTTTACAGAGGTAAGCATGTCATTAGATGATTTTGCAGGCGATTTATGAAAAAAGCCACAAGGAGGAAATTTTAACAAGTTGAACCTGGCAGAAAGAGGAACTCCTCCTCTTGCATATAGTACAGGAGCAGCCAAAGCTGCAATAGCATCTTTCACACTATTAGAATCAGCAAAAGCTTTACCACATAAAACAAGCGAGGAACGCTCCACATCAGCTGCAGCAAATCCACTAGATTGCTGTTGGACTGGGCCAAGGATCTCCCTGATACTTGGGCTGCGTGAATAGCAGTTATTGGAAGGATATATGTCAGTCTATGAGGAAAGTAGAATAGACTGTTTTACTAGGTAAGACGGACTTCTGTTCAGGTTAATTTTTTCATTTTCTAGGCATAGATACTTTGTAATACACATTTAAATGTCGACAAGTGCAATAAAAGCAAAATTTTCAGTCTTTGATAAATTTCTTCACCTAGTATATTTGAAACACTTTCAAACCATTCCATATCCTTACAAAATCAACTTATAAGTCCTAATGAAGTCAAATAGTACTATCCCAGTTGTCTAAGTACAGCTGACATAGAAGCTTTATTCCTTTATTCTATCTTCGCATTCTTCTAACCCCTCCTAGTTTTCGTTTAGGGTCCTTATTACTCTTATGCCAAATAATCTTTACTAGTATAGAACCCACGCTACACTGCAGGTAAATAGTATTTGAGACAATTAAAATATATAGTTATTAAAATTTAAAATTAAAAATTTATAATTAAAGAAATATAAAAAAATAGCTATAAAGTAGTCTTATATACATATTTTTATTAATATTTTCTTAACTTTTAAAGTTAAATTATATTAATAATTTAATTTTAAAATTCAATCAAATTTTTAGTTTTGATAGTTATTTTATAAAAAAAAAAAAAATTTAACTTTATATATTAGTTTTTTAACTAAAAATTTAAAGTTTGTGAGCTTATTTTAAATTTAAGAATTAGTTGCCTCGTTAAAATTGATGGGAGGCTAAGAAACTATTATATACACCTAGTGTATATTAATACTTGATACACCGCAATTTATATTAAATGGTTAATATTCTAATATCAAAATTTAATTAAAAATATATGATATACAAAATCTAATAATTTAAATTATATTTGATGAATTAATTTTAAATTTTCTATTAAAGGGTTTTAGGCATGTGGTGTATATACAAATATATATACTTGGTGCAGAGATTGTTGAATAGGATTCACTCATAATTTCAACAGAGAGATGAAATTTTTGCTTGCACCTAGTGCATACCAATATTCTATATACCGCATATAATATTAGATAATTAATAAAATATTTAATAATTAATGTTGTAAAGTAAAATATGATATAATATATATAATATGAAATATCTAAATAATTATTGTACTATAGAAATTTATTTTAGATACATATTTTACGGTACAACGGGCACATCCAAATATTTTACTAATAAGTGGCAAATTTTCATTGGATTGTGCCTTTAGTGGCAACGTGGCCCTCTTAGAGAAAGCCCACCGAACTGTCAAATAGTATATCTATAGATGCTTTTCTTCCCTCTACCCCAAAAGTTGAACAAGGTACAGCTAGTTGCAATGAAAACCAAGTGGAGAAGCAAGATTTACCAAAGATATGCTTAATGGGCCAGGTCCAGCCTTATTTTCACATAATAACTCAAATTGGCATGTAATAAGCTGGTTCATCTGAAGGTAAGTTCCTTCAACACAAAAGAACTACCTTAAGATGGTAAAATGCTAAAAATGAAGTTAGCAACATGGAAAGATGGGCGGAAAATTCAACCAACCAGTACAGCTATATATGCGCCTAAATATTTCAGTTTAATTCGAATTCCTTTTTTTGACACACTTATGTGATATAAAGAGAAATTAAAGACTATGATACTTTCATTAATGAAAGATTTGAAGCCATCAAGACAGGGAAATATAAAATTTTGTATTACCTGATGGAGCTAGCAACATATACGGTCAGAGGGCAAGAGTCATGGGAAATTGCACGGGTAGGTGTTTTCCAGAGGACATTTGAGAATGACAGTAGAGCAGACGGGTTGTCACTGATGACACGAACCTTAGACGTGGAGGGGACTTGCTAAGGTTCCTCTCTGTGAAAGGAGGTTCCAAGGTGATTCAAAAAAGAAAAAAACAAAAAAAAAAAGGATGGAGGGGCCTATTTAAAGAAAATCGGAAAATTTTCTAACTTTCAGATAGAGGGCCAACTTCCGGGCGCCCGAAATCTACAGTGGCGTGCCCGGACACGTGGCAGGCATCCGCGCAGCTCCCGAATAGCCCATCGCGAGCCACGCGTCCCCCGCCCCAACCGGTGGTTGGTGCCAGCCAATCAGGCGGTGCCACGTGGAAAAGCGGGGCGCACGCCGCGTTGACTACACCGGGCCTACCGCGCGCGCCCGCCCGCCTAATCACACGACGACACATGGCGCCACCCGCGCAAACAGCGGCACGATGTGTGGAATCGTTGACCTGGGTCAGCGACTCCCGTACACCTACTCTCGGGCGCCCAAATCCCACATTTGGGCTCCCGAAACTTGCCAAAAACATAATTTTATGTGTTTTTGATCTATTTTTTGCGCTGAGTCCGTTTCTCGCGTCCATTTGACGCGCAAATGTACTCGACACACAAAAATAGGTGTCTCTAAGTCGCTGACCACGTCGCCAAGCATCACAGGGATCCGGGACTCCACACCAACTCTCGCGAAGCTTGATCACTTTCTGGTATCGACGGAGTGGGACTCAACCTTCCTGCTGGCGGAGGTTTAGGCCCTACCTAGAATTACGTCAGATCATTGCCCGATCTTGTTGACTACATGCGGGAAGAGAAAGGGGCGGGGAAATGCATTCAGATTCGAGGAGGTGTGGCTTAAGTGCGAGGACTTCGTCAAGAGTGTGCCTGAGTGGTGGCAAGAAGTAGCTGAGACAAAGTCGGGAGTCCTAAACTTCACTGCTAAGCTTAGACATTGTCGGAAGAGGATTAAAAGCTGGCACGCTACACATTTTTATAGTATAAAGGAGGCGAAGAAGAAGCTCTTGGCGGAGATTCAGGTGTTGGATAGATTGGAGGATCGTCAAGATCTCTCTCCGGAACAATTTGATAGTAGGCTAGAGCTGAGGGGTAGGCTTAACAGGGTGCTGGACGATGAGGAGCTGCTTTTGAAAGCTCGAGCTAAGCAGAGATGGCTAAAAGAAGGGAATAGGAACACTAAATTCTTCCACGCTTTTGCTAATGGTAGAAAGCGCACCAATCAGATAGGCACGATCGAGGAAGATGATAGAACGTTCAGTAGGGACGTGGATAAGAAGTCTTACTTCGCCTGGAAGTTTAGGGAGCTATTCACCCTTGTCGACAACTGGCCGACGACATTCGGAGACTAGAGTGCTTTATTTCACCAGCAACGGGTGTCAGATACGGATCGAGGGAATCTAATCGCACCTTTCTACTTGGAAGAGATTAAAGTAGCGATTTTCCAACTTGGGAGGGACAAAGCCCCGGGGCCCGATGGCTTTCCCTTGAGCTTCTACCTAGTTTTCTGGGATGCACTGAAGGAGGACATTGAATTTTTTTTTCAAGAGCTACACAAGGGGAGAATCTGCATTGGGTCGATCGACTATTCTTATATCTGTCTTATACAAAAAAAAAAAGATGGATCTTTGAAGGCGAGCAACTTTCGGCCAATTAGTCTTCTTAACGTGATACAGAAGATTATCTCTAAGATCCTGGCTAACATGCTAGCTCCAGTCCTACAAAATCTGATCTTACAATCCCAATCGGCTTTCCTCAAGGGGAGAAATATCTCTTACGCTTTCGTGACGGCCCGTGAGTTATTTGGCTGGAGTAGTAGGGCTAATGTCGAGGGAGTCGGGGTGAAAGTAGACTTCGAAAAAACGTTTGACAGACTCAATTAATCGTTCCTACGGAAAATTATGGAATTGTGGGGTTTCGACGTATTATGTTGTGAGTGGATACAGCAATATATTCGAAACGCTAAGGTGGCGGTGCTCGTTAATGGTGAAGCCACTAATTGGATCAAAACTAAGAGAGGGGTGAGGCAAGGGGACCCCCTATCCCCATATCTGTTCCTTATGGTGGCGGATGGCCTTACGCGACTGACTGACGAGACAGTCAGGAACAAGCTTCTAAGGGGGCTCGGTCAGTCTGAGGATTGTAGAATCTCACTTATACAATACGCGGATGATACTCTTTTCTTCTGTGAAGCACGGAAGAAACAACTGCGGAATTTGAAATTCATTTGACATCTATTTGAATGGGCTTCCGGCCTCAAAGTGAACAAGGAGAAAACAGAGCTGTTTTATACTGGCAGGCACAAGAACAAAGGGAGTAGGCTTGCAAACATTTTGGATTGCAATGTGGGATCGTTCCCGACTAGATGCCTCGGTCTGCCTTTGTCCAATAAGCCAGTGTTTGGTTTGGGTACAAAGGGGCGATATCCCCCCTTTGTACCCAAACAAGATTGGGATGGGGGGAGGGGGGGGGAACGGGATATCTCCCCCCTTACCAGGTTGTACCGGTACAACCTGGTAAGGGGGAGATATCCCATTCCCCTCTCCCCCGAACAACGAAGAATGGCCCCTTCCCAAGGCATGCCTTGGGAAGGGGCCTTTTTTTTTTTTTTTTTTTTTTTTTTTTTTTTTTTTTTTTTTTTTTAATGCTTCTTTTGATTTTTTTTAATTAAATTTTTAAATTTAAAAGATATTTAAATTTTAAATTTTAAATTTTATAAATTTTAATTTTTTAAATTTTATATTTTGATAAATCTAAAAATTTTATTTTATTTTTGTTAAATAATATTAATTTTAAAATTGTAAAATTTATACAATTTTTTTATAATTTTTTAAAAATTTATATAAATTTAAAAATTAAAATTTTTACTCCCACTTAAAATTTTAAAATTTTTTTTTTTTTTTTGCTCCCACTTAAAATTTTTATAAAAATTAAAATTAATAAATATTAAAATTTGAATAAATTTTGAAATTTTAATTTTGAAAAAAAAAAACTAAAAAGGAAAGGATATTTTAGTCTTTTAACACAAAAGTCAACTATCTATTCCTCTTATTTTTCAATTACTACCAAGTACTATTTTTCTTATGCCTGGTACTAACCTAATACCCAACCAAACACAAATTCACATTATACCTAACTTGTTCCTAAATTTATACTTATCTCTGAACTACTAATTCTCTCTAATTCACGGACCAAACGAAGCCTAAGAGTCTATGGAAGGAGGTGTGGAGAGAGATTATTGAGAAGATTCAAAGAAGAATCGAGGGTTGGCAGGCTAAGCTCCTCTCCAAGGTTGATAGGCTCACCGTTGTTAATACAGTACTCACCAACATCCCTCTTTACCACCTCTTCATTTTCAAGATCCCAAAATGGGTCATTAAACGTATTGAGGTTCTTAGAAGGAATTTTTTCTGGGCTGGCACCTTGGGTTACCACGAATAGGATCGGCTTGTTGCTTGGGATAACGTGTGTAGGAATAGGCTATAAAGGGGTTTGGGTATTCTGGGTCTGCGCGTAATGAATGTGGCCTTACCCTGCAAATGGTAGTGGAGGTTTTGTACGGCATCCGATTTACAATAGAACAAACTGATCCGTGGCCTATATTATTGGAAGAGAAAGCCGCTGTGGGAGGGGAGCTCTTTTAGGCCAGCCTCACAATAGTATAGGAATGTCCTCTGTACCACGGATGTTTATAAAGGAGGGGTTTCCTACCTATTAGGAGATGGAAGCACTATTAATTTTTGGTCTGACAGATTGTGCGAAGAGATGGCCTTGCAATACCTCTGTCCCGAGCTCTATAGTGGAGTTGTTAGGAAGTCGATTAAACTTTGTGAGTGCTTTGATCGCAATAAATGGAGGTGGCGAAAAATTTTAAGAGGGGTTGATACGAGGGATCATAGGGGTAGGGAGCTCGTGCACAAAAGGGGCCTTGCAATACCTCTGTCCTGAGCTCTATAGCGGAGGAGTTGTTAAGAAGTCGATTAAAGTCTATGAGTGCTTTGATCGCAACAAATGGAGGTGGCGAAAAATTTTAAGAGGGGCTATTACGAGGGATCAGAAGGGTACTGAGCTTGTGCACAAATTGAAGGAACTTGTAGGTGCTACATCGCCAGGGAACAGGGGCGACGGAGTAGGCTGGAGGTGGCATGATAAAGGTGTCTTTACCGTCAAGTCGACCTACACTTTCCTTAACAACGGGGGACTTCTAGTCTCCACTGCTTACTGCTTATGGAGGTTACGTATACCGTCTAAAGTTAAGATTTTTATCTGGCTCGCCTTAAGAAATCGATTTTTTACGGCAGATAATCTTTAAAAAAGGGGGATGGGCCGGAAACAATCCATGTGTGCTTTGAGGTTCCCCAGGTGAGACGGCCGACCATCTATTCACGAGATGTGTGTTCTCACGCTTTGTTATCGGGATGGGGGGTGGGGATGTTGGTTTCTAGAAGCTAGGCGCCAACGTTAGAGAGGCATGGGAGGGGTGATCGGGTAGGGATAGACCATCGGAGTCGGCTAAGGCCTTAACCTACCTGTCTGCAAACTGGTGGGTACTTTAAAAAATTAGAAACAAAGTCATCTTCTAGCAGTCTAACTCCGATTCTCTCTACGCGGTTACGTGGGTTCGTAGTGACCTTGCGCAATGGGTAGACTTGAGGAGCGCATCCTAACTTCGAGGTTTTTTTTTTTAAGAGACCGAGCTGTTTCACTTTTGCTGCCTAGTTCATGCTCCTATTGAATGAAGCGAGTAACTTGCTACCATTCTCTCAAAAAAGTAATTTATTTATCTTGAGGTCAATTGTATTCCATTTTCGGATTAAATATAGAAAAATCTTTTCGTTCTTCCTTAATGCCTAAGTCTTTGAAGCTCCTCGGTACCTACCTGATACCTAAGACCTGCACTTTCAAACGCGGCATATGCTTCAACAGTGTCCTGGAAACGTCGCCTACTCTTTACGCCCTCTCCGCAACGCGCGCTCGGCTCTGGATTAGTTCTCTTGAAGTCGTTGCCGACTTTAGGCTCCTTAGATAAATCTATTGCCCACTCTGTAGGCTCTTTCTCTGAACTAACAAATATATACTCCCGATTACCGATCAAAGAATCAAAACAAGAATCAAAACGAGAGCGAGAAAAGAGAGAGAGAGGATGTGGGTGGAGATCCTGTGCGGCATCGTCATCTATCAACTTATCCGGCGATACTTGGCCGGAGACGAGGAGTTCCCCGACGTCGACAGCTCCCACTCCGACGTCGCCTTCGCCGTCGCATCCAGGTCCCTAACCCCCACCTCCCGCACTCTCTCTCTCTTTCGATAGGAAACCCTAACCCTAGTCGTTTCTTTGGTGTTCGTCTCCAGGTGGAGAAGATCTACGGTGGGAAGAGCTTCGTCGGGCTCCGGATCCCCGATCACGACTCCGGATCGCGCTGCCACATTGACGTCGTTCTTGTGACCAAAAGGTCGGATTCTTGATCGATCTCGTGCTGTATCTTGACACGGAAACAGCTTTGTTTCATGGATTTTTATGGGGAATTTGTGTTTCTTTGCAGGGAATTGATGGTTGTGGTGGTGCGGAACTTTGCGGGGTTTGTGGAGGTTGACAGGATGGGAACTGGGTTTGCACCGCCGATAAGAAACATAGGCCTGAAACCCACCCAAATCCGGTATGCATCTCGAGTTCTCGATGTTTTTTTGTTGGAGGAAATGTGTAGTTATTTATTGATGGAAAGCAATTTGCTGGATCAAAAATAAATGATATGTCCAGTTAAATTAGGATCCAATCGCAATTCACATTAAGAAGCCTTTATTAATGCACATGCATCTCAAGTACTTGATGCTTTCTTGTTCAGTATATGTAGTTAATATATGTAGTTCTTGTATCTGATTAAACATAGTTAGGAAGAGGGATGATCCAGAAGAGGGTTGGGCCTTTAGAATAAAATGTTCAGCAATTCTTAGGAGTACATTTAGAAATTTAATAGACCAGATTTTAATATATGAAGTTAGGTACTAGATGTTCGTGCTTTAATAATGTGAAAAAAAAAATCATTTAGATGGATCCTCATATTGTGCAACGAGGTTCAGACTTCAGAGATATGTTTACACATATCTCTTAATTTTGATCCATCAAATAGCGTGATTTTGATCCAAAGTAGATATTGCTCCAAACTTTATGCTAAAACTTTTTATATCAAAATTATGTGTTCTGGTATCTAACTACTTGTTACTCAAAGCTTATAAACTTTTAATATCCAAATATGAATAAAAAGTAGATTTTGCTACAAGTTATTCATATTGTGCTGTGTGCGCTTATTACTCCAAAGTACTTTTTATATGAGAACTGCTTGTAGTACATGTGACTTGGTTTGCTTACTGAATAGAAACGTAACCTGGAAACGTGCACTACCACTCTCTTACATCTTCAACGTTGTTTGAGATATTCATTTTTCCAGTAATTTGTTATTTCAGGTTAGGGAAGTTGGCAAACAAGTTGAAATTCTACAATCATATTTGGGCGACGAGGTGTACCTTTGCCCGAAGGGCATATAATAGGCAGAGTTATACTCCCAAATCCAAATTGTAGGTTGCGTTTTGTGGCTCATATTATTGGCGGTGCGTTTGTGGCTCATATTGTTGGCATAACATATATTGACCTAAACATCGGCATGTTGATGGTGTTAAGTTATGATTTCATGCATCATAGTTTCCATGTTCTAAATGTGCTTCTTATCATCTTTCTT
>CM054931.1:4908172-5123172 GCA_029168755.2 Tillandsia fasciculata
TGTTTTTTCAAATTTTTATGACATCAAGGCTTACATTTTCTACCACTTCCATAACAAGTGCTGTTTACTCACTTTCTTATAGGTTATTGTGAGGCAATCTATTGATCAAGCCGGCAAGAGTGAGCTTCAGCATTCTTACATTGAGAAGATATTGACCTTGCTTTTTAACCATTGTGCAAGTGATGAGGAGGGGGTTCGCAATGTAGTTGCTGAGTGTTTGGGGAAAATTGCTCTAATCCAACCAGAGATGCTTATTCCCGCACTTAAGGTATATCGTATTGCTTAGTATAAGACCTGGATTCTCTATTGCTTCTACAACAATCATAATGTAATATTTCTGTGTCTCCCTTTTGTTGGTAGGAGCGCACAGCTAGCCCGGCCGCTTTCACTAGGGCTACAGTTGTTGTTGCTGTGAAATATTCTATAGTCGAACGACCTGAGAAGATAGATGAAATTCTGTACTCTGAGATTTCCAGTTTTCTGATGCTAATAAAAGATAGTGACAGGGTAATGGTGTCTTTGGTTCATCATTTGTGCTAGATTATTATGTATTTCTTCAGTATTATTACATTGCTTTTCACTCCAATTGCTTTGCAGCATGTTAGACGAGCAGCTGTCCTTGCTTTGAGTACATCTGCTCATAACAAGCCAAATTTAGTTAAAGGTCTTCTTCCTGAATTGTTGCCCCTTTTGTATGATCAGACTGTTGTAAAGGTATATTCTTTTTTCATTGGATATTTGTTCTGCATACTTTTCCTACGACTAATAAAAATTTGGGTAGAAGCATTGGGACGGAAACCCCAATCTCTGCAGTTGTTTGAAAGTGCCTTGTATATGAGATAAATTTTGTGGAGACTGGGTGTGTTTCTGTATCTTCTCCGGCATTGTATCTTGGCTATTTCTGCCAATTTTCCAGAGCATTATTTGAGTAACTAATTTATCTCGAAAACCAATTTATATCATGTTGGCAATACTTTCCGTAAGTTGACATTGTTCCTCTCATTTCAGAAAGAATTGATCAGGACTGTAGATCTTGGTCCTTTCAAGCATGTCGTGGATGATGGCCTTGAACTGAGAAAAGCAGCTTTTGAGTGTGTGGACACTTTGTTGGACAGTTGTCTTGATCAAGTGAACCCATCATCGTTTATAGTTCCTTACCTCATTTCTGGCTTAAGTGGTGAGCATAATCAACTTCGTATGTTATAATTTGCATGCTACACATGATGAAACTTTTCTAGTTTAGTCCGGATTTTGTGAACTCTGACGTTGTTGGTGGAGTATTTTTTTTTTTTTCTGCTTTGAGATTATTATGATCAACGTCACGTTATATGGTCCGAATTTACTTTTTCTATCTCTTATTTTTTTCCTTTTTTGCCTCCATCATAGAGTTCTGTATGTCACATTTGAGGATCCTTACTGTGAATTCTGTTATCTGCAGACCATTATGATGTAAAGATGCCTTGCCATTTGATTCTCTCGAAATTAGCAGACAAGTGTCCTTCTGCTGTCCTTGCAGGTTGGTTGCTTTTTAGGCCAAAACCATAATTTGAACTGCCGTCCAATTAACTGATGGTGCAATGTGTATTTGTTTCTCTTATTCTTGCAGTTTTAGACTCATTGGTTGATCCTCTTGAGAAGACTATTACTCACAAACCAAAGACAGATGCTGTGAAACAAGAGGTTGATCGTAACGAAGATATGATTCGGAGTGCCCTTCGAGCAATCGCTTCCTTGAGTCGTATAAGGTTGGACTTTTTCCTTTTTACTTTTCGAACTCATTAAGTAGAAAAACAAGTTTAGTTTCTTACTTGAGCTTCTGCTCCCGAGAGCTGAAACTTTAATCTGAAGCTTTTACCTTCAGCTTCAGCCTTAAAACTTCAGCAGTTTTGCAGAATCTCCAGCAAGGCAAAAACAGGCTTTAAGTTGTTAGATACTTTAGAGAATATAACTTGAGTGTTTATTTTTGGTAGAGAAACTCCTAGTTTATTTTATATCCTATGGGCTGCTGGATAATTTGTTTCGTAAAGAGATCTCCTTGGCCTTGTTTGGCCTACTTTTTTCCTTTCCCTCCCTATCTTTAAACTCAAATTCTATAGCCTCATTATGCTGTTTTTATATGATAATCCTCTCAACCTCTGGATCTTCATTTCTGTCAAATTTAAAACACCTGGATAAGTAAGAAGTCTATTTTGCCCTATAAGGTAGGGAGTGGATTCTTTTTCTTATTGAAGTTAGGGAATGGGTTCTTTTTCTTATTGAAGTCTTGGCGTTGCTGTTGCATGTCTCCATTCTATTCTTACTTGTCTCCTCTCCGTCTTGTTTGTTGAGGATTTGAGGTCCATAAGAGACTTAAAAACATATGCAGGAAGAAGTTACTGCAAAAGAAATTTCTTTGTTCTTTCATCTTTTTTGTTCTTTGTGCAATTTCAGTGTCGAAGTCCACATTTGTTAGTCGGGATGCTCATGGTACATGTTGGATATGGCCTAGTTATTAGTATTTGAGGCAAAAATTAAGTTGCCATGCCAATCATTTAAGTTAGCAGCTCTAGAACTATTATAATATTTTAATTAATAAATTTCGCATGCATCAAAGGAGGCGCTGTGTTACATTATTTTATCTTTATAATCTGGAATCCTTTTTTTAAAACAATAATATTCAGCGGAGGCGACTGTAGCTTGAAGTTCAAGGTGCTTATGAACAACATAACGAACACTCCTGCGCTTGCTGAGAAGTACAACTCTGTGCGGTCGGAGTGATGATTGAATAGTCGTCTGCTGCTTCAAGTAGATCCCTGCGGTAAATTTTCCTGCTGAACTTCAGGGAAACAACTTTCCTTGAATACATACGGTTCTCTTCTGGTTCGGGTGTTTAAACAGTATCATGGTATTGTATTTAATTTTGAGTGGGTCGTCATTGATCAATTTGATGTAAAATCTGATGCAGCTGAAGAATTTTTGTAAATGCATTTGCTCTTTCAGACTTATTTAATGTTTCTCCAAACATTTATAGTTATAGATATTATATGGGCGGGATAAGGAGGACTTGTGTTTGGTTGGTTTAGCATCTTCTTTGCTCGTGTAAAAGGAGCTTTGATTTAAATTTGGTTTAGAAAAATAAGATGGAACATAGATTTTTGCATATTCCGAGTGTTTGTTCTTTTTTACAAGCAGATTACAGGCGTAGCTCACTTTTGTTCTAGTTCTGCAGTCTCCCTGCAGTTAAAAGTAATAATGGGTGCTTCTATTTAAACTAATATAGGAAGTCTACAACTAAATTTCTAGTTGGTCTTCGATTTTGCATTATTTATTGTATATATAATTTATTTTTTTGGAAAATAAATTGAGAGAGATAGAAATTGCGATCATGCAAGAATATACTATATTAACTAGTGTAGTAATCCATATAATGCGACACGACGGATAGATTATATTAAAATAAAATATTCATAGTGTATTTTAATAATTAATACTATAAAAAATATTAAATATATATTATTTTTAAATTTATAATTAATTGATATAATGTACCGATTACAAACGAAAACTAAAAGTGCAAAAAAAAAAATAAATAAAAAATGTATAAGCAACAATCTCACATAAACTAAATAGTAATCCACCTAATGCAACACAACAAATAGATAATATTAAAATAAAAGGTTCATAGAATGTCTTTTAATAATTAATATTATAAAATAAAATAAAATATATATTATTTTAAAATTTATAATTAATTAATACAATGTAGGGATCACAAAAAAAAAAAAAAAAAAAAAAAACAGGTATAAGCAACAATCTCACTTTATATATAAACTAAATTATTATTATCAAATTTTTAGTAAAAAAATAATGTTATTGCACTATTCTAGAGTTTGACAAAAAAAATAATAAAAACAAATATATATATATATTATTATATATATATATATATATATATATATATATATATATATATATATATATATATATATGCTGGAATACTATTAATAGTACCAAATTATTAGTGCTATTAAATTTTTAACCGTTAAATTAAAAGATGTGTGGTTGAGATGATGGTGCGCACCTTGGTTAATTTAATGGGTGGTTGGGAAAATAGTAAAATCTAACGGATGAAAATAATCAAAGAGGTTGATCTAAGGGTAGAAAATTTGATAGCACCAATAACTTGCTACTATTAATAGTATAGTAGCCAGATTATATATATATATATATATATATATATATATATATATATATATATATATAGTCCGGTGCTATCAAGTTTTCTACACTTAGATCAATCGCTTTGATCATTTTCATTCGGTAAATTTTACTATTTTTCCAACTGTCTGTTAAACCCAAGGGGCCCACTATCGTCTCAACCACACATATTTTAATCTAAGGATTAAAAACTTAATAGCATCAATGACTTAGTACTATTAATAGTATTCCAGCGTGTATATATATATATATATATATATATATATATATATATATATATATATATATATATATATATATATATATATATAAGTTTGGCTATTATACTTGTAAAATTATCAAGCAATTAATACTTGTATATTTTTTATGATTAGATCTATTTTTTTAATTAATTATAATTCTCACTTCACCGATCATCCACTAAAATCAAGAACCTACTATTATTCTAATTACACATTTTTTAATCTAAGTGCTAAATACTTACAAGTACCTAAGACTTATAAATTTAAAAATATAGAAGCTTAATTACAGAGAGAGAGAGAGAGAGAGAGAGAGAGAGAGAGAGAGAGAGGGGGGGGGGGGGGGGGGAGAGGCTCTTACAAAACCAGCTCAATTTTGGAGAGGGAGAGGCAACTTTTTTTATCCATTAATTCACTTGGGATGTTTGGAAATGGGTTAGAATAGAGAATAGGGGGATTTTTTTTTGTTCTTCCAAACACTTTTGGAATCAACCGGTATAATTTGTTTCACTACAATTAAAATAAGCTGGAATTAGTGTTCTCACTCTTCCTAACCACCCTCTTATCTTTTTAGGTACTCTTTCACGTCTATCGAAACACACTCTTTCACTTTATTATTACATAATAAAGTTAAGGGTAAAAAAGTAATTTACTCCAACTAATACTCTTTATTCATTTTATTCCTCATTATCATACTAAATAAAAAAAATTTTATTTCTGAAACTATCCTAAATATTTTTTGACGCTAGTTTCTTATTTTATACTTATTCCTGAATTAGCTAGTTCGGTCTTAATCTTTTACCAAAAGAGTGTGCAGTAAATAGTAATAAATGCAGCCATCACAACCATAATCGAAGCAGGCTCAACTGTTTACATACAATTTTATAAGGACAATAAGGACTAATGACTAGATCAGATGGCTCAATAGTAGAAAAATGAACCCTTTTTTTTTAGCTTTATCTGAACAAATAGAAAATATATAAATACTATTTTTAAAATTTATATTAGTTTTATAGTACAGTAGTTGTGAAAATAAACCAGGTCTGAAAACACAACTTTTTTATGCAAATTAAATATAAGATCCGATGAGATTAGATACATTAGATTAAGCTAAATTATGTCGCTGAAAAAAAAAAAAAAAAAAAAAAAAACTTTGTAACCAATGTTTCAAAGGAGATCAAACTGAAAATATTTTCTGCTACGACTTAAAATTTCTATCCTCCTATTTTATTTACTTATTTTCTATAAATTTATCTATTTAAAATTTTAAATAAAAAAACACTACATAGATTATATTATTATAATTTTATCTTGTAAATAAAAGAAGATAAGCTAATTATCTAGAAACTCATTAAATTAATTAAGGATACGGTTACAATATTACCGAAATGCTCCAGAGTTTTATAATTGTATTTGACAAACTAATCTAATTAACTACCTCAGTACTAGATACAAAATAATAATAATAATAATAATAATAATAATAATAATAATAATTGAAAAAACAATCCCAGTAACTACCCCTCGGACCAAAATACGATTCGAAAATTTGGAATTATCTCGGAGTAATCGGACTCGTCCGAGTTCGACTCGGAATTCGCCCGAAAACGCGGGAGCCGAATTATAAGAGCGCTCAAAATTTATTCCCAGTGGCGCGTGCTCTCTTTCAAAACGCGGCGTTAATCCCCCTCCCCCTCTTCCTTGATCTTTCCCCCCAATTTCGTTATCGAATTAGGAAAGCCCTAGTTTTTATTCTTTAACCCTAACGCCCGATCTTTTTTCCCCGGGCCCTTCTTTCCTCAAACTCTCCCCACCGCCGGAAAACCCTAGCTTTTTTTATGGGGGAGGAGGACCATCTCCCCTCTACTTCTCAATCTGTACGTCCGATCCTTTCGCTTCTTGTTGTTCTAATTGTTCTAATCATTATTATTCGAATTTTCTTTTCGTTCTGTAAAATTTGGCCCTAGGGTTCTGTTTCTTGTTGATTCGTCCACCGGAATTGGACTCTTATCCTTTTTTTTTTTCTTTTTTTTTTTTGGCATTGTAGTTACAATTCTAGGGTTTTTATGGTGATTTTTACAGTTCTTGAATTTTATCTTTTGGTTTTGTAGGATGATATGGATTCGTCAGGTGGGAAAAGTCGCGCCATTGTGCCGTATTCTTCTAACTGTGGACAAACCTATAGCACAGTAAGTTTTTCTCTTTTGGGTTTTATGATGATTTAGTTATTTCGATCTCCTTTAAATTTGCAATTCTCTTACTTCGTCTTTTGGGTGTTGTTTGTATAGAACAATTTCAATTCGGGAGAAGAGAAAAGTCACTCCCTTTTGTCTCTATCTTCTATTTCCAGGAGAATCCATCCCGTGGTAAGCAGAGAATTCATATGTCATTGTCAAGATTTTTTATTTTTTTTCTAATTTTTTTCCCTGTTGATTTCTGTGAGTTATCATTGATTTTCTATTTGTGTGTAGGGTGCTACTCTGGTGAATTTAGGCAACACATGTTTCATGAATGTGATCCTTCAGTGCATTACACACACGGTTCCGTTTGTGCAGAAGCTTCTCTCCGCTGCTCACCCTACTCCGTGCTCTAGTGAGAATTCTAACACAAGTTCTTTGTTCATCTTGTGTTGACTTGGAATTTAATTTCTTTTCTTTTTCTTATTTAGAGCCTTTTTGATTGCATGAAATTGTTGAAATCTTGCAGATGGAAAGGAGGGATTCTGCACTTTCTGTGCCCTGAAAGAGCATGTTATCCAGTCTATTAATGAATCTGGTTCTGTCCTCGTTCCGTCAAAAATCGCAAAAAATCTTGACAGTATCCTCTCTCTCTTTGTGTGTGTGTGTGTGTGTGTGTGTGTGTGTGTGTGACTATTCTAACTTTACTGTCGAAGGTTTGTGATTATCAGTGTAAGTATTAGTTGTACCAAATAACTGTTGATTTTTAGCAGTCAATCGACGCCAGTTGAGCATGAAGGAGAATTATTTTGATCCTTAGGAGGAATTGTATAATATGGTAACATCAACTTTGGAAGGATGAAACAGTACTTTACGTAGATATACAATTGCCAATTCCTTCATTTTTAGCATTAACATTAATGCTCCCTCACTATCAGCCTGCAGTTCTATAGCTGTATTTTGTTTTATCATCCTGTCATTTGGACTCACTATACCACTTCATAATTGCTGTTTTGATCGCGCATTATGACTTGCCATTAATTGTTTGATCTTGTTGATCCTTGTTTACAGTAGTTTGATGAGTCCTGTTATCCTCACATGCTATATAGGTAATAATAACAAATCCTAATGGACGGTTAGAACAGGAACCTCATGGATAGCATGCTTTCATCTACTGTTTGAAAAGCCAGTATGTAGATTGCCTTGTAAGGTTAGTTAAAATATCATGTTTTAAAAAATTAAACGCAATACATGCTTAAGACATACTAATTGATGCAAGCTACAACCTATATGGAAGGTGAAATTCCTTGACAAGGTTTGCCAGAAATATTACCAGAATATGAAGTGAATTGCCAAGAGGATGCACATGAGTTTCTGCAGGCTTTGCTAGATAGGATAGATGACTGTTCTCTTGTTCCAAGCTCACAAGACCAGAATTCCCTTCCGGAAAACAGCATTGTGAAACAAGTTTTCGGAGGCCGTCTCAAAAGCCAGGTAATATTCCTTAGGATTAATTACAAATTGAATCCCTAAAATTTGACCTTCATTTCAATTTCATCCGTAATGTTTTATTGGAAAACAAGATAGTTCCTAGGATACAACTCCCATTTCAATTTCAACCTCATTGTTTCAATTTCAGTAATTTAGCCTCTGAAGTTTGACTCCCATTTCAATCTGTCCTCAACAGTTCCTATTTTAACTACCCAAATCTAATAATAGAGCTTGTGTAGTCCTCTAACAGAGGGACGCAATTTTATGCAAAGCAAACTCCTAGGTTCTAAATACTATGTTTTAAACTGTGAAGTTGAAATCGGAATGGAGTTCAAGCTTTCAGGACAAATATAATAACTCATTTTTTGAAACTTTTGCTTTGGAGAAGTCATCTAATACATCTGATTCTCCGTATAACTATTTAAACACACTTCTTTTATTTTCAGCTGAGGTGTTGTGAGTGCGGTCACTGCTCGGAGACGTTTGAACCCCTCCTTGATCTCAGCTTGGAGATCGATGATGCCAACAATCTAACGGATGCCCTACTATCTTTTACCAAGGTTGAGAAAATTGAAGAAGCCAAATTCACCTGTGAAGGCTGTAATACTCAAGTGTTAATGGAGAAACAGCTTAAGTTGGACCAGGCACCGGATGTTGTAGCAATTCAATTAAAGCGATTCAAGAGTGATGGTTATTTCATACATAAGATTAATAAGCCAGTGGAATACCCAGCAGAGCTTGATTTGAAGCCATATCTTAGCTGCCCAGATGAGAGAGTGAGTGTTTGTGGTGTACATAAATGATTATGTTTTATGGTACAATTTATGGATTTTTTTTTTTGTAATTTAAGCACTTTACTTTTAGAACTTTTTCATTTATTGCACTTCCATTCAGGTTCATTCATTTTCTCCTGTTGTTTCATCAAGCAAAAAATCATGTTCTGACATTCTTTACCTTCTCATGGCAGGCACAATCAAAATACGATTTATACGCGATTGTGGATCATATGGGGAATATGGCTTCTGGTCATTATGACTGTACCATTCGTTCTTCTGCAACAGTGTGGTACCAGTTGGAAGACGCAGAGGCAAGTCTCTCTTGGTTTTTTCCGTAATATTCCTTGATAGCTTGCAGTTCGGTAGGATTGTGTTTTCGTCAGTTTGGATAGAGTTCTGAAATCAGGTGGAAACTTTTCAGTTGGGTAATCGAGGAAATTGAATTAAGTTGAATTAAACTATAAGCAGAATAAAATTGGTTGCTGTTGGTTTGATTGTTCCTGTTAAATTCTATAGATTTATAGCGTCCAAGTGCTGGCTGATTCTAATTGATAGTTTTCTCATCTGATGGCTGTTCTATTTAACACTTTTACCATCAGATTAAAATTAATACGCATAACCTGTCCCATTCTTTAAGTGCATTAAAATGTGCATAGTAGTCTCATTACGATATCTAACCATAATTTGCATTATTTTGGCCTATCCAGTCTTTGATTTTAAAAACAGACTAAGCTACAAAGTGTTCTCTCTCCCTCCAATCTGAAGTTGACTGAATTTTTGTACTGCCCAAACAAACCAAGTGAGATACGACAGTTTGTCCTGGGTTAAGTTTGACCACATGATGCACCGCTTCTACTATGCCAGGAATGTACTAATATTTTCTATTCAAATGATGAGATTGTCACTATGCAACTCGAGTTGGAAGGGGCTTATGGGGATGAGGGGATCTGATGAATATTAGTCAGATTGCTAACTCGTAGGCATCTTTCATTGCCATGGGGTGGGGGGTCTTGTCATTTCCATGTCCAATGGGAATGAAACTTCCATGGAGCATAAAACTTCCTCATCAACACGCCCATAAGCACTTTGCCCCTTCCACAACTGAGTTGCAGGTGACAATCTTGGTACTTCAAATAGAATTTATACAACATTTCTGAAATGTCATATATTGGTGAGAAGAATGACCCCCCGTACCGGCTTGGAAGTCCATCCTGGCTGCCAAGGTAAGCAGAAGCTCAAGAATTATTTAATTACCTAATGCCTGGCTTTAGCCTCTAAATTTGAGCTGTTTCCTACAAGTCAGGAGGGCCAAAGAGTCTTAGGTTTGGTTCTTAAACATGTTTATAATTCTTATAATTGCTTTCGTGTCCATTGCAGGTAAATCAAGTTTCATTGTCCTGGGCACTACACCAGCATGCATATCTTCTCTTCTATATTAAGCAGGGTCTATCACCATGGTTCTCGAGTTTACTCCCAGCAAAGGAGGAATCCCAACTGGAAAGTGCCACTACCACTTCCCTGACATCGATGCTTGAGAATATAGGAAGAGTGCATTCCGCAAATCATGCTGAGAAGGATGAAGAGTGTGGCCCATCTAACACCACCTTTGTCTCGGATGATGCAGAGACATATCATAGTACAGCTCATGAATTATGTTATGCTAAACGTGACGATAAGAAAGTCGACAAAGCTGATGTGGACCGATCTGTGATACCACCTGCAAGAAAATATAACTCTGTTCCGCATATCAATGATTCCACTGTCCACGATGAGCAACTGGGTTAGTATTTTTCGTCCAGCAATTGGGTTAGAAAAGTCAAAAGTGGAATTTCCAAATGGGAGACAGCTCTTAAGAATGCTATATTGTTTTCATATCCATTCAAGGGTTTCTTCCATTTATCTTCATCTGTTTTGGAAATTCTAAATTTAGCTATTCCTATTAGTTTTATTTATACCATAAATGTGTCTATACATTCTTTCTGTGACTCAATAAAAAGGAAACAATTTTTGTGATAGCAAGATTTTTTCTTAGGTTGATTTTGTCGTCTTGCACAGGATGCTTCCTTTCTTTCATTTGTATTGTTCTTTGAGTGATACCATTTATCACAGTTTCATCACAATTAAATCTTGGGTTACAATTTATTCACTGAAGTTTGATCTGGAATTTCATTATATCCTGAGTTTCTCAATTGTAACGGTTTAGTCCCCAAGAATTGACCCTAATTTCAAACTTATCATTAAGAGTTTCAATTTAGTTCTTAAAGCTTGACCTCGATTACACAGTTTGAACTTAGTTTCAATTTCAATCCATAGAACCTGAAATTTTAAAAATTCATGTTCTTGATGATGGTGCTGGGGCTGAACACTTTTTTCAGAAGGCAGAAAATATAAGGATCTGATTGTTAAGGAGAACAAACTTTGCCGACTTAGTTGTTATAATAATTAAACTATAAGAACAAAATTGTAAGTCAGACATCAAGTATCGCATTTCTTATCAACCATTACATTATTTGATCATTTAATATATTTTTCGGTTGAAAAATTTACAGATGATGACAAGAAAGAGAACAATTTTACTCCACAAGCCCGAGTGAGATCAAAGGTCAATAGTAAAGTGAGCAGATCACTGACCCTTGGCATGAATACGCAAATGCAAAGGATGCTTAGAGGCATGCAAAGCTCGCGAAGAAGATGTATTTTGGAGTGCCTCTCTGCGCAGGAGATTTTGACCACCCCATCTCTTTGTAAGGCCAAAAGGTCGAAAATGAATATTCATCACTTACGTGGAGAGGAGGATTCTGCTCCCTCCACATCCCATCCGTACCTCAGCTCTAGCTCTGTATAGTGCGTCTTAGGATTCCAAGCCTGAATTCTGGCCTGCTTCAGTCAGCCTAACTCGACTGCGTCTGACAAAATGTCTGGTCTGATCTTTCCTGATCAGTTTTGGTAAATCATATGTGCAAAATAGTTGAGAGTTACTTTATTATGGGTCTTACGGTAGTGCTTTCTATTTTTGACTCCTTTTTTGTTGTTCTTTCTTATTATCATTAATTTTCTAGTCTCAATAGTTCTTGGATCTACTATTTTTTTTTCTTCTCTTTGCAAGGTAACAAGCATCATGAAATCTGTTAGGAAGATACAGTGAACAGTAACTTAGAAAGTATATTATTATATCACAATATGTGCAGTGTCCAAATATGTCTCAATGTCAAGATATTTTTTGGTTGGTTGATTACTGAATCTTTATCTAGATTTACTTCTAAATTGATTGGGAATTAGCTTGACCTCGTGAGCCTTATTCAGGGATCAATTAAATTGGGCACGGCAATAACATAAGGCGCCATTCACCTTCGTTAGAGAATACACGGTGTCTCACCGAATCGGCAAATAAAATAGAATATTCCTCTGAATTTCCTTATTCATATTCTTTTACAGATATATAAGTACGTCCAGAGATTTGATGTTGATTTGCGCAGTAGGAGCTTGTCGGTATTCTGTTTTGTGAGAGTGGGCACTGAAACTGCGTTCCAAAGTTTTATAAATACTGCATTTTTATTGTTATCATTTTCTCTTAATTTCAAGGAATTTCTAATACCACTTAAATAATTCAAAAAATTAAAAGAAACAAATGAAAGCGTCGATCGATCGCAAAATAGAAAGTTAGGAACCCAGTACCTATGGCCTTTAGTTGTGCAGTCCCAGCACATTTCTTAATTTCTTAACTAGTTTACATCGATTTAGAGAACAGAAGTGCTAATACATGAGAATCCTGGTGGAAAAGTTCTAAATTCCTGTATTAAATAGGGGGCCAATAGCAAAAAGGCTCTACTACGCTATATTGATGGAAGAATTTCAATAGTATCTCATTACAGAGCTCAACGATTTAATCTAAAACCCCCATCATCTCCGAGTTGCCACAAGAACAATCAACACAACTCAGCCTCAGTCCTGAATGAGCTAAACCATATGCTGTTGCTATGTAGGTCTCAAGAGGTCCTCAGGAACCTTCTGCAAACTTTTTCTTAAAAATTCTGAGATCGCAGCCGACGCAGCACGGCCACGATCGAGGCAGTTGAAATAGCTATGCTCTAAGTGCAAAATACGAAACAAGAAAATTTTTCACCGTTAGGACTTTGATCAAATGTATTGTAGATTATACAAGAACTACGTGAATCTGATAACAATAAATGTGAGGAGGATGTGTGGAAGGAAAAAGGAACGGTGGGAGGATATACCTGGCATCGCCCCATGGGTGACAGATGTTATGATTCCATGCTCAAAAGGCTCATCATGCTTAGAAGATGAAACTTCTGGAGGAACTGAGAGAGGCGAATTTGGAAAGACCAAATGCATAAAGGCTTGCATTTTCTGTTATTTTTGAAAGAGGAATTCAATAGTGAACAACGTTTTAATCACTGAAGCAAATTGGAAACACAATTTTCCAAACATTCTCACAGAATTGTCTTTATGCATATATACTAAGATAACTAATTACCTGCTCTTCTACCTTGGTTGGGTCTAAAATAACAGATCCAGTCTCTGTCAAACCACAACAGATTGCAACTGCAGGAGTCGTAATACAAGCTTGTTAGCTATACGAAGTGTAAATTGGGTAAAATGTAGGCTCATTGAATAGCTTACCAGCAAGATGTTTTAAGGGAATTCCAGCATCAACCAGCGCTGCGCAGGAAGCATTTATGGCACATGGGAGAAGCTAGATTATCTTGTAAAGGATTTAATCATTGTCAAAATAACATCCGAATAAGATAGATTATTAGCGATATACATCGTACATCATATAGTTCAATTGGGTGTGCAAGCAGGTCAAAACAACCTTAAGGCATAATTTGTTTTTCGGGATAAATTCAACAGGATAACCTTTTTGATCCCTATCCTAGGATAAAGGAGAATAGAGTCAAATTCTACACTTCCCTTGAGGATGGATGATTGGATAAATGGGAGTACAGTGAGGGAGAATACAATTCCAGTTTAGATAAGAAAAAAGAAGAGCTTACTTCACATGCATTGAAAGAAAAAAAAAAGAAGATGTAAGAGGACAGAATAGCAAAGAGGCTCATCCTGCAGGAAATGGTGGTGAGTTTCATTATCCTACCCAAAGTCCTGGGAATTAAAAGAGTTTATTTCACATGAATTACAAAAGGATAATGCTGATAGATGTTTTTGACTATGTTATAGACAAAGGCATACACACACATCTGTGTATTTATATTTTAACATAAAGGAAAAAGAATAAAGCCAAACCAAAAAATAAGAAATGAAAAGATACGGAACCATCATCACCCACTACCTGCAGGGAAGAGACATAATTTCTCAGAAACTAAAAAGCACATTAGGCATGTGTAATTACATAAACAAGCATGGCTTGTTTTCATATATTTTACAAGAAAAAAAAAATTATTTATGAAAGTAAATTATCTTTTGAAGTCATAAAGTTGCGAGTGCTTACTCTGATTCAGACAGCAGAAAGCAAATAATAAAGAAAAGTATCAAGTGCAGCAGTGAAATCTACACTGGGGATGGAAGAGTTTGCATGCACATTGAAACTTACCTTTTATAACATCCCTTTATATTGTCATGGTTACAAGTAAAACCATTCTGTGCTAGTGTAACAGAAGTTGCTCCAAATATGGTATAGTATTCGATCCTCAGTTACCATACATTAAGTTGTATATATTCTCCAAGTAAGATAAATTTATAGGAGTGTAAAATGCTTATTCAAATAAACAAGACATACTAACAAAACCACTTTACCTGAACAATGACAGAAGTTGTGGTATTTGGGTGGCGAGTTAAAAGACAAATGCTCTGCAGTGTTCTTTTCAGGATCATTTCATACTCCTTTTCTTGCTTTCCTGCAAATTTCAAATTTGCCCTTGAGGTTTTGAAGCACTAAAAGAATAATTATATATAAAACCTCCAACATTTATAGGACGTACTCTTCCGCCCACATCAAAATAATGCACCAATGATAAGTGATCGAGAAAATATGGACTAGTCCAATAATTACAATTCAAACAAGATAATACAAATCAAAACAATATGACAAGCTTCTATGATGAAATTATAAGTTAATACCAGTTTGTCCAGTTTTAGGCTTCCAAATAACCTCAATCGAGGCTTTCTCGGGGTCATCACCCTTCCTTGTTCCAGCTTTCGGACCATAAACAGCAGCCAATACAATCGTATCACCTACAGTTTCCAAAAGTGAATAAGGAACATAAGGAACATAAGGAACATCATCAGTATATGTAACAACTCGTCGCAACTCAACTGAACATCAAAGGGGCAGAAAATGGTAGAAATGAACAAATACACTCCTCAACTACAGGCAATTTACGAAATAGACTACTCAATTATTTTTTCTTTTTCATCGATGTCCACTCAAGTTTCGATGACTTTGATAGTTTTACATCATGTCCATCAATCAAAGTGGAGGCTTTGTTAGCATTAATAGCAATTCTATCCAATTTGACCATAGTGAACACTTCTTCGGCTGATGAAACTGCAGATTTCTCTAACCAAAAACAGGTGATTTTACTGCATCCTCAATTCAACTAAGTAAAACAAATCTAATCGAAACAACAAAAAGGTATATGGTGTCAATTCGAAGAGCAACAGTTTAGATTAAAAGTGATCGATGAAGGGGTCTCCATATATTTTTACCAAAATATAAACAGAAACTGAAGAGAACTGCAATAAGCACCAGTTATAAGACAGATAATACTTTTCTTATAGCAAGACGAAGCGTTTCAATTCACAGGTGATCGAAACCCTAAAAGTAGGCAGCGGAAGAAGGGGTTTTAGGGTTCGCGTTGTAACACCTTGAAACCAACGAGCGGAGCCATGAGCGCGGTGAAGCAAATTGCGAGAACAGGCGAGCGGCCTCAGCTGATTAGCGTTTCTCCCGTCCGAACGATCCACCATCCCCATCGCTCTCTTCCCCGCCCAATTCGACCGCAAGCAATATGGAGTGAGGATCCAAAGGAGGGCTAATGGGGAGGGAGAGATTCGAAACCCTAGATTCCGATACCCCTTCTCATTCGCCGTAGGTGCTCGCTAGGGTTTCGGAGAGCGCCGGAGGAGGAGGAGGAGGAGGAGGAGGAGGGAGAGCGCGGCGGAGGTGTCGGAGGGGACGACGCGCTTTAAGATTGGCGAAACGATTATATACCGGTAAAAAAATTCTATGGAGACCCCCTCAACTACAGGAAATTCTAATAAAAGTCCTCCTCATTATTATTATTTTTTTAAAAAATAAATTTATTGGGGTGAGAGAGGCTCGAACTCTCGACCTCAGGATCACTCAAACAAGCTATGAGACCTACGCGCTAGCCAACTGCGCCACCACCCCATATATTTAAATGTGCAATAAATTAATTAATGTTGCATTTAAATAAAAAAGGATCCAATCTTAAGAAGTTAAAGGCTTTGGGAGCGAAGTGAAAAATTGGGCAATGGACGATGAGGCAATGGTGCATGCAACAACTAACCCTTAATAGAAAATTGAAGGAGTTCCAGAACTCGTCTCAAGCGCTCGCGCCACCTTTCGTCGGAGCCGTCGATTTCCCTCCCTCCCTCTCTCTCTCTCTCTCTCTCTCTCTCTCTCTCTCTCGTGAGAAAAGGAAAATGGTATGCGAAATCCTTCACACAATCCTCAATTCTCACTTCGAAAGGATTCAGTTTTGTTGTGATTAATCATAAAGCAGCTAAGTTGATTGCATGTGTTTCTTAGATTCCCTTTCCTTTTTTTTTTTTTTTTTTTTTTCTTCTTTTTTTTTTTTTGCTCCGGATCGATCCTAATTTTTCTGTTTCTCTGTGATGAAGGATCATACAGGTTTGCTAGGTGTTTTTATTGTATTTTCGATTCGAGCTCAAATTAGTCGATAATTCCCATTTCTGTTTCCCGAGTTTAATAATCGTTGATGCATACTTGCTGCAAATTTATTTATTTATTTATTTATTTATTTTTTTTTTTTTTTGATCGGTCATGAATATGGAAATGTGCCACAGGTCAATTCTGAGTCTGAATTATGAATCTTTTACTTATTTATTAAAATTTGATGCGCGATTCTTATATTTTGCACCAAAAAATTGGGTAGATCATGAATAGTTGGCTAAAAATTAACCTTTCTAGCCTTTTAAAACCAAGTTTTCTGTAGAACGTTTGTGGAAAGGTTAGTACTAAAACTCCCTAATTTGCACTAAAATTTGTTTTGGATCATTGGGTGTTAATCCAAAAATATTGCTCCTGGTTTCTTTTTTTTTTCTTTTTCCTTCTCATAAGGTGTAAGGTTATTTCTTTTTATGTATTCTTGGTGTTTGATCTAATTGTTTTATGCGTCGCATTCAATTATACAAGTTTCAGAAACTGACATTATTTCCCGACAGGAACTTTATTTTGGCAGAGTTTAACATCAGAGCAACGCTGTGTGGGGTTAAGAAAATGTAATTTCTAATACCAGTAGAAGTTTTACTGGTTCTGTGTATTATATCTTAGTTAAATAATTAACTTTCCTCGATATTTAATGCTTACGCGAATCATTGTTCTGCTAGTTTTGTGAAGAAAGCGTCAATATCTCTGTATATGTTGATCAAGTTTTCAACTCTTTCAAATTTTTTAAGTATTTTATTGCTAAGAGTAAAGTTCATCCTATTATTTAGTCTTTCCACTTTCAGAATGCCATCAAATCTAACTGAGCATGGTAGTATATTACTCAACACCATGGAAATGCTTGTATTAAGAAAGATTATACTAATTATTTCTTTATCGTGTTTTCGTGATGACATATATGCTGCATGGGCCAACTAATGAAAATTAGCATTTGCAGCTTGTAGTTTTCTATTTGTTGCCAATACTTTTCCTTCTGGATCTTATTTTAGTGCCAAAGCTATTATAAGTCTTGAACGATACATACTCTTTGGCATGTCTTGTCTTTTGATGGTATTTAGCTTTATGTTAATGCTTAAACATAGTCAGTGGTATCTATTTTGTGAAGCTTTACGGTCGAGAATTTGAAGGATCTTCAAATGTCTATCATCGACAAATTTATTAATCAATTTAGTGTTCTCAATGATTATCAAGTAATGGTTCTTCAAGATACTCTAACGCAAACTTCTAATGTAGGAAGATGGTCTGAATTTTGTTCCTTGTTCAAAAACAGGACAAGCCTGTGGTTGTTGCAATTACTTGAAACATGGCACTAATTTATGGCAATTATGGGTTGAAAGATGTGTTCTTCCTTTCTTATATTCTTTTCTTTCAAATCATTTAGCTTAATGATTCGTTTTGAATACAATAACTTGGTTGATTGCAAATTATAAGCAACACTTTTATAAGTAAATTTTTTTTTTTTTTTTTTTTTTTTTTTGAGAGAGAGAGAGAGAGAAAGGTAGCATGCTATCTTCTTCGTTTATTTTTGAAATAAACTTTAGCTTGAAATATAAAGCAAGCAGGCTTCGAACTCGGGTCTCGGATATCAACTACCAAACTTTTTGCCACTTGTGTTAGGGACGGTTGATTCGGTTAAATCTTTTTAATTTTACTGAAAAGGGTAAATGGAATTACTGGTGTTAGTATTTGATTTTTACCTTTCAAACTTCATTAAAAGCTATTTCTAATGTTCTACATCCTTAAAAAGCTGTTATACTGAGTCACATTTTACGACGTTTTGGATTTCCCCAGTCCATTTCAGATGTCATTGTAGTAAAAGATGTTAAATGTCTAAGTCAATGCTGAAGAATATTTTCTCTGTTAATCAAGTACAAAATTTAAGACATGATATGTGTATTAGGCATCCAACATGTGACCAACATGTGGATGCAACTTCATATGATCTTATTTCAGTTGACAGTTTTTGTGTATAAAAATTTCCTTTTTAACAGTGCCCTATTTGATGAAGAGGAAAATGTCACTCCCACCTGTAAGTCAATTTTGTTGAATGCTTGATAATTTTGTTAGCAAACGATTTCTTTTATCATTCTTTCTGCAGATGGATCATAACTTGCTACCTTGGGATGATGACATAATGGCCCGTCGCCGCCTTAAGAACAGGGAGCGACAAAGAAGATACAGGGCAAAGAAGCGCCTAGAAGCTGATATGTTGAAATTAAGCATGTTAGGCCAAAGTTCAAAACCGTATTCATCTCAAGCAACTGAAGGTGCTTCTTCAGTGGCTGCTTTTGCAGCTCCCGGGCCAATCGAACGTGTGCATTGCGGCCGGAAATGGAAGAAGGATGCAAGAAGAGCTCATATATCCAAAGAACCAGTCTGCCTACCTCGCCTTCCTGCTCTTCTTAGGTCTCCTGTACAAGCTGAAGCCAGTCATAAGTGCTCTTCCCAATCCACCAACAAAAGGCAGTGGAAAATGGAGGCGAGAAACAAAATGGCCGCGACTTAATATACTTGAGAAATGATCGATGCAGCTGATCGCCGTGCTCCTTCAGAAACTTAGTTTTATGCAAACATAGAAAATATAGCAGCTCCTCTTCCCTTCTCTTCTCTTCTCATGTAGAACAAAAACTGGGTGATCAAATTACTGTTGGATTGTATATCTGGGTCCTGCAATTTTATCAAATTCTTGAAGACTTTCGTGATTGTGAGAGTTGCTGTTGATTGTTTATTTTTGATACGCTTTCCTATATTTTGCAGGGAAATAAAGATGCAGCAGAGAAATAACTGAAGAACAACACAGTTCGGTTGGAAAAATCATATATGGAAAGCAGAATGAAAAGCAAAAAAAAAAAGCTTAGATATTTGCTCTGAGACTGAATATCACTGAGTGTCAGCAAATAACAGCAACACTCCAAAGAAAGATAAAGAAGCCGCCACCACCGTTCGGGACTAGAGCTTCTGCATGTATAGCTTTTTCGCAGGCACCAACTTGGATACACGGCTGAGCAAAATTCCAGTAGTAGAGCATCTTCAAGCATGCAGATTCTTTATGCACAGTTCCTCAACAACTCCGAAAAGAGGTTCTCTTGTAAACTGGTGGAGTTTTTGCAAAGAGTATTTGTCGGGTTCTGTTGGTTCATCATACTTGCTAGTTACAAATGCAGGAATCTGCAAAAGCGCTTCCTTTATGCTGCTGCTTTCCACTATTTGCTTCCTTAGTAGGAAGCCTCAATCATCAAAATTTCTAATGTTAGCTCCACCACAAACCTACTGAAAATAATAATTTCTAATGTCAAGAGATTGAAGTGGGCAGATGAGGTAGGTCTTGCTCTTAATGAGGTGCGTGTTGGTCTTAAGGATCCGAGAGCTAAGTATGGAAGGGATGTTAAGGCACCTGAAGAAGGGGGTTTCAATTCCGAACGTGGAGGTGGAAAGTTGGAGCAACCTGTAGTTAAGGGTGGGAAGGAGATCTTGTCACGCCCCGGAACCCGGGCTCGTCTACAGATCCGCCGTGCACACGGAATTTTCCGCGTACACGAAGCGCTGGTAACCTGCTCAGACATAATCTAACAATAAAAGAGCATAATACAGAGCTGAAATAGGAGAACCACATAGTATCTCAGACTGGGACTACAAATAATGCTGTAATAAGTACAATAATCTCCCAGCTCACCAAAATAGTACAACCAGCTGGCTAACGCCAGACCCAAAATAAAAGGGGAATACCACAGTCTGAGTGAAGGGTACAGCCTCTATCTACAGCTCTCAGTCTCCCAGGAGATCTATCTATTCGGCGATCCCCTTACCTCGATCCGCTGCCGATGGCCTAGCAGCTCCCGCAGATGACTCTGCAAAATAAGGGAGAAGGAAGAAACAGAAAATAACAATGGGGGTGAGAACTATCAGATAAACCAATAGCCTCCCCTAGTGGGTAAAAACCTCAACTCTGACGCACCCACTAGGACTACTAGAGGCAAAAAGGGAAAAGGTGAAGTGGTAGGATAAGTATGGTACTGAAACAGTAAAACTACCACTACTATGCCTCTACTGCGGTACTGGCTATCAAAACTGTATGCATGCATCAGAAAACAAAAGCTGTCCAAAATAACCCAATCCGTCATCTGATCCACGATCGGTACTGCCTGCTCCGCTCTCATCATCGGGCAAAAATCCGCGCCGACGTGATAGCAAAACTGTCAACAACTGTCTGGCCCCAGCCTCTAGAGTGGAACTCGAGGGGAGCGACCCACACGAGTAAAGCATCACCGGGCAACAACCGCGCCGGTATGATAAGTCTCAAAAGCAGGACTGGATCATGACTATGATCAAAGTGGGAAAAACCGTCCACTAAAGAAGCCTGATACCCAATCAGATGCAATAGTACTCAATAAGTGGGAAACATCATCCACTAGAGGAAATCCAACCCCCAGCTAATGCAAAATAAACCAGGCTCAACCCCTATCTGATGCAAGGACAACATCTGGTCGACCGCCTACCGTCCGCGGTCACCGCAATACCCCACAAATCCACAATCTAATGCAAAATAAACCAGAATCAACCCCTATCTGATGCAAGGACAAACATCTGGTCGACCGCCCACTGTCCGCGGTCACCGCAATACCCCACAAATCCACAATCTAATGCAACCTTGGCTACACTATCCCAAACCCCTGCTCACACTTGAGCAACAACATATGAATGCAAAGGACAACAATGAAAACATGTTCAAATCCCAATATGATAGTGTAGCGATAAATAGTGGCCTTACCTGATGTCCGGGCATGCATGCAACTGTCTTTATTTTTAAAAGTTGTAAAATAGTGTCAAAGGTTTAAAACAATTGATTTACTGAATAAAAGTCATTTGCATGCGAGATCATAGCCTTTGTCTCAATCACAGTGTCCCAATATAAGTCATCATATCTTTTGTGGGGTTATATTAAATTTTAGGGGAGTTTGTCCCAGCGGTCCTTGTCATTTGTCATATTAATTTGTCCCAATGGTTCTCATTAATTGTCCTGTTAGTTGTCCTGTTAGTAGTCCTGTTAGTAGTCCCAATGGTTCTCATTAATTGTCATATTTGTATGTCCCAATGGTTCTCATCAATTGTCACATTATTTTAGGGGATTTCTAGTAATCCCAGTGAGCTTGTCAAAAATGAGGTAAGCAACAACCGCCCACCTTGAACAGCTCAAACAACACCCCAGGTAGTCTCCTGGTTGTCCACAGTCCTCAAATCCTGCAAATCAACGCTCCCGGTATAAATACAAATCCCAAAAAGCACATTATTTGCTGTTTTTCAGACAGCACGAGAAAAGAGGAATT
This sequence comes from Tillandsia fasciculata, assembly GCA_029168755.2. Classification (NCBI taxonomy): domain Eukaryota; kingdom Viridiplantae; phylum Streptophyta; class Magnoliopsida; order Poales; family Bromeliaceae; genus Tillandsia; species Tillandsia fasciculata. The sequence continues at coordinate 4,930,286 of CM054931.1, forward strand.
TTTCACCTCTAAAAAGAGCTCCTAAAATCCCAGAAAAATCACGGTTGCGTTCCTCGCGAAGAGTAGATCAAAATCGACTCTTTAAACGCCTCGATCTGACGCTCCTACGTCAAGATAAAAATCGGAGAAGTCGGTGCTGTCCAAAAACCATCACAGTAAAAAGGGGGGTCAAAGAGGACCTAAAAACTATGCCAAAAGTACGAAACAGAGCAAAATGATCAACACGGAAATCGAAGCCCTACCTCTTACGGTCGCGCTGCCGCAAAAATCGTCCAAAAATTCCACCCGGTTAGCCCGCAGTGAATTTTCGACGGAACTGCGACGGGAAATGGGCCTAAAAGAAAAATCGTCGCAGTGCGCCGCGTCGCAGATAACTCACAATCTGTAACTCCAGAAATTCTGAGATTCTAGAGAGAGAAAGAAGAGAGAGAGAGGAAAAACTTTTGTATTTGGCACTTTTCCTGATTCTCACTCTAAGGCTCGCAAAACGAGGTGCAAATGAGAGGGGGTGGGGACTCTCTTATATAATGGGCCAAAAAGGGAATATTCCCACAAAGGATCGGATCCGAACACGAAACACCAAAACGGGCCAACCAAAACGCGCCACGCGTTGCCCGAACAGGAAACAGCCGGTGCAAGGGCCACTGGGAGGCTGCCACGTGTCCCACGTGGTGCACATGGCCGGTCGCGCGCCGGGTCTTCCGGATCCTGTCAGCCAACGGGGTGCCGCCACGTGTCATCCATCTAGACGCTTCTAGAAGCCGGCCAGCCACTGAGGAAGCGCCACGTGGCACGGGGAGTCTTCGGTGCACCCGGTGTACGCCAGGCCTGTGGACCGCGCACCAGGATCCCTGCCCGCGCCTGCCCGCGCCTGCCCGCGCCTGCCCGCGCCGCGCGCCTCCTCATTCCGCCGCTGCCCCGCCGCTGCCCGCCGCCGTGCGCCGCCGCCCGCCGCCGCTCGCCGGCGGCTGCCGCCGGCCGGAACAGTAATTCCGGCCGGCCGGGTTACTGTTCCGGTGAACAGTGCCGATGTGCCGAAAAAATTAAGCGAATATACCGTTTCGATCGTTTTCGCGCGCTGAGTCCAAATACGACGTCCGTTTCGCCAAATTCTCATCCGAAATTTTGCAAAAAGCTCCCGGAAAATCCCATTTGCTCCGATTTTCGCGCAGAGTCAATTAAAAATATCCAATTTCGTTTCTACAAGCTCCGTTGCACAGTACAAGCCTTCTACAGTCACTATTAATGTTACGGAGGTTCTGCGGGGGTCCGGATCATTACATTCTCCCCCACTAAAAGAGTTTCGTCCTCGAAACGAGACTAAACAATAATACTCAGTCCGACGTCTCGAATAAGTAGGGGTGAGCATCCCTCATCTCCGACTCGAGCTCCCAAGTAGTCTTGCGCTCGTCATGATTGCCCCGTTGGATTTTCACCTAAGGAACGGCCCGATACGCTCCAATACCTCAATGGGTCTAATATATCGGGGGCTAAGTTTCCCACGAATGCCGAATCTCCTGATTTCTTTGGACGGCGAGACTTACATGATCTCCAACTTGAAATTCCAAGTCTCGTTGCCGAACATCGGCATAGCTCCTCTGCCGGCTTTGGGCGGTCTGAAGATACATCCGACTCGCTCGGATCTTCTCCTCTGCCTCAAGCAATACGTCTGGTCCCAAGGTCCGCCTCTCGCCCCCATCACTCCAAAAAAAAGGGGTGACCGACACTTGCGTCCATACAACGCTTCAAACGAAGTCATCTGAATGCTCGCTTGAAAACTGTTGTTGTACGCGAGCTCAGCCGAGGGTAAGTGTCGAATCCACCCTCCGCCGAAATCCAAGATGTATGCTCTTAGCATACCCTCCAAGATCTGCATAATCCGCTCTGACTGCCCATCAGTCTGCGGAGGAAAAACCGTACTAAACCTGAGTTTAGTCCCCAAGGCTCAAATCTCGGGTCTCTAACGGATACAAAATAGAGGCGGGCACTTAGATAACCGCACCACCTCAATTAAGTACAGCAGGACTAACCGCTCAAGAGACTAAGTAGTCTATACCAGCAAATGCATCCGCTCCTCCCAGGGCACCTGGTAATCCAATCCTCATGTCCACGGGCACAAATGCTCGATCCGAGTACCTCTGTACTCCTGAGGTTCTTAAAAAAATCTCCCAAATGATCATTTTATCTAATTCCCGGTAATCCCTTACAATGCCGAAGTGAACCTACTTCCTACATCTCAAAAAGCACCGGCGCCCCGTAGGCCCCAAACTATGCTAGCCAAAAACAGTTCCGCACCCAAAGCGAAACATCCGCCTCGCTAGCGAAGTCAAAACTTCAGAGGCAAAGAAAGCCCTGCGGCAACCCCGGCACACAGACCTCTCCTGGCCTGGCTCCCCAAAAGATCGTCCTCGCAGCACAATCAACCGCCGCGAAAAGGGATACTGAGCCAGCCAGTTTATCTATGTACCATGATCAAGTCCCGCAGCTGAGTCATGACCATCTGGTCTACTGGCATAATCCAGGACTCATCTGCACCGGTCAGGACCAACGACACACCTCCATGTGCTAAAAGATCGGGAATACGTACCTCCCGTGCATAAGGTGACCGTCCTACCCCTAACCCATACAATGAAGTAAATGTACTCCTAACGCATATCTAGCATGCTCAAGTGCAATACAATGCAAAATCTAATGCCAAAAAGCAAAATAATAATACCTGCCACCACCACATGGTCGGCTGCTGCAAAGTCCTCCACCTGAGCGGCATAAACCCGACCGCTCTGAGCTGGTGGCGGGTGATCAGCAGGGTAAAAAGATGGGGATCCGCTCACTGGAGCGTAAGGCCGTTGAGCTGACGACCGTTGCTGAGATACGAAGGGAGCCGAAACTGAAGAAGATGCTGCTGGGGTCGAAAAGGGGCATGAAGCTCGAACATGGCCTGACTGTCCACATTTATAACAACGACCCCACCTCTGATCACAGGTGTGTGACAAATGAGGTCCTCCACAGAATATACATCTGTCTCTATCGCGAAGTCGTGGCTGTCCCGACTGCTGCTGCTGCTGATGTTGCGGGGGTCTCTGGGATCCACCAGGCCCTCGCTGCTCTGAACGTCCACGGCCCGTGAACTGAGGCGGTGGCGGTCGGGGCGGCCTCCAGGAACTGGCCTGTCCCTCGTCGTGCTGTGCTGGACGCTTTTTGTCAGAACTCTGAGCGACCAAGCCCCCACGTCTGGCAATGACGTGGTCTCCCCTTTCAACCCACTGTGCATGCTCTGCTGCCTCCTCCAAGGTCTGCAGTCGCTGAGCGTGCACCAAAGTATAGGTTTCTGGGCGCAGACCCGACTCAAAGAGCTCCACCTGGTGCGGTCCGTCCCTGGCGACATAGGGTACGCAGTTGAGCAACCGCCTGAACTCTTGAAAGTAGTCCAATGCTGTCCGGTCGCCTTGCTGAAGATTCTTCAAATCATCTTCTAGCTTTTTCTTCACACTTGTGGAAAAGTACGTATCCAGAATCATCTTCTTAAACTCTGCCCAGGGTAGCTGTCGAGTGATCCGAAACTCCAGGGGCTCCACCCGACGCCACCATGCATCAGCATCCCCGTCTAAACAGTGTACAGCCATATGTACCCTGTACTTCTGGTCTATGAAGAAGTCCCGGAATAACTTCTCCATTGACGAAAGCCAAGTCCCAATCTCCCAAGGCTTAGTATCCCGCCCTGAAAACCTGGGCGGTCCCCGCTTACAGAACTGAGTAAGTTTGTCAGCAAACTCCTGCTCCTCTGCAGGAGTCAATGGCCGGATTGCTCCCTGAGCAACAGGGGATGCCGGGGTCACTGGTACAACTGGGGGATTCACAGCAGGGGAAGAAGGTACGGGAGAATTCTCCGAGGGTGCTACAACAGGCTGCGCCCTCTGCTCTAACATCTGCGTCAGCCGACCTATGGCCTCCTCCTGACGCCGCACGGCCTCTGACATCTGGGCCATCAGAGCCTGAAGCTCCTGCACCTCACTCTGCTGGCCCTGCTCGGACTCCTCCGGCTCGGGCTCAGAGGAAGAAGGCTGCGAACGCGTCAACATTCTACGTTGCGGAGGCATCCTACCACAAGAAACCACACTCAGTATCATCACCCCACACGACCCAATCCAGCGAAAGTTAAAAGACATTCTCCTATTTCTGTGACTTTATGTTGTCTGCAGCCAACATAACTGTACACCAGAAATTTGGGTATGTCGATCCCTCTTCTCTCACTGGAAGAGTCAAACCAAATAAATCAGCGACTTTCGCGAAATGTCACGTCTCTCATGCCCTATTATCCTAGGGTCTGCTCAAAAGCCTAGGGTTTCCTAAGTCCCAACTGACCTATCCCTAAGCTCTGATACCAACTTAATCTGTCACGCCCCGGAACCCGGGCTCGTCTACAGATCCGCCGTGCACACGGAATTTTCCGCGTACACGAAGCGCTGGTAACCTGCTCAGATATAATCTAACAATAAAAGAGCATAATACAGAGCTGAAATAGGAGAACCACATAGTATCTCAGACTGGGACTACAAATAACACTGTAATAAGTACAATAATCTCCCAGCTCACCAAAATAGTACAACCAGCTGGCTAACGCCAGACCCAAAATAAAAGGGGAATACCACAGTCTGAGTGAAGGGTACAGCCTCTATCTACAGCTCTCAGTCTCCCAGGAGATCTATCTATTCGGCGATCCCCTTACCTCGATCCGCTGCCGATGGCCTAGCAGCTCCCGCAGATGACTCTGCAAAATAAGGGAGAAGGAAGAAACAGAAAATAACAATGGGGGTGAGAACTATCAGATAAACCAATAGCCTCCCCTAGTGGGTAAAAACCTCAACTCTGACGCACCCACTAGGACTACTAGAGGCAAAAGGGAAAAGGTGAAGTGGTAGGATAAGTAAGGTACTGAAACAGTAAAACTACCACTACTATGCCTCTACTGCGGTACTGGCTATCAAAACTGTATGCATGCATCAGTAAACAAAAGCTGTCCAAAATAACCCAATCCGTCATCTGATCCACGATCGGTACTGCCTGCTCCGCTCTCATCATCGGGCAAAAATCCGCGCCGACGTGATAGCAAAACTGTCAACAACTGTCTGGCCCCAGCCTCTAGAGTGGAACTCGAGGGGAGCGACCCACACGAGTAAAGCATCACCGGGCAACCACCGCGCCGGTATGATAAGTCTCAAAAGCAGGACTGGATCATGACTATGATCAAAGTGGGAAAAACCGTCCACTAAAGAAGCCTGATACCCAATCAGATGCAATAGTACTCAATAAGTGGGAAACATCATCCACTAGAGGAAATCCAACCCCCAGCTAATGCAAAATAAACCAGGCTCAACCCCTATCTGATGCAAGGACAACATCTGGTCGACCGCCTACCGTCCGCGGTCACCGCAATACCCCACAAATCCACAATCTAATGCAAAATAAACCAGAATCAACCCCTATCTGATGCAAGGACAAACATCTGGTCGACCGCCCACTGTCCGCGGTCACCGCAATACCCCATAAATCCACAATCTAATGCGACCTTGGCTACACTATCCCAAACCCCTGCTCACACTTGAGCAACAACATATGAATGCAAAGGACAACAATGAAAACATGTTCAAATCCCAATATGATAGTGTAGCAATAAATAGTGGCCTTACCTGATGTCCGGGCATGCATGCAACTGTCTTTATTTTTAAAAGTTGCAAAATAGTGTCAAAGGTTTAAAACAATTGATTTACTGAATAAAAGTCATTTGCATGCGAGATCATAGCCTTTGTCTCAATCACAGTGTCCCAATATAAGTCATCATATCTTTTGTGGGGTTATATTAAATTTTAGGGGAGTTTGTCCCAGCGGTCCTTGTCATTTGTCATATTAATTTGTCCCAATGGTTCTCATTAATTGTCCTTTTAGTTGTCCTGTTAGTAGTCCTGTTAGTAGTCCCAATGGTTCTCATTAATTGTCATATTTGTATGTCCCAATGGTTCTCATCAATTGTCACATTATTTTAGGGGATTTCTAGTAATCCCAGTGAGCTTGTCAAAAATGAGGTAAGCAACAACCGCCCACCTCGAAAGCTCAAACAACACCCCAGGTAGTCTCCTGGTTGTCCACAGTCCTCAAGTCCTGCAAATCAACGTTCCCGGTATAAATACAAATCCCAAAAAGCACATTATTTGCTGTTTTTCAGACAGCACGAGAAAAGAGGAATTTTTCACCTCTAAAAAGAGCTCCTAAAATCCCAGAAAAATCACGGTTGCGTTCCTCGCGAAGAGTAGATCAAAATCGACTCTTTAAACGCCTCGATCTGACGCTCCTACGTCAAGATAAAAATCGGAGAAGTCGGTGCTGTCCAAAAACCATCACAGTAAAAAGGGGGGTCAAAGAGGACCTAAAAACTGTGCCAAAAGTACGAAACGGAGCAAAATAATCAACACGTAAATCGAAGCCCTACCTCTTACGGTCGCGCTGCCGCAAAAATCGTCCAAAAATTCCACCCGGTTAGCCCGCAGTGAATTTTCGACGGAACTGCGACGGGAAATGGGCCTAAAAGAAAAATCGTCGCAGTGCGCCGCGTCGCAGATAACTCTCAATCTGTAACTCCAGAAATTCTGAGATTCTAGAGAGAGAAAGAAGAGAGAGAGAGGAAAAACTTTTGTATTTGGCACTTTTCCTGATTCTCACTCCAAGGCTCGCAAAACGAGGCACCAATGAGAGGGGGTGGGGACTCTCTTATATAATGGGCCAAAAAGGGAATATTCCCACAAAGGATCGGATCCGAACACGAAACACCAAAACGGGCCAACCAAAACGCGCCACGCGTTGCCCGAACAGGAAACAGCCGGTGCAAGGGCCACTGGGAGGCTGCCACGTGTCCCACGTGGTGCACATGGCCGGTCGCGCGCCGGGTCTTCCGGATCCTGTCAGCCAACGGGGTGCCGCCACGTGTCATCCATCTAGACGCTTCTAGAAGCCGGCCAGCCACTGAGGAAGCGCCACGTGGCACGGGGAGTCTTCGGTGCACCCGGTGTACGCCAGGCCTGTGGACCGCGCACCAGGATCCCTGCCCGCGCCTGCCCGCGCCTGCCCGCGCCTGCCCGCGCCGCGCGCCTCCTCATTCCGCCGCTGCCCCGCCGCTGCGCCGCTGCCCGCCGCCGTGCGCCGCCGCCCGCCGCCGCTCGCCGGCGGCTGCCGCCGGCCGGAACAGTAATTCCGGCCGGCCGGGTTACTGTTCCGGCGAACAGTGCCGATGTGCCGAAAAAATTAAGCGAATATACCGTTTCGATCGTTTTCGCGCGCTGAGTCCAAATACGACGTCCGTTTCGCCAAATTCTCATCCGAAATTTTCCAAAAAGCTCCCGGAAAATCCCATTTGCTCCGATTTTCGCGCAGAGTCAATTAAAAATATCCAATTTCGTTTCTACAAGCTCCGTTGCACAGTACAAGCCTTCTACAGTCACTATTAATGTTACGGAGGTTCTGCGGGGGTCCGGATCATTACATTTTGCACCTTGGGAAGGAGTTTTCTGGGGTTTTTTTGACCAACTTGGCCCTGGACAACCCTGAGGTATTGCTAATGCATGGTTCGAAGCATTCATCCAAACTTTTCTTCTCAAAACCTGGGGAGGGGGGGGGGGAGTGCTTTAGGTGTCTCGCGTCCGACCACCGGATAACCGTTTGCAGAGATCCTGTCAGGTGCCTCATCTGCTGGCGGATTGGGCATCGAACAAGGCAGTGTAAGGGCGTCCTTAACAAGCAGGAGGGGCAGAGGACCATGAATTTGAACCGAGAGCATCGTCGTCACGGTAGGGCCACGAGTGCGAAAGCGTATGTTCTCTGTACAGAAGAGTTCCTCAGGAGATTAGAGTTGAGACGCAACGCGCTTCTCACGGACGTGGTGCAACCGGCCGACCTGGGGCTCGCGCCACAGCCAACACTTGCCAATGCTCTAGCTCTTGGTGGAAAAAAAATGTGAGTGAAAGCAACTTCGTAATTATTCTTTTGGACTGGATTTCGGCGCTCATCAGAAGGCAAATCATCAATCTTGATGAAATCTGGCTGAGGCGCTACAACTGGGGCCCTTACTAAAATGCCCGACCGCACATAACTCAGTTCTCGGCATGGATTCAACTCCGCAATGTGCCGTTTGAATGCTGGACGCCGGCGAGGATTGCGTCGATGGTGAGTGGGTTCGGACAGTTTATCCGTGCTGACGAGACTAGTAAAAATATGATGGATCTTCGCACCTACCATTGCCGGATCGCCGTCGACGACATTCGGGAGATCCCCCAGCGTCTTACTATTGTCCTAGAGGAGGAGATAGTTGACATCGCCGTTCACTTGGAGAGCTCTGAACGGCTCCGGGACGGGGGAGGCGACCAACCTCCGCCGCCGGCGCCGAACGGACGTAACGACGCCTTCGGGGGTGGCGGGCCGCGAGGCAACTCGAGGGAAGAAGGAGATGCTGATAAAGGGGCCGACGAAGGGCGAGAAGGAGCTGACGAGTCGGCACAGGACCGACGTTCGGAGCTCTCTGTCAACCGGCTTTCTTTTAGGGGTGCCGGGGCTGCAGCGGTTCCTCCGCCGGGCAGAGGTGGGCGGTCGCCGGCGCCGCTGTGCAGGAGGTCGCCGGGCGGGATCGGGCTCCGGGTCGGAGAGCTGCGTCGGGGATGTCCGGTGGGGGAAACCTCGCCCCACTTGGCCGTCAGGCGCGGCGCAGCTGGTGGGTGGGGCGGTGCAGGGGAGCGCCCGGGTGCGTAGTCCAAGGCGTGCTGGAAATGGGTGGGCGACGTGGAGCCTCGCGCCCAACGGTCGAGAGAGATGGTTTGCTGGGGCTCTGGCGTCAACGATTGGGCAGCGAGTTGGGAGTTGCGCTTGCATTTTCTCTGGTCTGAAGCTTGCAAGCGTTGCACCAAGTGCTATCGAAGGCTCAAACCTCTTGAGGGTGTATGGGTGCTCGCGGCCGAGGTCATGTGGGGGTCTGAGGGGTTGAAGAAGGCTTGGGTAGAAGGTGTCGCTACCAAAGTGTGTTTGGGAGATGTGATGATGGGCGCTGCCTGCGTGGCATCTAATGCCTTGGGTTTGGTGCCAAGGTGGGTGGAGGCTTGTTGGGGTTCTTTTGGGGTTGTAGTCCTTCGGTGGTGATGAGCTGGAGTTGTAGGATCGGTGAAGAGCAACTGGAGGTGATGTGTGGGTCTTGGAAGCTGGGGTCCACGCTTGGTTTGGTCACGCAGGCGCAGCCAGCTGTTGGGGTGAACCCGGGTGCAGTGACTGAAGCACGACTTGATGAGTGGTCTGAAGCACGGGTCGCACCGATGGAAGATCTCTTGGCCCTGAACTCTGCTGCAGAGCTGGGGGATTCGGGAGTTAGCGTGCATCTTGTTCGGAGCAGTCGTCGCATCGCTATCATGGTAGCTACGACCGTCGTTGACAAAGCTATCGCTAGAAAAGCCCGTTTACAGGATATCGGGGGAAACGGGAGGGAGCGGCGGATTCGTGGGAACCGTATGAAGATCCAGCGTAGAAATTTGAAGTGCGGGGTGCGCCTAAATGTGGAGGAGGCAGATTTCTTTATGGAATTAGTATCCTATAGTGGCTAAGATGTTCGACGGTCGTCTTTGGGCGAGGTCCCGAGTGGGGACTGGGGATGTGGCTGTGGGGGGAGTGGTGAGGAGGGAGTGGTGGTGGTGTGGTGTTCCTGTGGAGTCTTTTTAGGTTTTTTGGTTGGGGTTGGGTGTGGAGGGGCTCGGTTTGGAGGCCTCCTTGGCTAGGGTGTTTTTGGTTGTAGGATGATCAAGGCCTTTAATTGGAATGTCCGTAGGCTTAACAACCCTGATAAGCGTAATGATGCTCGTCATGTTGTTTCTTTTTTGCGAAGTGCGGTTGTTTGTCTTCAAGAAACTAAAATTCAATTCGTATCTTGTTCCTTTCTGAGAAGTGTTTGTGGGTCTTATCTGGATAAGCGTCAGATCATCGAGGCTAACACTACTTTTGGTGGTTTGATCACGTGTTGGAGCTCCAAAATTTTCGAGTGTACCGATGTTATTGTGCGCAACTTCTCGATCACCGTTCATCTTACTCACCGAGCAAGCGATGTGAACTTTTTTTGTTACGAATGTATACGAACCACCTACGCGGGAAGGGAAAGACGCGTTCTGCTCCGTTGGAGACAACTGCGTGTTGTGTGGGGATTTCAATTTAACGCGAGTTCAAGAGGACCGTATCGGTAGGGGGGGTGTCGAGCAACCCGTAAGTTCAACGATCTAATTGATGAACTCGCCCTTATCGACCTGCATATGAAGAACCAACGGTTCACTTGGTCGAATATGGAGCGAACTCCAACTGTCACGCTCCGGGGTCGAAACTGCCATCCGGGGCTCGCTAACAGATCCATCGTCCATACGGAAAGCCCCGCATAGACGAAACGCCTAATCTGCAAAAGATAGTACTAACAGCTATAGAGATATCAGAGCGAGAAAAGTAAACTGCTGAAATATAAAATACAACTCTAAATAGTACATGTCAGATCATCACAATACATAAGTCTCTCAAAATAAAACTCTCAAAAGTAAAATATACAATAATCCAACTGACTGTACTATAAATCTCCAAAAAAGGGGGTGTACTTTTACTTTCCAAGGACAGATAGGGATCTAGCTCGCGACTCTCTTACCTCGATCTGTAGAAGTAGCAACAGAAGTAGGAACTGGAGTGGATGCCTCTGAAAAAAGTCACCATAGTGGGTGTGAAAACTATATCAAACAATAGTTCTCAATGGGTACCATCTCCAAGACCAATGGTCTGCCCACTAAGTCTACTAGAGATATAAGATAATAATACAGTATAACTGAAAATAAAAAAGCTGGAAATAACTCTACAGCTATTATGCCTCTATCTATCATACTCAAGGGGTGATACAGATGATAAAATGCATCTACTCTATCTCAGTATGCTCAATCAACCTAATCAGACTGACTGCCGCATAGGGTCGAGTCAAATCTGCACCCACCTACTACCACACATCCACACCGAGACGGGAATTACGTAGGGCGTCCCACACGGACTGTGTTGACAAGTCGCGATAGCAAAGTAACAAGCGCAGCTCCGGAGCGGCACTTGAGGAGAGCGACCCCACCGAAGAATATTCGCGCATCACTGTCGAGCTCAATATGGCTCATGTAGGCTATAATCCACAATCAGGATCAATCAGATCCACTCTCGGCTCAAACAGATCCACTTTATCTAGAGAAAACCGGCCGAATAGTAAGGGTTCGAGAATCCCGAATGGTCGGTGCCTACAACTCCAATCAAACAAGAACAGTTTGCAGGCTCAACCTTTCGAAGTTCTCGACCCTTTACAGTCGGAGAAATCAACTCCCCCATGGCTAAAAACATCCGGAGGCAACCAAACAGAGTCGGCTAACACACGACTAACACACTTGCTGGATATACTCCACAGCCGGGGCCACCGTCAATCCAAACGGCTCCCAGAACACAACGCCCAGACCACTAACCAGACTCTATCCTGCATCCTATACTAGCCCAATTACTCAGCCCACTCCCCAGAGCGAGGATGACAACACAGCATAAGGGAAAGCTAATAAGCAAAGAGTATGAATATAAATATATATAGCCCTTGTTAAGAGTTTTTTAGGGTCCAGGACTCAACATGCATTATATGGCAGGGGTGCTAGTCAAATGTTCTCAAAAGTACTATATACTCTGATCACTATTCGGCCTCACAGGCATGAATATAGGTGGAGTCCCTCGAACCCAGATCGGGGTTTTATAAAAAGATGACATTTATTCCAGAAAAATCCTGCTCACTCAAAGCTAGTTATTTTATTAGAAAATCATTTTGGTTTAAAGAAACCTATTTTTATAAGCTTTTAGTTTTCAGGAAACCAGTTTGAAATTAGTTTTATTTTTCAAACCTCGAAAGACCTGATGCCTTCACCTTAATCAAATAAGAACAGATTCCGGCGACCCTTCGTAATTTGGAGAGAAAATATTAGTTTACCAAAAACATGAATGTATAAAAGTGTTCTGGGTTCGAGGTCTCACCAATATATATCTCTAAACAATCCCATGTTCAGCAGATATAAACAAAAGGTACAATGTTTATCTCCAAACAATCACATGTTTAGTAGATAACAAAGCATGAAGGTGCTATATCTAACATACAAATCCTGCGAAAATAGACGTAGTGGGGAGTCCACCGCTTTTGGAAGAAATCCAACCCACCTGGGACACGTCGATATGGAGTCCGATCGGGCTGAAACTGGAAGTGCGTGTTCCTTAGGTTCCCACGATTCCAACAAACCAAAAAACTCCCGAAAACTCCTCCCGGATAATCGTCAACGGAGTGTAAAAGCCAATCCAAACACAATTTTCATCCGGGACCAAAAGAAAATATGCTCACCTTGATCATAGGAAAGTGCTCCAACTTTTACTTTCCCCGAAAAGCTCCAAACTCCCCACGGAAACTAAAACAAGCCAAACATCGCGATGAGTTTCAATCACAAAATCCAGCACCTCAGTCCTGTCATAGAGCTCAAAAAATAAGAAAAGTTCTTGCTCGTAATACCTTCAAAAATTCCAAGGAAGGGTACGACTGCATTCCTCTCGAAGTCTAGATGGAGATCAAGACCTTAAACTTTCAAATCCGCCAACAAAAAGCCGAGAAAATGCACAAATACTCCACGCCGTCCAGAATTGCTACAGTGCATAAGGGGTCCAAAGATGCTCCGAAAAATCCCATAAAAATCCAAAATAGAGGGGAATGATAAATACCAAAGTTGTAGGCCTACCTCTCGCGAAGATCCCAAACCAAAAATCAGCCAAAAATTCCAAGGGGTTAGCTCAAGGAATTTTGCGGACGAAACGTCGACGGAGAAGGCCGCAGTTGAAGGAACGTCGAAACTCGCGGAGTCGGGGAAGAAGATGATGAAACGGTCTTCAAATCTCTCCAAGAATCCTTAGACGTGGAGGGGACTTGCTAATTAAGGTTCCTCTTTGTGAAAGGAAGCTCCAAGGTGATTCAAAAAAAAAAAAAGAAAAAAAGGATGGAGGGGCCTATTTAAAGAAAATCAGGAAATTTCCTAACTTTCAGATAGAGGGCCAACTTCCGAACGCTCGAAATCTACAGTGGCGCGCCCGAACACGTGGCAGGCATCTACGCAGCGCCCGAATAGCCCATCGCGCGCCATGCGTCCCCCGCCCCGACCGGTGGTTGGCGCCAACCAATCATGCGGTGCCACGAGGAAAAGCGGGGTGCACGCCGCGTTGACTACGCCGGGCCTACCGCGCGCGCGCGCCCGCCTAATCACATGACGACACATGGCGCCACCCACCCAAATAGTGGCCCGACGTGTGGAATCGTTGACCTGGGTCAGCTGCTCCCGTACACCTACTCCCGGGCGCCCAAATCCCACATTTGAGCTCCTGAAACTTGCCAAAAACATAATTTTATGTGTTTTTGATTTTTTTTTTTTTTGCACTGAGTCCGTTTCTCGCGTCCATTTGACGCGCAAATGTACTCGACACACAAAAATAGGTGTCTCAAAGTCGCTGACCACGTCGCCAAGCATCACAGGGATCCGGGACTCCACACCAACTCTCACGAAGCTTGATCACTTTCTGGTATCGACGGAGTGGGACTCAACCTTCCCGCTGGCGGAGGTTTAGGCCCTACCTGAAATTACGTCGGATCATTGCCCGATCTTGTTGACTACAGGCGGTAAGAGAAAGGGGCGGGGAAATGCATTCAGATTAGAGGAGGTGTGGCTTAAGTGCGAGGACTTCGTCAAGAGTGTGCTTGAGTGGTGGCAAGAAGTAGCTGAGTCAAAGTCCGGAGTCCTAAACTTCACTGCTAAGCTTAGACATTGTCGGAAGAGGATTAAAAGCTGGCACGCTACACATTTTTATAGTATAAAGGAGGCGAAGAAGAAGCTCTTGGCGGAGATTCAGGTGCTGGATAGATTGGAGGATCGTCAGCATCTCTCTCCGGAACAATTTGATAGTAGGCTAGAGCTGAGGGGTAGGCTTAATAGGGTGCTGGACGATGAGGAGCTGCTCTTGAAAGCTCGAGCTAAGCAGAGATGGCTAAAAGAGGGGGATAGGAACACTAAATTCTTCTACGCTTTTGCTAATGGTGGGAAGCGCACCAATCAGATAGGCACGATCGAGGAAGATGATAGAACATTCAGTAGGGACGTGGATAAGAAGTCTTACTTCGCCCGGAAGTTTAGGGAGCTATTCACCCCTGTCGACAATGGGCCGACGACATTCGGAGACTAGAGTGCTTTATTTCACCAGCAACGGGTGTCAGATATGGATCGAGGGAATCTGATCGCACCTTTCTACTTGGAAGAGATTAAAGTAGCGATTTTCCAACTTGGGAGGGACAAAGCCCCGGGGCCCGATGGCTTTCCTTTGAGCTTCTACCAAGTTTTCTGGGATGCACTGAAGGAGGACATTGATTTTTTTTTTCAAGAGCTGCACGAGGGGAGAATCTGCATTGGGTCGATCGACTACTCTTATATCTGTCTTATACAAAAAAAAGATGGATCTTGGAAGGCGAGCAACTTTCGGCCAATTAGTCTTCTTAACGTGATACAGAAGATTATCTCTAAGATCCTGGCTAACAGGCTAGCTCCGGTCCTACAAAATCTGATCTTATAATCCCAATCGGCTTTTCTCAAGGGGAGAAATATCTCTTACGCTTTCGTGACAGCCTGTGAGTTATTTGGCTGGAGTAGTAGGGCTAATGTCGAGGGAGTAGGGATGAAAGTAGACTTCGAAAAAACGTTTGACAGACTCAATTGGTCGTTCCTACGGAAAATTATGAAATGGTGGGGTTTCGACGTATTATGTTGTGAGTGGATACAGCAATATATCCGAAACGCTAAGGTGGCGGTGCTCGTTAATGGTGAAGCCACTAATTGGATCAAGACTAAGAGAGGGGTGAGGCAAGGGGACCCCCTATCCCCATATCTGTTCCTTATGGTGGCGGATGGCCTTACGCGACTGACTGATGAGACAATCAGGAACAAGCTTCTAAGGGGGCTCGGTCCGTCTGAGGATTGTAGAATCTTATTTATACAATACGCGGATGATACTCTTTTCTTCTGTGAAGCACGGAAGAAACAGCTGCGGAATTTGAAATTCATTTGACATCTATTTGAATGGGCTTCCGGCCTCAAAGTGAACAAGGAGAAAACGGAGCTGTTTTATACTGGCAGGCACAAGAACAAAGGGAGTAGGCTTGCAAACATTTTGGATTGCAATGTGGGATCGTTCCTGACTAGATACCTCGGTCTGCCTTTGTCCAATAAGAGTCTAAGGAAGGAGGTGTGGAGAGGGGTTATCGAGAAGATTCAAAGAAGAATCGAGGGTTGGTAGGCTAAGCTCCTCTCCAAGGGTGGTAGGCTCACCCTTGTTAATGCAGTACTCACCAACATCCCCCTTTACCACCTCTTCATTTTCAAGGTTCCAAAATGGGTCACTAAACGTATTGAGGTTCGTAGAAGGAATTTTTTCTGGGCTGGCACCTTGGGTTACCACGAATGGGATCGGCTTGTTGCTTGGGATAACGTGTGTAGGAATAGGCTATAGGGGGGTTTGGGTATTCTGGGTCTGCGCGTAATGAATGTGGCCTTACCCTGCAAATGGTGGTGGAGGTTTTGTACGGCATCCGATTTACAATGGAACAAACTGATCCGTGGCCTATATTATTGGAAGAGAAAGATGCTGTGGGAGGGGAGCTTTTTTAGGCCAGCCTCACAATAGTAGAGGGATGTCCTCAGTACCACGGATGTTTATAAAGGAGGGGTTTCCTACCTATTAGGAGATGGAAGCACTATTAATTTTTGGTCCGACAGATGGTGCGAAGAGATGGCCTTGCAATACCTCTGTCCCGAGCTCTATAGTGAAGTTGTTAGGAAGCCGATTAAACTTTGTGAGTGCTTTGATCGCAACAAATGGAGGTGGCGAAAAATTTTAAGAGGGGCTGATACGAGGGATCAGAGAGGTAGGGAGCTTGTGCACAAGAGGGGCCTTGCAATACCTCTGTCCTGAGCTCTATAGCGGAGTTGTTAGGAAGTCGATTAAAGTCTGTGAGTGCTTTAATCGCAACAAATGGAGGTGGCAAAAATTTTTAAGTAGGGCTGATACGAGGGATCAGAGGGGTACTGAGCTTGTGCACAAATTGAAGGAACTTGTGGGTGCTACATCGCCAGGGAATAGGGGCAACGAAGTAGTCTGGAGGCGGCATGATAAATGTGTCTTTACCGTCAAGTCGACCTACACGTTCCTTAACAACGGGGGACTTCTAGCCTCCACTGCTTACTGCTTGTGGAGGTTACGTATGCCGTTTAAAGTTAAGATTTTTATCTGGCTCGCCTTAAGAAATCGATTTCTTATGGCAGATAATCTTGAAAAAAGGGATGGACCGGAAACAATCCATGTGTGCTCTGAGGTTCCCCAGGTGAGATGGCCGACCATCTATTCACGAGATGTGCGTTCTCATGCTTTGTTATCGGGATGGGGGGTGGGGATGTTGGTTTCTAGAAGCTAGGCGCCAATGTTAGAGAGGCATGGGAGGGGTGGTCGGGTAGGGATAGACCATCGGAGTCGGCTAAGGCCTTAACCTACCTGTCTACAAACTGGTGGGTACTTTAGAAGATTAAAAACAAAGTCATCTTCTAGCAGTCTAACTCCGATTCTCTCTACGCGGTTACGTGGGTTCGTAGTGACCTTGCGCAATGGATAGACTTGAGGAGCGCAACCTAACTTCAAGGTTTTTTTTTTTAAGAGACCGAGCTGTTTTACTCTTGCTGCCTAATTCATGCTCCTATTGAATGAAGCGAGTAATTTGCTACCGTTCTCTCAAAAAAATAATTTATTTATCTTGAGGTCAATTGTATTCCTTTTTCGGATTAAACATAGAAAAATCTTTTCGTTCTTCCTTAATGCCTAAGTCTTTGAAGCTCCTCGGTACCTACCTGATACCTAAGACCTGCACTTCCAAACTCGGCATATGCTTCAACAGTGTCCTAGAAACGTCGCCGACTCTTTACGCCCTCTCCGCAACGCGCGCTCGGCTCTAGATTAGTTCTCTTGAAGTCGTTGCCGACTTTAGGCTCCTTAGATAAATCTATTGCCCACTCTATAGGCTTTCTCTCTGAACAAACAAATAAATACTCCCGATTACCGATCAAAGAATCAAAACAAGAATCAAAACGAGAGCGAGAAAAGAGAGAGAGAGAGAGGATGTGGGTGGAGATCCTGTGCGGCGTCGTCATCTATCAACTTATCCGGCGATACTTGGCCGGAGACGAGGACTTCCCCGACGTCGACAGCTCCCACTCCGACGTCGCCTTCGCCGTCGCATCCAGGTCCCTAACCCCCACCTCCCGCACTCTCTCTCTCTTTCGATAGGAAACCCTAACCCTAGTCGTTTCTTTTGGTGTTCGTCTCCAGGTTGGAGAAGATCTACGGTGGGAAGAGCTTCGTCGGGCTCCGGATCCCCGATCACGACTCCGGATCGCGCTGCCACATTGATGTCGTTCTTGTGACCAAAAGGTCGGATTCTTGATCGATCTCGTGCTGAATCTTGACACGGAAACAGCTTTGTTTCATGGATTTTTATGGGGAATTTGTGTTTCTTTGCAGGGAATTGATGGTTGTGGTGGTGCGGAACTTTGCGGGGTTTGTGGAGGTTGACAAGGATGGAAACTGGGTTTGCACCGCCGATAAGAAACATAGGCCTGAAACCCACCCAAATCCGGTATGCATCTCGAGTTCTCGATGTTTTTTTGGTTGGAGGAAATGTGTAGTTATTTATTGATGGAAAGCAATTTGCTGGATCAAAAATAAATGATATGTCCAGTTAAATTAGGATCCAATCGCAATTCACATTAAGAAGAATTTATTAATGCACATGCATCTCAAGTACTTGATACTTTCTTGTTCAATATATGTAGTTAATATATGTAGTTCTTGTATCTGATTAAACATAGTTAGGAAGAGGGATGATCCAGAAGAGGGTTGGGCCTTTAGAATAAAATGTTCAGCAATTCTTAGGAGTACATTTAGAAATTTAATAGACCAGATTTTAATATATGAAGTTAGGTACTAGATGTTCGTGCTTTAATAATGTGAAAAAAAAGAAACATTTAGATGGATCCTCATATTGTGCAACGAGGTTCAGACTTCAGAGATATGTTTACACATATCTCTTAATTTTGATCCATCAAATAGCGTAATTTTGATCCAAAGTAGATATTGCTCCAAACTTTATGCTAAAACTTTTTATATCAAAATTATGTGTTGTGGTATCTAACTACTTGTTACTCAAAGCTTATAAACTTTTAATATCCAAATATGAATAAAAAGTAGATTTTGCTACAAAGTTTATTCATATTGTGCTGTGTGCGCTTATTACTCCAAAGTACTTTTTATATGAGAACTGCTTGTAGTACATGTGACTTGGTTTGCTTACTGAATAGAAACGTAACCTGGAAACGTGCACTACCACACTCTTACATCTTCAACATTGTTTGAGATATTCATTTTTCCAGTAATTTGTTATTTCAGGTTAGGGAAGTTGGCAAACAAGTTGAAATTCTACAATCATATTTGGAGCGACGAGGTGTACCTTTGCCCGAAGGACATATAATAGGCAGAGTTATACTCCCAAATCCAAATTGTAGGTGCGTTTTGTGGCTCATATTATTGGCGTGCGTTTTGTGGCTCATATTGTTGGCATAACATATATTGACCTAAACATCGGCATGTTGATGGTGTTAAGTTATGATTTCATGCATCATAGTTTCCATGTTCTAAATGTGCTTATCATCTTTCTTTGGAAACAACAATTGTGAGTTTTCTCAAGGAAATTTTAAAATTTCTGCAATAGTCCGAAAAACGTAATAAAAATAGGCTTTTAGGCTGTTTCCTGTCAAAAAATGATGCCAATCTTCAAATACACATGTTTGTTATGCTAAGCAATTTCAGCTTTTTTGGCCCATGGTTTGAATGTTTTTTTATCTACGCATATGGTGATAGACTGCAAATATCTAAGGAAACTTAATTATGGACTTCATGTTGTCATTGATAACTATATCGTGCTTGTTTTTCCTCGTTTTAAAATGGTCCACCACATGTTCCTCGTTATCCTCATTGTTGAGTAGTTTTGCAGGCCTACCTATTCTATCACTTTCCAACCAGAGGTGATTTCGTTTGACAAATGGAGAGAGCTCAAGCCAGATTCGAGAATTGGAATTTCTAGCTGGATAAAAGATGCATTTCACGGAAGCAAGAGTGAGCAGGATGGATTCAATCAAAAGCTTCAATTTATTCTCAGTACATCTCCAATGTGGGATCGGTATAGTTTTTGACATAAAATATTTCCATAATCATTTATTTGCTTTTATCATGATCTCTTTTAACATTCGAAAATATTCATGATTACGAAAAATAGTACAAATTCCAGTTTTTGTAAATTTAGTATCACCTTTCCTCCTTGCAACTACTAGCCAAATATTTGTTCATCTACAACTACTAGGCATATTTGGCTATATAGCCAAATATCTGTTCATCTCCGATGTGTTTCTACAATAGCCACCTTCGGAGTAAAATTGACAATTATTAAGTACCGATATGCCTTTGCAAAGAAGCTGTGTTTAATTTGATGGTTTGTAATTAGTCATGAGGTTGGAAGTGATGTTCTTATGACCTTGTGTAACAAAATTAGTAACAGATGCTATGAAGATCTTTCAGACCTCTCATGACAGCATTTGTATCATAGATTTTGAGAATATTTGGGATTTCAGAAAATTTGTATTTTTCCTTAACCTGTACCTGCTAATATTATCTGTGTGATTGTTTTGCAAAAGATTTCACTATAATTGGTAGGAAACTCCATTATGTGAGAGCCAAATTGAGCTAAGGCAATAGTTTGATAACTTTTTTTGACTGGGATCTTAAAGAAAGCTTCATGAGAAGGGATGAAACTAATGTATTTACATGCTATAGAGGAATGCAAGTCCATGCAATGTGTGAGCAAGTTACATGCCTCCACATTTATCATCCCGGCAACTGGCTTGCGCGCCATGGTGCCATGACTTTTTTCTTTCGTGCTCTATCTTTACCAAAAATCTACTTTGTACCAAAACTTAATGTGCTAGGAGAAGCCCATTGGCCAAATTGTTCATTCTTGATTTGCTGAAACATTTTAAGACCTAAGATTACGTGAACAATTCTTATTTACAAAAGAAAACAAACTAATATCTAGAATGGTGATAATTAATGATCTCGTGCACATTTAGAAAATTATATTTCTTTAGCACATTAGGTTGGAAATGAAAGGTTCTCTTTTTCTCATTTATTTAGTCTGCAAGTTACAGCTTTCTCTGCTCCAAGCATGGGAAAAATCAGATCTCTAAACAAATCGAAAACGTAATGTTCTTTGGAGGTTAGTTTTAACTCTTAACTATATGTCTCCTGTTGAAATTTTATTCCAGGAAGATCTTACGTAATAATATATTGCATTCACATTTTGTTGTTATGGATCTATCTTCCATTATTGGCTTTACCTAAATTTCTATTGTAATGCATCTGCATAACTTTGTGCTTTGTTTATCTTTACTTGCTAATGTCATATCGCGAAATTCTAATTGGGGCGACACAATAACTATTTTTCAGCTTGGAACTTAAAGGTGATAGAAATATTCTTGGTGAATTCATGGAATTTAAGGGAAATCAAGATGACATGCAAACTTTGAGAAATTTAAAGAGATCAAAAGTTAGCCAGCTCATCATCCAGAAGCCCAGTATGTTAGGCTTTGGTAATTTCTGAACTCATATGCACATTTACTGTTTTTCAATTTTTTTCATGATTATATATTCATCATCTTACAGTAGCCTCTGCTCTGGGTGACATGTTATTTAATAAGACTAGGCCAAGAGATCCCATGCACAAATTCCAGCAGCCTTGTCTACCTTCAGTTATAATAATAGACTTTCATTACTTTTAAGCCCATAAGTGGGAGCGATTCACCAACAGTTGACTAAGCATAACAAGCATAACGTGTCCCGCCCAATTTGATAACAGAATTTATATGGTCATAGTGGAGTCATCTGTTACTAGAGAGAAATATTTGGGGACTATTGCATGATATGCTATAGATGTAGATGTGCTCAACTGCATTGGGAGTTACATACTTAGGTTAATTGCAAGAGAGTATTAGAATTGTCATGCAGACTTTAATCATGCTTTCAGATTTCTATCCATCATGGTGCGTCGCATTTTTTTTTTTTTTGAGATCAAGGTAGCATGCTACGCTTCATTCATAGGAAAATGAACTAGGCTACAACGTGAGGTATTAGGGCCTCAGAGAGAAGGCGATTAAAAAAAAAAAAAAACTAGTAGCCGATTAAGTCCTACAATCCCCGAATACACCGAATCTCTGAAACCAGGCAACCCGATGGCTTTTTAAGATTGTCAAAAATTTTCTTATTTCACTCTAACCAGATGACCCAACAAACAGCAGTGGTTGTCGAAAGTTCCCTTCCTCCTAGAGCTCCACCTTTCATACGGCTAGCTTCCCAAAGCCTTCTAGATGAATTGAACATTAATAGCGCCGATTTGTTTGGTAGAAGTCCTTGCAGCACAGTTCTGGTAAATTGGCACCCCAAAAATAAGTGGTCTGCAATCTCAGGCTCATCCAGGTAAAATACACATTTTTCCTCCCCGATCTCCAACCTTTTTTTAGCAAGGTGTCCTTGGTGATGACTTTCCTTTTTAATACTAACCATACGAAGATCTTGACTTTCATGGAGCTTTAATCGTCCACAGCTTCGAAAAACTCTTGTCGGATACTCCACCGTCTTGCAGAAAGTTATATAGCGATTTGACAGAAAACCTTTCAGACCGAGCCCATATCCATCTCACTTCATCCTTTCTGAAAGATATGGGGGTCTCGTGGATCGACTCTTTTAACCTCATAACAAGATCTCTATCTAATGGGAGCTCGGTGCGAAGCCTGCCAATATCTTGCCCCACTTCCACCTATT
This sequence comes from Tillandsia fasciculata, assembly GCA_029168755.2. Taxonomy (NCBI): domain Eukaryota; kingdom Viridiplantae; phylum Streptophyta; class Magnoliopsida; order Poales; family Bromeliaceae; genus Tillandsia; species Tillandsia fasciculata. The sequence continues at coordinate 4,952,393 of CM054931.1, forward strand.
CCCACCCCAGCAAATCTTCACGCTACAATTTGTTCCCTTTACTCTTATCATAAATACGGGGAAAAAAGTTCGAAGGGAGGCCTGCCTACACCAGATATCAGACCAGAAACAAACTTTTTAACCATCCCCTATCGAGTAGGACACCCCGCATTTGAAGATATCCTTAGTTGAAAGGACACTGCGCCACCACTGCGAGAATGGTCTAAAGGAGACACCTTCTCGCAGTGGTTTCCTCCCGGTGTAGTAAATTCCCGCGATGAGAGGGCCCCACAGGTGACTATTGTCGGAAAGAAACTTCCACCACTATTTATCTAGAGGCGCTATGTTCATATTCTCTAGGTCTAAGACCCCTAATCCTCTCTCATTTGTGCTCCTGCACAGAGTGTTCCACCGGGCGAGGCACTGTTCCCCAGAAATGGTTGCTCTACCTTTGCAAAAAAAAGCCCTTTGCAGCGGCTCAAAACGTCTTGTTACCCATTTTGGTGCTTTAAACATTGAGAGGAAGTAGAGCGGCAAGTTCGAGAGCACTGAGTTCACCAAGACTCACCTGCCTCCTTGAGATAGGAGCTTTGCTTGCCACCCTTCGATCCGTTTCTCAAATTTGACAATTACTCGCCACCAGTCCGCCCTACGTAGGTGTCTGCCAGTAAGGGGAAGGCCAAGGTAATGTATCGGGAGGGCGCCTAGTTTACATCCTAGGATCCCTGCTAATCTCCTGCCCCTTAAGGCATGTCTACCTAGGTAGAGTAACTCAGTCTAATTCCTGTTAATCTTTATACCTGATGCCCACTCGAAGACTTGCCGAACAAAAAGAAGGTTTCTAACATGTCTACTCTTGGCTTCACATAAAAAGAAAGTATCATCCGCGAATTTGATAATGGCTATCTTGGATTTCGTAGTGGGCCCACCTCCTTCAACAACCCATTATGCACTGTCTTATCCATCATTCTTGTTAGACCTTCTGCTACCAATAGGAATAGGTACGGGGACGGGGTCCCCTTGTTGTAGCCCCCGTTGAGACTTGATCCAGTTGGTTGGGACTCCATTAACAAGAACTGCTACTTTGGCATTTGAGATGCATTGCTCAATCCACCTACACCACTTATCATTCGCCCCAAGCCAGGTCAGGATCTTTTTTAAAAAGTCCCATCTCACGCTATTAAAAGCTTTCTTGAAATCGACTTTGATCCCCACCCGTTCCTCCTCTTTTTTATAGCACCAACTGACTATCTCGTTGGCAGTTGCAAAGGAGTCCAAAATAGATCGACCTTTGAGGAAAGCCGCCTGAGAAAAGGAAATGATATCCTTCATTACCCTTTTAAGTCTATTAGCCAGTACTTTGGATATGATCTTCTGTACACCGTTAATGAGACTAATTGGTCTGAAATCGTTAGCTGAATTAGCCCTTTTTTTCTTGGGGACTAGGCAAATAAAGGAATAGTCCGTTGGCCCCGAGTTCAACGATCCGTCGTAAAGGTCCAGAAAGATGTTCAGCAGATCATATTTAACTACCTCCCAAAACTTATGGTAAAATCTCAGATTAAATCCGTCGGGTCCGGGTGCCTTATCACTACCGAGTTGAAAGGTAGCCTTCCTGATCTCTTCCAATGAGAATGCAGCCATGAGGTTGTCCAGGTGGAGGATAGGTCTATTCCCGAAAAGCTCACTCCAATCGCCAACGGATGCGCATAAATGCTCACTCGGTGCATGCCGCTCTTTGAATTTGTTGAAAAAATACTCCATTTTTTCCTCTTCTCTTTGGATAATCCTTCCCTCATCAACCACTTCGCAAATGGCATTTTCGCGTCTCCTGCCATTAGCTATAGCATGAAAAAAAATTGTGTTACCTTCTCCTTCCTTTAACCACTGCAGTCTTGCTCGTGATTTTCAGAGAGTTTTCTCGTCCACTACCACACTTTTAAGAAGTGACTTAAGTTGCGCTCGTTTCTCTAGTTGTTGAGGGGTAAGGTTGTGTTGCTCTTCCAACAAATCAAGTTGTTGTATCTCTTCAGAGAGAGCTTTTTTGGTTTGGGAGATATTATAGAAGTTTGTAGATCACCATTCTTTAATTCGCTTCTGCAGTGTCTCAGTTTAGCGACGAAAGTGAGAACACTAGCCTTTGGGAGGCACCTCCTTCCACCATATCGACAACCTGTTGCAGAAATCTTTCCGTGAGAGCCAAACCTCTTCAAACCTAAACATACGAAAATTAATTTTCTGGCTAGTGGACAACAAAATTGGCGAGTGGTCAGACGTGATTCGTGGTACCGCCACCACCTTGGAGAGTGGAAAAGAAGCGATCAAGCTTTTAGCTAAGGAAGGGCTACTTTGCATGCTAGACCATGTGAACCTTTAGTTATCCAACGGCAAGTCGATCATCCACTCCACATACGGAAATTAAATCGATCATCTCTCTTGTTGATTCCTGGTCAAGTTGAAGTCTCCACACATAACCCACAACCCGCCACAAACTCCTTTGAGGCCGGCTAGCTCCCTTACAAAACTTCTCCTTACCATCCCATGAGGGGCGGCTGTAGACATTCGTTACAGAGAAGACCACGCCACTTGAGATGTGTTTCAACTGTACCGTTAGGGAAAAATTACGTACAAGAACCCCACTGCAAGAGAAGACTTTTGAACTCCAGCAGGTAATAATACCCCTTGACGCTCTCTCCGACTTAACAAAATGGCACTTATCAAAGAATGTACCAACAAAAGACCAGAGGAAGGAGCGGGAGACAGTTTCAACCTTGGATTCTTGGAAACATAAAACAAACACCTTAAACTTAGAGACTACAGACTTTGCCAGACACCTTTTATTTGGATCATTCAGACCCCGGACGTTCCAACTAAAGACCTGAAATATAGAGACCAAAGAGCAATTTCAGCTTTGGATTTATTGGCATGACAAGGAAAACAGAAATTTCAGCATAATTTCCCTTATTGTCAAACTTCTCTACAACTTACCTTGGGGGTTGGAAACTTTTGGTACGGGGGCCTTTTGTTAGCACGAGTGCTAATAGGCTGTTTATAGAATAGTAGATTTAAATTAAATCCTTCTTTGATCATTTAAAATGTTGAAAAATGGCAAATTAATTGCAGTTTTTGGAATTGTTATATGTTTTCAGTTTCCCTTTTTTAAAAAGAAAACCATCCATGCTGAGAAAACAAAATTTTGTACCCCTAATTATTCACTTATTCCTAAAATCCCTACATACAACAGTCAACAGTAGAGGTCCCAAAGAAAACAAAATTTATTGTATTAGCCGCTCAAAAATAAGATAAAAGCCATAATATTGAAGTGGGTATCCTAAATGCAGGGAGGTCAAGGCTCCAAATTTTGTACTCTTCTCGTGACTATCGAAGCGAAGGGTCTTTAGGGTCTGAGTGGAAGGAGGTTGCTGTGAAGCCGCATACCGAGGTTCTGTTTCAGCCTCTTCACTCTAAGAAAGCTCGCAAGTTCAAGCTCTCAAGTGTAGTTTCTATGACGCTCAGTGCCTAACACTTCAGAGATCACAGGATCACACAGTGCTATGTTTTTAGAAACATGAACACACTTATATAAATGAGTTAATCTCTGTATATTTGGTTTATTACTTTGTTGTACAAAAATTATGTAGTTTGTATTCATGCGAAGTGCGCTTACACAATCTGATTATTTTGAGCTCCAGCATGAGAAAGGTGCTATTATACAGTAATAAGAGATTGTTTTGAAACAATGTAGATTGGAAATTAAGAAGCCCACCTCAGGGGTTACGCACACAGCGGGCTTGTGAGAGCATTTAACGACTGAATATCAACCGCTTGGACCCAGTGTGTTTGTTTCAGCATTTATAAGTGAGATTTTGAGGTAAAATATTTTGATAAGTTATCTTGTATTTTAGTGCGATAATGTTTCGCTGTTAGAATGGCAGTTCATTTATAATAATCTAATTTACTTTTTCTTAAATACTTTATTTTTGAAAAAAAATGGTCAAGAACTTTAGAGCATTGAATGTGAAAACCTACCTATAAATTAGTGTTTAAGCAAGAAGCATAAAGACTGACTTTTTTGTTATATATATATATATATATATATATATATATATATATATATATATATATATATATATATATATAGCACCATTTTGCAATTTTTAGCCTTTGGATAATAATAATTAAAAAGATATATATATATAAATATTTACGAATCAATATATATAAAAATATAATGGTGCTATATAGCATTATAATCTATATATATATACACACACACACACACACACAAACGGGAGACGAGCAAAATTCAAATGCTCGGAATGGATGATAAGTTGGAATATATGTTACAAAAAGATCTGATTAGTTCAGGCACCAGTTTAAGATATCATATAAGATTGCCAACACTAAGATTGCCAACACGTCGCTCAGTTAGAGCTTCGTCTGAGAAAGGTCTTTTAAGGCACGAACCGCTCCCCCCGCCCACACCCCCCACCCCCCCCCCCCCACCCCAAAAAAAGGGGGAACTTTTACTAGTTAAGTAGTCGAGTACAAGTTTCCTCGTTAGTTCGCAGAGAATAGTAAACATCTGATAAAAATAAACTGGTGAATTGATGTTTGTTTTCACCAAAGATAACCGTTCATAGATAAAATGGTAATGAGCTTATTATGACAACTTACAGAAAATGAAATGTACAAATTCAAGAGCTGCCTTGGGAAGAAATTTCAAGTCAAAAACAGTTTTCGAGAGATCCTCCCTCAGAAGGAAAACTCCTCGGGTAATTCCTGAAATTTACCTGATAAAAAGCTCTTGTACTTGCCCTTGAGATCTCCAGCTGCAAAGACATGATGGCTAAGTTAGTTTCTTCAATCTTTAAGTGGGTAAATTACTCTGAAAGGAGGTGAAATCCATAACCATTAAAAGCAATCTCTCAACCATTTCCGATCACAGTAAACTTTGGAACCATAAATGCCATGAAGATGGAGCAAAGGCGTACTTTAGAAGTACCTTTGGAATCGGGAGCTGGTTTGCTTTCCGGCAAGTTATTGGATAAAGCAGACTCAATGCGTTTCATGAGCTCCTTACCTGAATTCCAAAATGTTCTCGGCAATTAAACCCCAGAAAAGAATTGAATTGACTACATTCTCTAAACAATTTCAGTTTTTAGCTTACCAGAGATGTGCTTTCCACCGTCAGTAGCATTGATCAGGAAAGATGGGATATTGTGTTCTTTCAACTGAAAAGATATAACAGTAAGATGATAGCAGTCCTATAGTGTAAGAAGATAAAGCCACGGAGGAAATTCACTTAAGAAAAAGTAGCATTAACTCCAGACCTGTGAAAGTAGGGCATTTGCAAGAGAGAGCGGATCGATTGGGGAGGGACCCTTCGTGTAAGCAGGCACGAATTTCCCATCATTATAGCCTGCTAAAAAGTGGTAGGTAGCTTGACCCGGAGAGAGTTTTGATACTGATGGAAGGGCTCCGGTGCTATGAGTTAATTGATTGAGCTATTTGTTAGTACACTGAAGTTTATGGATAATGCCAAAAGTAAACAGAAGGTGATTGTTTTAATGAAGTCAATTTGCAGAAGGCCATGAGACTTTTAAATTTCAATTGATGTACTAGAGTAGCTATTTGCAAAATGGCCAAGCTAGAAGCAAAGCAATTCCTTTTCTTCTAAATGTTGAATAATTCTTATCCTGGCATGCCGAGTGGAATTTCTCAGGCTTTGGTAAAAAATAAATAGTAAAACGTCTTAAATTAAGAATTAAAGAAAAAAACAAGGTTTTCATAAGATAATGACATTTCTAAACCCAAAGCCTCCTTCACCGGAATAGAAATCATATAAACGGAAAACTTCCAACCTAGCTCCCAATTTGATCATACTAATAAAAACTTACTGATGACTTGTACCCTAGTTCCCCCAACTTGATTATACTATAGTAATTCTTTGTAACAATCAAAGGAAAGCAACACCTAATTACTTATTTTAGCATAACCTACCTAGGACAAGTTACTGCCTCAACCTAGTCAGGTAGACCTGGCAAGAGAAACAGCTTTCCGATGGCTGGAAAAGATAAAAAAAAACATAAACTCAAGGGTCCTTTATTTTGGGGGTATACTCTGTTTGACAAAACTAAAGTATCATAAAAAAAACATAAACTCAAGGGTCCTTTATTTTGGGGGTATACTGTGTTTGACAAAACTAAAGTATCATAAATAGGAGTGTTACAAAATGTTCAATGGAGTATCGCTTGCCAAGCTAGTTGCCTTAATAAGAAAGTAACCGTTTATTGAAAAAGGTATTGAAAATAGCTTACTCTTTAATTTGAAAAGGAAACTTTCAGCATTTTTGGTTAGTTAAAAGTTGGTTCTTCGTGCATTGCAAATGCAGAGAACCAAACACATTTGTAGTCTTTCACAAGCACTTTCAATTGTTATCTCACAATTCTCCCTAGCTTGTCCTTGGACCTTGCCAACATTACTAGCCTTTTCCTCAACTTTCTAAATTACTTTTTTTTAAAAAGAAAAGGTGATTGAAGGGAGAGTTAAGATCAAACAGAGGTGAAGACAATACTAAGAAACTAGATTACACAAAAGAACAAATATACAGAAGGGGGGAAAAAAAACGGAAACATTGCTCAACACTAACTAGAGAAGAGATATGCACTTTACCTATCGGAGGATGCAAAGATCACAGTGGCTGGCTTCTTAAATAAACTAGGTGATGAAGAATCCTTGGTCTTAAAGAACAGAGAAGACCCATGAGAAGAAATAACTACACCAGCATCAGTGGAAACCAGAGCCTTTTGAATATCTGAGTCCTTGAGAATCTCTTCTGGAGAAAATAGCAGAGCCACGGAATCACCATACACAATGAGCCTGAAAGGCACATTCAAGAAGCTAATTTAGAAGCTTACTTAAATCATCAAATCGAGAAAAGAATATTTACATTCATGTTCATACAGAATCATGTTTTTTACAACACGCCCTTGTAAAATCTGAACTAAATTTCCACATGAGCACTTCAAAATTAAATTTCTTACACATCCTTCTACTTGCAAATAAATCCTCTACTAAAAAGGGGGGGGGGGGGGGGGCGGGGGGGGGGGGGAGAAAAATAAAACCTTTCCTTGTTGGAAACCAACTTTCTCCTATGAATCGAATGACTCAAACTTTAGAGAAGGGTATTTGCAAGAAACTAGACTCTCAAGGGATTCACAAAGACACTAGAAAGTTCAGATTTTACAGAGGTAAGCATGTAACTAGATGATTTTGCAGGCGATTTATGAAAAAAGCCACAAGGAGGAAATTTTAACAAGTTGAACCTGGCAGAAAGAGGAACTCCTCCTCTTGCAGATAGTACAGGAGCAGCCAAAGCTGCAATAGCATCTTTCACACTATTAGAATCAGCAAAAGCTTTACCACATAAAACAAGCGAGGAACGCTCCACATCAGCTGCAGCAAATCCACTAGATTGCTGTTGGACTGGGCCAAGGATCTCCCTGATACTTGGGCTGCGTGAATAGAAGTTATTGGAAGGATATATGTCAGTCCATGAGGAAAGTAGAATAGACTGTTTTACTAGGTAAGACGGACTTCTGTTCAGGTCAATTTTTTCATTTTCTAGGCATAGATACTTTGTAATACACATTTAAATGTCGACAAGTGCAACAAGAGCAAAATTTTCAGTCTTTGATAAATTTCTTCACCTAGTATATTTGAAACACTTTCAAACCATTCCATATCCTTACAAAATCAATCCTAATGAAGTCAAATAGTACTATCCCAGTTGTCTAAGTACAGCTGGCATAGAAGCTTTATTCCTTTATTCTATCTTCGCATTCTTCTAACCCCTCCTAGTTTTCGTTTAGGGTCCTTATTACTCTTATGCCAAATAATCTTTACTAGTATAGAACCCACGCTACACTGCAGGTAAATAGTATTTGAGACAATTAAAATATATAGTTATTAAAATTAAAAATTAAAAATTTATAATTAAAGAAATATAAAAAAAATGGCTATAAAGTAGTCTTATATACATATTTTTATTAATATTTTCTTAACTTTTAAAGTTAAATTATATTAATAATTTAATTTTAAAATTCAATCAAATTTTTAGTTTTGATAGTTATTTTATAAAAAAAAAAATAACTTTATATATTAGTTTTTTAACTAAAAATTTAAAGTTTGTGAACTTATTTCAAATTTAAGAATTAGCGAGGGTATCTTTGCCTCGTTAAAATTGATGGGAGGCTAAGAAACTATTATATACACCTAGTGTATATTAATACTTGATACACCGCAATTTATATTAAATGGTTAATATTCTAATATCAAAATTTAATTAAAAATATATGATATACAAAATCTAATAATTTAAATTATATTTGATGAATTAATTTTAAATTTTCTATTAAAGGGTTTTAGGCATGTGGTGTATATACAAATATATATACTTGGTGCAGAGAATGTTGAATAGGATTCACTCATAATTTCAACAGAGAGATGAAATTTTTGCTTGCACCTAGTGCATACCAATATTCTATATACCGCATATAATATTAGATAATTAATAAAATATTTAATAATTAATGTTGTAAAGTAAAATATGATATAATATATATAATATGAAATATCTAAATAATTATTGTACTATAGAAATTTATTTTAGATACATATTTTAAATTTGATTTACGGTACAACGGGCACATCCAAATATTTTACTAATAAGTGGCAAATTTTCATTGGATTGTGCCTTTAGTGGCAACGTGGCCCTCTTAGAGAAAGCCCACCGAACTGTCAAATAGTATATCTATAGATGCTTTTCTTCCCTCTACCCCAAAAGTTGAACAAGGTACAGCTAGTTGCAATGAAAACCAAGTGGAGAAGCAAGATTTACCAAAGATATGCTTAATGGGCCAGGTCCAGCCTTATTTTCACATAATAACTCAAATTGGCATGTAATAAGCTGGTTCACTGAAGGTAAGTTCCTTCAACACAAAAGAACTACCTTAAGATGGTAAAATGCTAAAAATGAAGTTAGCAACATGGAAAGATGGGCGAAAAATTCAACCAACCAGTACAGCTATATATGCGCCTAAATATTTCAGTTTAATTCGAATTCCTTTTTTTGACACACTTATGTGATATAAAGAGAAATTAAAGACTATGATACTTTCATTAATGAAAGATTTGAAGCCATCAAGACAGGGAAATATAAAATTTTGTATTACCTGATGGAGCTAGCAACATATACAGTCAGAGGGCAAGAGTCATGGGAAATTGCACGGGTAGGTGTCTTCCAGAGGACATTTGAGAATGACAGCAGAGCAGACGGGTTGTCACTGATGACACGAACCTTTGCATCACATTTTGAAGATGAACCGACAGCTCCATCTTGGACATAGACACTTGAGACGGATGAAATGTGAGAAGTAACCTAGAAGGGAAAATATGATGAATCAAAAAGCCAAAATGTTGTCAGTGAAATACTGAAGTAGACACAATATCAAACTATCTACCCTAAGACTTCATCACAACATGTTTTAAGTAAACTTCCAAAACATTTCCACGCTAAAATGTGGATATGAAGAGTATCTATACTTGTTCAAGTATAGTGCAAAAGAGCTATAATAGAGGAAACAACTGACTACGCATTTTTACGGAAGATATCCAGGCAGAAGTAGGAATTAGGTCCCAACAAGGAATATAAATATCAGAAGCTTTGAGTTCAACATTAGTAGATGATAGCTAGCAACTATTTGCAGAATAAGTACTGCTTCTTTCTTTGAGCATTTAGGGTTTAGGGTTTTAGAGTTCACTAATCTCATTTATTCTTTCAAGATAAAAGTAGAACCTCAAAACCAATGTTAGGACAAACCTTGCCCATTAAGAAACAGATAGCTGACTAATTACAAGAACAGATCTTTAACTTTTACGCTGCATAAAGTATAGCGACAAGATATTTCATATGTAACTAAGTTATATGGATGATTTCCATCAGGAACATGAGCAGAAACATATAATGTACGACTGCAGGACAATTGAACTACAACCTACCTGTTTTAAAAGCTTTCCAAATTGAGCCTTTGAAACATCAGAAGCACCGCCAACAACATTTCCTCTCACATGAAGAGGAAGACCTGACAAACTCTCTATGAACTCGAGATGACAAGAAATGTGTTAGAAATTCATTGCATGGAAATCAATCAACACAAGAAACAAACTAATGAGAATATGAAACTACCTACTCCTGTTGCACCGCTTTTTTGAAGCTCTGACGACTTCAAGTTATAAAAAGCTTTATCTTTCACAATTACACCTCTTCCAGCTAGAGCCCAATTTAGCCCATAAGAAAGTCCTGGGCCTTCCCTGCGGCATGAATAACTAGTCAAATCCAAAGTAGGGGAATATGACGATTTTAAGCTCATGTTTGTATTCGTCCGACTGTGAGATTATATGAACACATTCTGCTTTGAGACTGGATGAAAAGGTTATATTTATATGTATATATGTTCAACTCATAAATTTTTGCATACATAAAAACAAACATAAAAAAAAAGTTTTGTCACAGTTTTTACTCACTTAAGCTTTTATATAGTATCAATAACATATTAATATATTCATATATAGAAAGAGAGTTGAGCTAGTATACTTTTGATAATATATGAATAGTATTTACTATCGACTTTTCCATTCTTAGATTATTACTATTCCACCAACCCTGACCAAACCTTAGGCATCCAATGATCAAAAAGTTGATAGTAAATACTATTCCTATAATATTGATAGCATTTTAGCTCCACTAATATATATATGAATTGAGCTCCTATGCTTGTAAAAGCACCAAATCATTGGTGCTTGTGAGTTTTTAGTCCTTGGATGTGGGAATGTGCAGTTAGGATGATAGTGATCCCCTAAGGTTTAGTGGGTGGTTGGTGAAATAGTATGAGCTAAGGGGTGGAATTAGTCAAAGGGTTGGATCTAACGGTGAAAAACTTACAAGCACCAAGTGCTTGGTGCTTTTAAAAGCACAGTAGCTGGACTATATATATATATATATATATATAGAGAGAGAGAGAGAGAGAGAGAGAGAGAGAGAGAGAGAGAGTTGTGCTGGAATACTATCGGTAGCAAACAGGCTTCTTTGCTACCGATTTGTTTTCAATGACGGAGCCTCCAAATTGACGATTGGCACCATTGAACATGATCTATATCATTTAAAGTATCTAGAAACCAAATTTTAAATCTTTTCGACATTATTGACCTAACGACAATGAATTGCAAAAATTGTAATTTTAATGGTTGATATGAGGCATTTTCTAGTTTAACGGTATAAAAAAAATCTAAATCATTTGAATTTTGGCTAAAAAATTCTTTACACAACTTAATACAAGATCTATACTCTTAATCTTGATTAGAAGGCTCCTATCATTATTTTTTGAAGGATATTCATTTTCAGACGTTCATTTTTGTGTCCGCTTGATGGACAAGAAAACAATATCGAAAAAGTATGAAATTTGATTTCTAGATAGTTTAAATGATCTAGATCAAGTTCAACGGTGTTGATCATCAATTTAGAAGCTCCATCATCGAAAACAAATCGGTAGGAATGGAGCTTGTTTGCTACCAATAACATTCCAGCTCAACTATATATATATATATATATATATATATATATATATATATATATATATATATATACCATTATGGAGATTACAAATGAAAATATTAGTCATATGAGAAATGCTAGAGCTTAGAATAAGACTAATATTTAATTTAGTTGGCACATGATCATTTCACACTCAAAGTTTCTTGACCAAATAGTACCTAAGACAACAAATCACACACATTGGTTGATCAAATGATCCATGCATGATACCAATTTATTACACAATATGCAGCTAGAAGAAGTTACTCCAAGAAAAGGAGAAACGACAGCATGATAAAGAAGAAGATACCTTGGAAAAGTTATGGTTTCTCCTTCTTCCTCTGCTAAGGGCGCTGAAACAGCATGCTTCATAACCCGCCGCATCAGCAAGAGAAAAGGGCAATGCAAGTCAGACGACGCCAGATGAGAAAAACTTTAGCACATTTGAATTTTTGTTTCAGCTAAACATTCAATCACAATTTTCATGCCTACATTAGTTAAATATTCAATCACAATTTGTAATCTTTTTCTTTCGCAACAAGATAATTTTAATTTGATATCACCTAAGCGAATCATGTTCCACCGCATAATTCCTTCTCTACAGTATGCTTATCAAAATTCAAAGATCGGAGCAAATAACCAATACGATCCTATGTCCTTCGGAGGGCGCTTCTTGATCTCATGATTCATGAAACGGAATCAAATGGGTTTTCCCTAAACAAGCGATTCAAGAATACCTAGATAGGAGGAATCACTTGCCTAGGGATGAGAAAGAGAAACCCTAAATTTCGCAGCGAGATCGAGCGAAGGACTCACGCGGCGTGCGATCGCGAGGGAGGAAGGAATGGGGGATCGGGTCGATCTCGAAGAAGAGAGCGCGGCGGCGCGCGAGAGGTGCTTCAGGAGATCGCTCCTCATTTGGCGGCAGCGGCGGAGGACGACGAGGACGACGAAGAGACGACAGAGGAGACGAGTGGGGGGGGCGGAGGAGGTAAAAAAGGGAGCGAGGGAGGTGAGATAGTGATATACTACTACGACGGGTTTTGTCGAAAGAGAATTTGGCGATGCTATTGCTTGCTTGCTTGCACGATCTCAAAGTGAGTCTTTCCTATCTGCCGTTCAAACTGCTTTAAAATTCGTGTTGTGCGTATGATGGACGACGGATGCTTTAAAATTCGTATCAAAATTATTTTTCCTGGATAGTCCCTGAACTCCCGCAGGTGTTCTCCTCCATCCCTAAGGACTAAAGAGTAAAGAGTAATCAAATCGGTCCGGCGAGTCGTAGTAGCCCAAATGAATGGTGGGTGGGAATTTACGCATTCGTCCTTTTTTTTTAATTTTACTTTATTATTTTTTAAGGGTTGAATAAAATGGAACGGTCGGGCGATAAAGTTAGATGATGATGATAATCAACAATCGCAGAAACTGACGAGATAGTCACAACTGATGGTAGATGCCAAATAACAACCCTGGAAGAAAGATGAATTATTTGAGTTTAAATGCTGTAATGAATCACCAAATAACCCATACTCACAACTCCATCAACAAATTCATCTTTCTTCCTTAGTTCATTGCAGGCAATTGCTTGGGAAAATAAAACACTTGAAGAATTACTATCATGAAAAAAAAAAAAGAAGAGAGGCCACATTCTTAAGACCTTGTAATTCGCTGGATCACAAATGACTAATATTTACAATGAATTCAAGGTGTGAAGAACAAATTCAATAAGAAACTTGATGATTTCTTCAATTTCAAATCGTCTTTCGAACAATATAAGTCGTGAGGCTATAGATTTTAGATAACATAACCAATTCTGTAAGTTGATCTGAAACTAGAGCTGCATATGGCGATCATCAACCGACCCAAGAATCCATCCATGGCCCTGTTGACTCAGATCAGGAAGAAGCTGCCCCCGGACATTGAATCTTGATATGTACAATAGGTGCGGCGATACATTCGTGAATCAGCTCAGTTTCGGCTTCGGCTCGTCATCTTGTTGAGTCTTGCTTATCAGTGTAGGTGTAATGGAAATAATGCCAATAAAGAACAGCGTAGCAATTGATTGGAAATCGTAAAGATCGCCCAGCGATCTTAACTCTCCCAAAGCAATTCCAGCCTGTTTATCACCACAAATAAAAGGATGTAAAAAAAAATATAGGAATATGTAAATTGTAAACAAATAGAACCCCATAAATATACGGATACCCAATTTCATGTTTTAGCAAATAGAACCCCCCCTTAGTGTTTAGTTTTTGAAATATGCCTGCTTATCGTCATGTATACTGTAAACAATCGTTTCGTCCAAAAAAAATTGTAACTTTGAGGAGAAATAAAACCGATAGGAAACAAACATTATTCTGACGGAAAGGTCAATCTAGTACACTAAAGAGCCCCCATAAAAGCGAAAGTTTAAGAGGTATCCATACATTTCACCGATGTAAGAACTATGCGGCAATTATACTGTTCAGCGAATAAGGAAAAACACTTACCCTCACTGTGACGTAGGCAGCTGGGATGAGGCCTATAAGGGTCGCCAAGAAGAATATGTGGTAGGGCACGTCAACAATCGGTGATGCAAAGTTAATGAAGGTGTTAGGCAATGCAGGAGTGACTCTGAGGAAAAGCATGTAGTTCAACAGCTTTTCTCTTCTCTTAGCTACCTGAAGAAAAAACAATTATAATAATTGTTGGCTCAGCAAAATGAGAATACGACTTAAGAGAATATAGTAATAACACTTCGGAAAGTAGGAAATGTACTAAATTAGATAAAAGAAATCACTGATGGACCGTCGTAATTAGAATAACACTTCAGTAATATACGAATAAACAGAGGCGGCAGCAATCACCTGTGCTTGGAAGAAGCTGAGTTTGTCTGGCCACAATGAGAACACTATGGGCCTTCCTACCAATTTTGACAGGAAAAAGCAGGAAGAAGCACCAGCTGTGGCAGCAAATACGACCAATGCTACACCATGAAAGACGCCAAATAATGCGCCCGCAAGAAGAGACATGAATATAGTCCCTGGAATCATAAAAGTCTGCATAAATATGTAAACGGCACAGTAACCCACCAAAACTTGTATGGTGTAATCACTTGTGTAGCTCTCAAGGTGATCCCTACAAAATCAAAGTGTTAGATAAAAAAACAATAAAAGTCGACAAAAAGAAAACCATTTATTGCAACACATATTCGCAGCTTGTAAAAACAATCGCCGGTAGATCATAATGAAAGTTTCTTTAAGAAATAAAAAATAAAAAAAAGATTTACGACCGAAAGATTGCACCGGACAATAGAACAATAAACAGAAAAAGGTATTGTCTACCATTTTTTTTTGGCAAGTAAAAAAGAATATACAGAAAAACAAATAAAACAGAAAATTTGCAGTGAGTGCATGGATTTGATCCAAATATATAAGATGGACAACTGGCAAATGGAGGTGATGAGATAGTATACAAAATACATGAAACATCTGATTGTTGCTTTAAAGTAATCTTTGTTAACCGTGAAGAAGAGGTTGCTTCCACTCCAGCAATTATAACTTAAAAGCATGCCAGCCAATTTTGAAAATAAACAATGATATACTGACATTATTATGTTTCCTGACTATTGGCAACAACGAAAGGTTGTGGCGAGGTTCCCGGTTACAATACTTTAACCCTTCTAAATTACGTGCAGATCTGTACCAGAGCAACCAAAGAGTTGCGCAAAGAGGAATTACTTCACTTTGTAAAGTAATATTCAAAATTTCTAAACTCGAATATATATAAAAATAATTTACTATCGTAAAACTTTTTTTGATATAATTGGTGCAGCGGCACAGAACACAGATCTGTGTCAGAATATACAGAAAACTGAAATTCCTTAGTCTGATATGGGAAGAGAAATTGCAGATCCAAGTAACCTTACAAAACAAGCATTATGATTAATGAGCCCCAGTTCAAATCTCCAAATAAGAGTTAACAGAGAACATTGTTCACTACTACGTATAAATGTACAATAGGAATTAAATAGCTCGATCAATTGAGTTTGCACCATGATTTACCTGTTTCTCAAAACTCCTCCTATCATAATTTCACGTAGTTTCTATCAAATTAATGGCGCATGATAACAGAAATCACCTAAAACATAATGAATAGAATAGATGACAAAATTCCAAACATTTTACCACTTACTCAGATACTATTCCATTACCAAATAGAACAGGAGGAATCACAAATCAAACATAGACCCAAATCAAAATATCGCATTTTATCTTGCATCAAAGAGGCGAAGCACCAAATTCCATATCTTTAAATATCCCCCCCACCAAATCCTCTATCAAAATCCCACATTTACGTTTCAAATCCCCAAATTTCCAACATTTAACACTGTTCCATTACCAAAGTACGCAAAAACAACAAATACCCAAATCAAAACAACGCCTCATAACCACGAATCTCGCATCAAAAACTCAGCTTTCGAATCGAAACGAGGGATCCCAAATCAAATACCTAAGGATTTGGAGCTCCTCCAATGTGCGGGGCAACTTGAGGAAGCTATAATCGGAGGCGGGCATCGACAGATACACCCCAAAAAGCCCTAATCCGAACACCGCCACCACCGCGGCAGCCGCCGCCGCCTGCCGCCCCGTCAATTTGTTCTCTTTCCCCATCTCCGAATCTCCCTCTCCTCTCCCTCTCTCTATGCAAAATTAGGGTTTCAGAGAGAGAATAAATAATAATAAAAAAAAGAAGAAGCCCAAACCGATTTGGGCGAGGAGAGAGAGAGAGAGAGAGAGAGAGAGAGAGAGAGAAGGAAAGAATTAAAGAAGGAACAAAAAAACAAAAAAACAAAAACAAAAAAAAAAGAAAATTAAAGGAAGAAGAAAAAAAAAAATCAAAGAAAATGTAATCTAATTATTTCCTCTCTTTTCCCGTATTATAATTTGCATCATTGTTTTTGAGATTGATATTATTGTTTTTTTTAGGGAGTATCCTTTTTTAAGGATGTAATCGAGGAAAGGAATATTCCTTTTTTTTTTAAATTTAAATAAATGGTTCGCGCACCACCTCGCTTCCTCTCTTTTTATTTATTTATTTATTTTTTTTTTTTTTTTTGCGTCTAGAGTATGCTACGCGTACGTAATACTGTACCCCAAAGGATCCCTTGTTTGAACTAAGGAACAGATGTTAATTTATGCACGCTGACGTGACGATCATCTATACGAAAGATAGAATTGATATCAATCTATAGCAGCGAGCCAGAGATTATCCTCCCATGATTTTTTTTTTTTTATTTTCCCTCCGAATCGGTTATGAATAACAGATTAGAGACTCAGCATGTACATATTTTAATTTAGTTATAATATTTTAAACCGTGATTAGAAGAAATAAGTTTTGATTAAGTTAAGAATTATAAAAATTGTTAAAAAATTTAGATGAAATAACAGCAAAAGTAAATTTTTTAGTTGAGTGTTTCTACACTAATCAAGGGCAATTAGACCCTAGGGTGCATAGAATTGGCTTAGACCCTAGGGTGGATAGAATTGGCTAACACTTGAGGGTACATTATGGGTACATGTAGCATAACGGTCCAGAGAAAGGTGGGGCCAATAGACACGTGGACGGATAAGTGCTAATTAATCATCGTAAATTGTGGCTTTTTTGACTGAAAATTCTAAATTGGAAAATGCTATATATACACCGGAATGGGGTGTATATGCTAGGGTGGTCGCCCCACGCCATCACCCCACCCCATCTAAAAGGTGGTCACCTCACCCATGGATAGAATGGGGTGTATGATATATATTTTATTTGGAGTCTATAGATTTATTCTGATTGAATTTTTATATATTAATAATAATATAATTTTTAGTTTATATTAAAAAAAATAAAAATAAAAAAAATACTACAAACACTGCAACCCTTTCAATTTAAAATATTTCTAAGATTGCGTTTGGTTCAGATATAAGAAAAAAATTAGTTATTTCTAAGATAGGTATAAGTTCAAGTAAAAATAGAAATTAAAGTAATTTTATATTTGGTTGAGTATAGAAGTTGTACCGAGAATAAGAAAAATTGTGTTTGGTTGAGTATATGGTAAATTAAAAAAGAATAAAAAGAATAGAGAGAATTAAAATTTATATAAAAAAAATTATAAATTTAAATATCTTATAGTTTAAAAAAATTTAATAATAAAAAAAATTAAGCAACAAATGGAACAACTATTTCATCATATGGAAGGAACAACTGTTCGCCCGCATCCAAAATTATGTTTGGATATAAAAAGGGAATGACCTCTTTATCCCTCCTTATGCTCGTTGCCAAGAAGATAAATATCAAATCAACAATATAATTATAATTATATTTTTTTCAAGTTTGAACATAAGTTATTATTACAATAGAATAATAAATATTATTATTATTATAGTCCCTCAAATGTCAATACTCTCAACAACTCTACATTTTCCTTTTTATTTGTTTTTTCTTTTGTTATACATAAGCCTACCTAATTATTGAGCTAATTCAAAGCACCTCTCCACATTTTGGAGTGTCAATCATACAATAAATTGTATATATTTACATGGAATTGAACCTCAACAAAGCAATGAGATTAAGTAACTCATAATTACATAAATATCCATGG
Organism: Tillandsia fasciculata; assembly: GCA_029168755.2. Classification (NCBI taxonomy): domain Eukaryota; kingdom Viridiplantae; phylum Streptophyta; class Magnoliopsida; order Poales; family Bromeliaceae; genus Tillandsia; species Tillandsia fasciculata. The sequence goes on from CM054931.1 coordinate 4,970,650, forward strand.
ATTATTTCTTTCAATTAAAGCCATCTCATTGAGCTAAATCATGTTCAAAAATTAATATTCTCCACCAATTAATAATAATTTATTTTATTAAGGACAATTTTCTTAGCCAATAGAAGAATATATTAGGCCATTTAGTTGAGCCTTTGAAAAGTATATATATGGCTCTAACTAGATGTATAAGAATATTTCATGTAACTTTTTGCTTGTTGAAATATTTTTTAAAGAGATTTTTTTTTTTTTTTTTGAGAAAAAAAAGTAGTGCTCCGTTCATTATTTTTGAAAAACATATTTTCAGAATAACCATCGTACCTACCAATTTGTCGTCGATCATCTTTCATTGCAAAACGAGATTTTTGACATAACTGATTATGTATAGAAAATTAGTACTTGTCTGATAAAAAATTATTTTATTTCTAACCGCCCAAATTCCCTACCATAAAACTGCCAGCGCAGATAAATTTCGCACCACATCGTGTATGAGTTTCTCACAGCTCAAATCCTCTGATGCCATCCACATCACATACCGCGTATAAACAGACTCCGTTAAAAAATAGTCCACAGTTTCAAGCTCTATGCCACACAATATACACTGAACTCATTCTATCCATCCCTTTTAACGAATAAATTATTGCAATGTCTACTTAAACTTTGAAACAAATCTTTACCTGTAAAGTAAAATCTTTTGAGCACCGAATGACACATAAGTTTTGGCTGTATAGAGAAATTAAAAATTTGAATTTAATGCTTCTGCTTTTATTGTGGTGAGAAAGTGTTCGTGATAATTACTAATTAGGTGGTGTTTAATTTGTCCATATGATTTTATTAATTATAAAGCATTAAGTCCTCTAATTTTTGACATACCAACTAAACAAAACTATAATTTATTTTGTGTTACAGGTTTACCGCTGAACCACATGATCGATCAAGTCGTTTTCGAGCCAGTTGGATCCGCACCTCATAAGATTCTCTGCTTGTATTTTTCTCATTAAATAGCATCGCCTTTTTCGTACAAACGAGTTGGCTTATTTTTTTATTTATTTATTTATTTATTATTATTATTGACAATTCTCCTCTCCATGTGCATCACATGCGCGCGCGCGCGCGCGCGCGCACACGCACACACACACACACACAAAAAGTGTCAAGAGTCTGATTTGAACTGGGTGAACAAATAAATAAATTCTTATCTATAATATAAATTTATTGCGAGATGTATAGGTACCATTATTTTTATTTAATTAAATTTGTTAAAACATGATAGGACTAATATTAGGTTTGTGACACTTTTATTTTTTAAGTATTTATTTTAGAGCCACTCACTATCTGTTTGGCTATAACTAAAAATCAAATCAAATTATGTTGGATTATCTAACATCTTCTCCAAATTTTAAGCATATTAAAATATAAAATTTATCCTCCTTAATTTAAAATATCTATCAACAAATCTAAAGAAATGTGTGGTTGCATATATATATATATATATATATATATATATATATATATATATATATATATATATATAGTTGTGCTGGAATGCTATTGATAGCATCAGCCCAACTTTACCACCCATTTTGTAGTCATTGGATTGCATTGAGATTCGTGCAAGCCCTTTAATTAAAAAAAAAAGTTTTTAATTTTTACTTTTTCTTTTCTTTTTTTTTCATTAAAGAGTCTCCACGAATCTCAATGCGATCCAATGCTATAAAATGGGTGGCAAAGTTTGATATAGCATTTGAATTTAACTGTTGTAGTTGGAATTATATGAGATTTATCTTCTATTTGGAGAGAGTAGTTTTAAATAAAAGATAAATTTATCTTCCTAATTTTTTATTATTTTTTAAAAATATTATACAATAAAGATAATCACACCGTTACATATATATATATATATATATATATATATATATATATATATATATATATATATATATATATATATATATATATATATATATATACTTATTAACTGCATGCAACAAAATAAATTATTTACAATTGTAAAGTTTTATAATACATCTAAATATCTAATCAAACGAGATAAGTATAGTTATTACTGTTGCATCTTCAATTATGCTATATTTCTAATTACCTAAAATCAAATGCCCTTAAAAGTTGCTAAGAAATTCAAATGTGCAATTTTTTATGGAGCATATATCATATCAAAGTTGCTTAAATTAAGAATGGAATCAATTATCAACGGTCCCCAGTGCAAGTGGCAAAGGGCTATGGTTGATATCCGAATTCGAGTAGCATGCTATCTTTCTCTAAGTTTAAAAAAAAAAAAAAAATCTTTCTCTCTCAAAAAAAGAATGGAATCAATACCTTAATCTCCTGGCCCACCCTGACTCTTTTCTCTCTTGAAAAACTAACAATTTTTTAGTGTTTTTATTTTTTATTTATTTGTTACTATTTTTTTATACATATTTTTCTAATATTAATTTTTTAGTATTTTTCTTTTTTATTTATTTGTTACTATTTTTTTATACATATTTTTCTAATTATTGGACCTGCAACGTGGCCTTGTCACGTGGAAAACAACAACTAACATGTTGGTCCTTCCCTAGCCCCGAATCTAAGAATAATTATTTTTATTGGTAGATAAAAATAAAAAAAAAAAAATAAAAAAAAAAAGGGAAAAATAGATGCTGAAACTTTCAATGCTTGACAAAAAAGTTGAAGGTTATGCTAAAATAAAAAATAAAATAATAAGAAAAATACAAAGATTTGGGTCAAAATAAAATATAGGAAAGAGATGGGCAAAGTGGTGAATTATTTTATATGTTACACAAAAAGCACTAATTACATGCGTTCTATTTGTCATTGTCCTAACCTGGAAAAGTTCCTCCCGCTGCATCTCCAAATCCATAAAAAATAAGGGGGTGAATGCGACGTTTCCCCTCACATTTTAGCAAATTAAAATTTGAACCGTAAATTTTTTGCTGTTACAAACTTCAAAATAATAATTAATAATAATACAAGCTTGAAAACTAGTCAAGGTTAAAAATAAAAAATAAAATAATAAGAAAATAAAGAGTTGGGAAACTACAGTGAATTTTACCTAAACCCAAATCAACTTTGGCAATCACAAAGCAGCAGCAAAAAATAAAAATAATAATAATAATAATAATAAAATGACGTTACTACTTAGTAGTACGAAATTCTATTCCATCGTTTGGTAGCAGATGCTATAAATGAAAGGACTGTGACATGCCCTGCAAACTATACAACGGGCACTACATACAAAATCAACACAAGATACAAGTTTTAACGCTTCTCTTATTTTAGAGTTCACACAATTTCTAATAAAATTTTAATTAAAAAGTTTTTGAAAAGATAAAAACCGCTGAACGAGTAACATATAAGATCTACAATTCTGCATAGAACAAAAATAATTAAAAACATAAATAAACAAGATTTTTAAAAAACTGGAACTTCACCCCCTTACATTCATTCGGATTCAAATTCTAACTGGAATCACAGTAATTTTACTGTAACTTTTTCAATTTTATTGTGTGGGTTTACTGCCTTAAGCCCCACCTAATAAAGCTCCTATCCACCTGATTTTCCTGATTTATACTCAGTTTGGCCCGATCCCCAACACTGCCCTAATGTTTTAAATATGTTGCGTTACATATGGTTAGTAACTCAATTAGGTGGATGGTGGAGAGGTCCCACCACACCCAATTGTTTTTTTGTCATCGTAAAAGAACACAAGGGGGTATTTTGGCATCTTAAGATGACATTCTCCTTATCTTACTGAGAGATTCAAATTCGTACAGTAAATTAGAAGATCATACAACGGTCCGAAAATAGAAGATCATACAGTTATTAATGCTTCCGACCTAAGGTGATTACATTACTGCTCTATTATTGTTTTTTTTCCCAATACTCAGATTTTACTGATTTTTTTTTTTTTTTTTTTTTTTACCAAAAATACAGCCAAAAATTTATCAATAAAGCCTCATTTGCCAGGCACAATTAACATGCTAGGCATAATTATACTGCGCTCTAGAAAATTTGTATGCTGCTAATCTTGACAAAAGATAAAAAATGGTAATAAGACACAATGCCTACACGCGCACACACAAAATAAATAAAAGCATGATACTAAGCCGCGTAGAGTAACATATACTTACGCCTCAACTGGTACAACGGAGCCCGTCTTAGGCGAACCCAACTTGGCTTTCTTCTCGGAGCCTTTCTTTGATTTACCAGATTTTCGTTTCTTTGAAGAGAAATTTTCCCCAGCTGCTGATGAAACAAGCTGGGTCTGATCATTTCGACTAATCATATTTCGGGGAAATTCGGATTCCTTTTTGTCTTGGAGAGGCTCGGATTGTGGGTCTATTACTGACATTCTCGTCAGGACATAGTCCAACAAAAAGGTGCTTCTCACGAGCCGGTCGATTCTGCTGAAATGCCGCTGCGAGTATGGAATAAGGCCTTCGAGAAGCTCGCCAACGCCTTTGATCTGAGAATTTCATAAAACAAATTTTATCAGTCAAAATTGTTGAAGACTCAGAATGAGAACAATTCAGTACCTAATTGCAATTGCTTTAATCTTATTTTTGTTGCACTTCATTTAACAGGCTTAGTTATTTCAAAGAGAGCAATCAAATTTATAAGCAGAGAAGAACAAGCATTTTCCTTGAATTAATTGAATCGCCGCCGTTCAGATGAAAAAGTGTCTGTCCCAAAAATAGGCCCCATCCTTGTAGTTCAATAAGATAGGAGATTTCAGATACCACAGGTAAAACAAAACTGAACCTCTAAGTAACTTAGTGTGTTCACTGAGTGAAAATAAACAGTATCAAAATCCATAAAACACAAAGTTTGTATAAAGCAGCGCAGGTAAGATTAAAAAAAAGAAAAAAAAAAAAAGAAAAAAAAAAAATCAATCAAAAGAGAACAAAGTTGGTATATAGACCATTTGGTTGTACAGGTCTTCAGAACATGATAATGGGAACACTTACCTCCATGATTTCAGTTGGTGGGAAAATCTTTAAAATCCGAAATAGCACGAACTGTGCGACGTGGCACAACTTAGGTTTTGTATTCCACTCACGAACATACTCGAGAAGCACACGCAGCTCTTCCTTTCCAAGACCAATAAGGGCTTTCTCTATCAGATCTTCAACATCGACTTTCCTGCACAGTAAAAAAAATATCATTAATTTGGTCAGGTTAAATTAAGCTGGATCAACTGATTGGAACCAATTGGTGACCTGCAGAGCTGTGAAAATAAGTGGAAGAGCCTGTGCGGTCTTCGGAGTTCAAATGCCAGCTGAATTGCTTTGGTGTAGTCAGAGTCGGATACTGCATTTTCCAGTTCTTGCCCTCTCAAAATTGTTTCCTCCTGACATGACAACAAAAGACAAGAACAAGAATGTAAACGCCCAATACAAAAAAAACTTAAGAGAAATGCATAATATAAAAAGTCCAAATGACATTAAAATAAAAAGAAAAAGAAAATAGCATCCAGTGCCTTCAGTATGTACTGAAGGAGCAGGAAAGTTTGCACTTACTTCTTTCCGAAAGGCTTCCTGCTTATCTTCAGCGGTGCAATCATGCCACAAGTTAACAACTGCATCGGTTCCACCAGTTGCAAGCATTTCGGTCTTCTTGCCAACAGCTAACGCCCACACCTACAGAGAGAAATATAATTTAAAATACCTGAAATGAACTATAAATTTATTCAAACGCTTCCAAAAATAACCACAAGAACACAGAGAAAGGTGCTGTAACACCTATGCAGTCCTCTCCTTAAAGAATCCAATGGAGGAAAAAAATAGACTGGAAAATGCAGCTGGAAAATGCAGTACAATACCTTTCCCTCATGTTGATCATACGTAGCAATACACTCGTTTGACTTAATCGTCCACAACTTGACCAAACCATCTCCACCTGTAAAAAGAATATATAGGGGTTAAAGATATTCTCGCTACAAACTTAAATCACCTAATTCCAGGAGCACTTGCTATATTACCGCATGAAACAAACTGCGTCCCACGTGAGAGGAAAGAAGCTCGTAGCACGCTCGAGGGATGCCCTTCAAATGTTTTTAGGCATGAACCATCAGAAATAGCCCATATCTTGATGGTTCTGTCGCCTGAAGAAGTTAACACGCATTGCTCAACTGGAGAGAACTCCACAGACCAAATTCCTCTTTTGTGGCCTTTAAGCACAACTAAAGATACTAAATCAGGAAGCCTCCATAAACATGCAGTGCGATCCTGCAGAAAGGAAAGCAAGGGCTATATATAATACAGCACAGCAGGACAAAAAAAAAAAAAGAAGATAATTTACCAAAAGACTTGAGAAATTTAATATGTTAAAGGGGATTTTACATATCGCAGAAAAATCATCTAATGATTGCTATATCCCTGCAAAAATTAATATATACAGAGGTCACATAAAGCATGGCATATTTTGAAATGTGTTCCTGAACTTCAGAATTTTTTATTGACTACCAAACCTTTCATCTCTTTAGATTTTAGAAAATGCCATCACGTTCGGACAAGACTTGTAAGTCATGAACTGTTTTGATAAAAAAAGTCATAAGAATATAAAATTAAGCAGAGAGTATTCAGTTCAATTACAGAATATACCACAACAAAAAATGTCGCTCATACCATTCAGTCCTGAGAGAGAGTTACTTGTTCGAAAACACTGGAAAGTACACAGTACAATGAAAACTTCTAAAGGTGAAATACCCATTTGAAATGTGTTATAGTTCAGATAAAATCTGTCCATTTTAACATAAGTTTTCGAAGGGCATACATGGAAACTCAGATTTTGCAGGAATATTTGTGTAGATAGGTCATTTTGCAGAGATGTATATGTAAATATCTTTATGTTAGAATATCAACCTCAGAACCACTACAAGCAAGGCCATCATTTGGTGAGATGGCGAGGGAATTAATATCTTTGTCATGTGCAGCTACAACAGCCTTTGTTTTAAGTGCAGCCTCATGGTCGGCATCTTCAAGAACATCCTCAAAACTCCATACCTTTATGGTATGGTCACTGGCAACATATAAAGACAAAACAAACATTACAAAAATTACCAAGAAAATAGAAAATATATATACCATCTATTAAAACAAAAGGATTATCATTACAAAGAAGAGAATAAAACCATTTCAATGCTCCATCAAACTGAAACCAATGGCAAACTATATTTATGATCTATAAATATTTTCTACTACTGAGGCATCAATAAATTGATATTGGAGAACTCACCAACTACCGCTGACAAAAAAATTTTTACATTTTTTTGAAAAGGAAACAGATCCAACAGCTCCCATGTGGCCTCTACCAGTTCCAATACAACATCTCCTTTCGGCATCCCACAGCTTTACCTAAAAAGGGAGGGGGGGGAAGTAATGGAAAAATATACTTCAGAAAAACTGTGTTCTGCAATGTGTGTGCAGAAATACAAATAGAGGAAGAAGAAAGAAAAAGTTCTTTTAATATCAGTTTTGATCGAGTCAATAATTAAGAGAGGGACAAGAAATGAATAGAATAATTCTTTGTTAGAAATAGTTGCCCTACATAATCCCCAAAAAAATACGCATAGTAAATGCTGACAAAAAAAATTTCACTTGAAATCAAGTAATGCCATGACAAATTATGTGTAAAAAGACCTAGCATGAAGCACTAAACCAATTCTAGTTTTAGTGCATAGAGATCAAGGAGTTCTTTTAATATTTTTTCAATCTTATTATACATACACCTTATGCAAATAAGCCGATACAGCAGCAAAAATGCAACATTTCCAGCCAAAATAACACCACTTACAGTATTGTCTTTGCTTCCAGTAACCACAAGCGTCATCCCCCTTGAAACACATGTATCCAGGCACACGACAATTTCAGTGTGGCCTGCCAATACATAACTGCATGACATGGACTGCAGATCATAAACACGTACCTGCGCAAGGTTAACATAAATACTCAGGAGAAAGTTCAAAACTTCATCGAAAGCTTGTCCATGAAACCTATATTTCATGTACACGACAATAGAAAAATGAGGCTTTTACAAATGAATCCCTGCAATAATCATCTATCTGTATATACAACCTTAAAATGTCAGAATTTCATATGGACCAGCTGAAAGTGCATTTTCTTAAAAAGAATACCATTAAGGTGGGGTGTCATCCAATTCATGGGGAAAAGTTGGGTTTTTATTATAATGAGCTCTATAAAGAAAGGCATGATGTTTATGCATGTCTGCAATTAAGTTTTTTTAAAGGTGTGTATGAAAATTCAGATTTTTTTATGGAGATATGTTTAGATAAATTTGCAAAACTTCATATACAAATAAATAACTCTAGTAAATTTAGGGAAAGAAGGCAACCAATGGCCTCTCTATACCTGCTCCAAATTTGTTGCCACAGCAAGATATTTTTCGTCCTCACCAAGAAACTTCATATCAAGAATCTCTTCATTGTAACCCACAAGGCGTTTATATAGGTTTAACTGAAATGTCCCTTCAACATCTTTTATCGGCTGATAGAACAGAAACTGCTGATCAGCAGTGACACAGAGCAATCCTTGATCTGACGATAATACAATAGCTGATATGAACCCTCTTCTAGAATCATCTTTATCAGAGCAAACAGTTACATCAGAAGATTGCTGCTCAAATATGCAAGCTGCACTGTTTAATAATAAAATAAGGCAATGAGTACTCTAAGCAACCTAGAAAACAAAAACCATATTGACTCAAAATGACCATTATACCCTTCTGCGCTCCAAATGCGTACTACCCCACGCTCACCAACTGTGAGAAAATGAACTCGCGGAGAACCATTTGATTTACTCTTCCCAATTTGAGATTTCTTTGATCCCAAACAAGCGAGCAAGTTGCTATCCGATTGTATAACGCAAATAGCTTCCACCATCTCATAAATCGGCACTGTCATCTTGAAGCTATAATTACACGCATCCCATATATTCACAACCTGCAGAGGCTCTGCTTAAACTGTTGCTCTAGCTAGAATGGAAAGAAAAAAGTGCATAATAAAAAAAAAAGCCTGATGAATAACAATGTGGATATTGGGGATGCCTTAGGTAATGAAAAGTTATGCATCTAATAGGCCAAGAAGAAGTCAAAGCATCTGTTAAGAAATGACCAATCTGATCAGTCCACAGTTTTAAAACTGATCATAAGTGAACAAAATTTTCAAATCAGCAGTATAATTTGAAGAGGCTGGTAAAGTAAGAGTCTCATACATATCATAAACTCTATAACAGGGACAGAACTCCCACAGAAATTAATGTGGGCCGTGAAGATTATCATTGATTCCCAATATTATTAAATAAAACATGAAAAAATAAGCTGTGAATACATGCTGGTTGATAGTTCGTTGCAACAGTTTGAAGTGAAAAATTGTACTCAAACAACCTGTTGCTATAACTAATTAACAAAAATAACAGTCGAAGAGCTACCAAAATACCAAATAGTATGGGCCACACTAAACAACAGTTGGGAGTGAAAATATTGTTCTCAAATATCTGATTACTAAATTTGACGATAATATCAACATTTATTTTCAGAAAAGTAATTCGATGGAGTAAACGTATTAGAAACAAAAAAGTAATACAGATATGTTCAACCATGCCTTATCTCTTCCAGCGCTAAGTAATAGCTGCCCATCTTCTGATAATGACAAGGAAGTAACTGCTGAGAAATGCTTCTCCATCACTGCGATGCACTTCTTAGTTTCCAGATCCCATATTCGTACACTTGCATCATCACTTCCTGAGAACAACTGAAAATCCAACACGTCATGGTCATATTTGCAATTAATATGAATGCTCGTGTATATGCACGCAGACACAATCATAGAAAGATAGGGAGAAGGAAGAAAAAACTCTATGAGGAATTCCTTATAGGATTTTCTATGAGGGTTGGATGCCTTTCATCGCAAGTAAAGATATAAACTCCATCAGATAAACTAATGAAAGTATCAAATTGGTAAATCATAAGAAGTGAGAACTCCAGGGCCGCTGGGAATTACAAGATGAGGAAAGTAAGACACACGACTTCATATAGTGAGCTCCTAAATACGATCTTCTGCAATCTGTTCAAAGCTCCGCATAAAATTATAAGGTAAGGAAAGAAATCTTTACAATATAGTAGACGGAGAATGATCTCACCTATTTTTAAATTCTTGAAATAACTAATTTGTGGACCTATTTCCTAGCATCATATACCAGTCCTCATGACAACCTTTTTGGCGAGTGTTGCATAAGAAGACTCGAAAGGATTGTGCACAAGGCAACAGCTTCAGTAACACTGGCAAGTGTAAACGAGCTTTATCTCAATTTGTTAGTTTATTAACTTTTTGCCTTCACAAAATGAATAAAAGAATTGACAGATATTTAAAGCATACAAAATTTCAACATAAATACTCTCTTTTTACAACCATCCTCCAGTGCTGTTAAGAAAAGAATGTCACGATCTGCATTAAAAAAATAATTATGTAAACCTATAACAAAAGGCAAAAGCGTACATATGCACACATAAACATGTGTTAATGAAATTCTTCTAAATACATCACACTTCCGTACAATTTTACATATTTAGCAACCAAATTAAAAAAAAATCTTGTCGTACAATTTTAAAAAAAACAAAGTACTCAAAGAAGAAACATGTGAAGTTGTGCACTTACTAGTAAACGGTTTGGATCACTGTGGAACATGATGCTTGTGACAACTCCCTTGTGGCCTTTAAAGAAATGTGTACAAAAGCCACCATCAACATCCCATACCAATACCTTCTTATCCGCTCCTGCCGTTGCAAGCAATCCACCAGAAGAATGGCATGCCATGCCCATCACAGGACCATCGTGCCCCTAACAAACATAAGAAACATGGCATGTTTGATTCCTTCATTAGTAAAGCAAACAAACAAGCCTCTCTAATAATTTTAACAAAGAAATCAACGGAACTTCAATAATAGAAAACAATAAAATGTAATTGGCACCAATTTGTTTTCTCCAACTAAATCTAAAAGAGAATTTTCTACCTAGGAACACTCAGATACATCATATCACAAGTAACTCGGATCGGAGGTAATAATGAAGCATTATTGAACAGCATCAGGAGGTTTATTTCATCCTTCTATCCAACAGTAAATAAATAAAGCCTCTCATCCTAAGAGGAAGAAAAATAAATATCAAATAAAAAAAGATAGTAATCAACAATCAGTTCATCTCATGCATCAAAGCCTCTCATTGAAGATTATAAGAGTTGCATCATCATGATCCGTTGCGACATATACACACAATAAGTTTAATTCTTCTGTTAGTATTGTGAACAAACAAGCTTCGCTAAAAGCCCTTCCAATAGAAATCAATATGATCTTCTCCAACTCGAATCAGAATCAATAAAGAAACATTCTTTAATAAAAGTCTTGCATGCTCTGTGCACAGAAGCAAGGAGGGCATCTTTCATCCTTTTAATCCAACAAACAAGTACACAAACAAAACCCACATCTTGAAAAGAGATGTGATAGACAACATAATCAACTAATCTAGGAAAATTACTACTCAAAACCCTAATTTTAGTTGAAAGAACCGTGAAAACCCTAAAAAGATGCTTCATTTCCAGATCATTGTACCTTCCAAGAACGGATGCACTTGAGGGAGGCGAGGTCCCATACGCGGATGAGGCGGCTGTGAGTGGCGGAGAAGAGGAGGCGGTCGCCGGGGCCAAGGGCGATGGCGGTGACGGCCTCGGAGTCCCCGGCGAGGGTGGTGCGTACGGAGGCGTCGGAGGAGCTCACGAGCTTCACCTCGTCGCCGCACGCGCAGGCGATGAAGGCGCCGTCGGAGGAGACGGCGAAGGGGCCGCCGCTGTAGAACTGCTGCAGCGAGGGCACGCACCGGTAGTTCCTCTTTATGGCGTGGGAGGGGGGCGACGGCTCCGCCATCGTTGGAGGTGATTCGCTAGGGTTTAAGCGAACCCTAGCTAAGGAAGAGGGACGAAGGGCGAGAGATAGAGAGAGAGAGAGAGCGGCGGGAGACGACTCGAACGAGCGTTTTACGGAGCGAGGGTTTTAAATCACGCATTCACGATCCGTTATGGGATAACTATATATTATTATTATTATTATTATTATTATTATTATTATTATTTTGCTAAGAAAACAAATTATTCTGTTATTTTTTTCTTAATTAATTATTTGATTATATAATTAGACGATTTTTTTTTTTGTCACAAAATATGAGTGAATTATTTGTTTGATAATATTTTACAAAATATAAAAATTTTGTCACATAGCGAGTTGCTTTTCTCTAACCAGTAGCCCAGTATATCAATTGCGGCCCAGCCCAAATCTTTATAGGCCTACCAAGCCAATTCTCTTATTTTTCAATATTTTAAAATTTTATATTATTTTTAAGATTTTTTAATATTAATTTAAACATACATTAAAAAAGTTATTAGTAAGTAAGTTACTAAGTTTTCCACATTTTTTTAACAACATTTTTTTGAATAATTTTAATTATATTTTAAAACAAAGAATTAAGAGTAGGATCATATTTAATTGACAATATCAATTTTTTTATTTGTGGTTTCATAGAATGAAATACTTTTTTATGTTGATTGTCACGGTACGGAATAGTTAATAATAAACGTAAAACTAAATTACATAAGAGAACTCATATGGGAATTGAATTCAAAAACTCTAAATTATAGTAAACAATAAAATATACTTAGCGTTGAACTCAAGCGAATTATGTCTAGCTATATTAGGCGAATTACATTCAAACATGATTCCAAAAGGGATTAGGAAACAATTAATTTAAAATTAGCAAGAATATTCTTCTTGTCTCCTCAATCTATCTTTCTTGATTCCAAAACTTATTTTCAATCATCATCGTCTCTAACATAAATGGCAAAGGATTAGATGGTTGATATTCAAGATATCGAATTCGAATTTTAATTACTTTATTTTTTTTTTAGTTATATTTATTTTAAAAATAAACAAAACGGATAGCATACCAATTTCTCGCTCTCTCTCTTAAAAAAAAAAAAAAAAAAAAAAACCTTATCCTCAATCAATCAAGCGTTGCTCACCCACTATTATGGAATTAAATTATTTAAGATTTGGTAAGTACCTATAAACGAAGTGTTTACATTAGCCTAAAAGAAGAAAGAATAACTAACTAAATAAATGCACATGCTTATTATCTTCCTCGTCATGCTCGCTATTATTTTTTAAAAAAAATTATTTTAAAAAATTATATTATGTTATATAGAAGATTGATTTGATGTAAATGTATATTTTAAATAATAGTATGAATAAAATTGAGAAACTCTTTCTAATATTCTTTTAGGCAACATGCCCTGTTTGATTCTCGAGTTATGATTAATTTTTATAACATTTTGTCTTCCTTTATTATATTGATCTCTGATCCATGGTGCAAACTTTATTATATTCCTTTTTCATTGAATCCACTCCTTTGGAATCCACAAACAGTGGGTCTCCCATACTAACAATCATTGCATAAGAAGCATCTTAATTAGATTTTTTATTAATTATTTTTAGCGCAAGTGTTAAATAATTAAATTCAATTGCTGCAATAAAAATCTGGAAGGAATCCTTCCGCACCATTGCACAAAAAATTATTATTTTTTGCTATTTAAATATTTTTATTAAGATTAAGTACAATTTATCAGTTTGTCAAATAAATACTCACAAAAATATTAATTATAATAATATCGTTTGCCAACTAAAATTATAATTCTTATGATATAAATAAATATTATATACATTTTTTTGATGTGATTAATAAATCTTAATGAATTACTTTAATCTATTTTTTTAACTATAATTTTTTCAATATCTAATTACTTTAATCACTTATTATATATACCCAATTACTAAAGTAGGGGAATCAAATAACCTTCTTTTGACTCAACAACATCCCCCTGCATGAAAAGTAATTCTGATTCGTGCCAAGCGGATCAGTCAAATCATTTCATGATTAGATTCATTTACTGCTGCCCTACAGACTCAAGTAAAGTTCTTCTTGATAATTTCCATTTCGCCATTCAGCACGTTCTGAGCTTTTGTTTTTTCTATTTTATTAGTCAACTATAAATAGCGTTACCATTCAAGGAAAATTTTAAAAAGAAATAATAAAAAAAATATTTGCGGTCTAATCTCAATTTCATCCATTATTATAAAAACAGTAACTGTCTAAATCAAAATAAATAGGCAAGAGAAAAAAAAAAAAAAAAAAAACTCCTAAGGCATTTGTTGAAAAAATCGCCCGTCCATAAAAAAAAATATATTAAAAATACTATTTAAAATAGCCGACAAAATAAGTTAGATTATTAGTGAGTATTTAAGATAATTCAAAGGTATCAATAAATTGGTTGAATGGATTATTAAACTGATAATAATTTGGAGGTATAAATTATTATTATTATTATTATTATTATTATTATTATTATATATATAAACAAAGTACTAGTTCAAAATATATGTTTTTATGTGTAATAATCTTGTGGGTAGACGAAAGAGATTTACAGACAGAATGCAAGCAGGAAAGAAGTTGTTCCAGCTGCGCGGCTGCTGCTCCAAAACGTGAGATGGCTGGCGTCCGGCTCCAATATCTAGCACGCCAGCAGGCAGCAGGCAGCAGCGCGCCGCCGGTTTCCCGTCCATTATAAGAAACGCCTATGGCCGACGGTTACTCCATCTGGACACGTGGCGCACTCCGGATGGCGCCACGCGTCGGCTTTGCCCCGTACGTTTCCAAGTGAAAAAAAAAAAACAAAGTTGGGGCGGCCGCGGGCGTTATTCCGCTGCACATTCCACGTGCCGCGCCAGCGGGACCCACTCCTCCACATGACCACATCACCGCCGTTCACTTCCCCTCTCCCGCAACGCCGATCGAACCGTTCGTTCCGAAACGCTTCGTTGTTGTTGTTGTTGTTGTTGTTGTTGTTGTTGTTGGTACTCTTCCGCGACCCCGCGCCTTCTCCCACCCAGCGAATCGAATGCGCCACGTGTCGGCACGCCGCAGACCCCTCTCGCGAGGTTCGCGTATCGGAGCGCCGTAACGCGTCCCTTGCTTCCCGCTTATCTCCCGGAGATGTAATCCGTAGCTTCCAATCCAACCCCTTTTTTCGCTCTCTAGTAAAAAGCGGCGGAGCATCGTATTCGGCGAGTGACCGTACCCACCCACCTCAAGCTATAAACGGCACCGTCGTCTCCACGCCGCGACTCCTCTTCTCTCTCTTTCTCTAGTTTCGTCTCCTTCTACTACTATCAGAGAGAGCGTGAGAGATTGAAACCGCGAGACCCCGGCTCTTTCGTTTCATGCGCCCTTTTCGGTATAAAACCCTAGCTTTTCGATTCAAGAACCCTAACCTCGGATTATTGCCCTAGAATGCGGTTTTCTTAGTCGTCGTTGCAGGGGATCGGAGGCGACCGAGGAGGGGTTGTTGAGGGTTTCGTCGCGTTGGTGGTGGCGCTCGGGGGCTGTTCATGGCGGCGGCGGAGGACGGCGGTCCTTCGAGAAGGTTCTCGATAGGGTACGCTTTGGCCGCCAAGAAGCGCCAGAGCTTCATCCAGCCGTCGCTCGTGGAGCTGGCGCGGTCCCGCGGCATCGATCTCGTACCGATCGACCCTTCTCGGCCGCTCGCGGAGCAGGGCCCCTTCGACTGCATCCTCCACAAGCTCTCCGGCGAGGAGTGGAGGGCCCAGCTCGACGAGTTCGCCGCGCGTCACCCCGAGGTCACCGTCGTGGACCGGCCCGCCGCCATCGAGAGCCTCCGCAACCGCATCTCCATGCTCCAGTTCGTGGCCGGCCTCGACCTCCCCCACGGATCCGACGACGGCGACGATACCTTCGGCATCCCCAGCCAGATCGTTATCTACGACTCCTCCCCCCTCGACGACTGCGGGATCGGGTCCCTCCGCTTCCCGATCATCGCCAAGCCCCTAATCGCCGACGGCAGCGCCCGCTCCCACAAGATGTCTCTCGTCTTCCACTGCGACGGTCTCCGCAAGCTGAAGCCCCCGCTCGTCCTCCAAGAATTCATCAACCACGGTGGGGTCATCTTCAAGGTCTACGTCGTCGGCGACCACGTCACCTGCGTCAAGCGCCGCTCCCTCCCCGACGTCTCCGAGGAGCGGCTCATCGAGCGCGCCGCCGCCGAGGGCGCTGTCTTCTTCTCCCAGGTGTCCAACGTGGCAACACAGGGCCGTGCCTCGGCTTCTGAGCTGATGCATCTCGACAAGGTCGAGATGCCCCCGCTCGGCTTCGTCACCAAGATCGCGCATGGCCTGAGGCGAGCAATGGGCCTTCACCTCTTCAACTTCGACGTGATAAGGGATGTCAAGGTCGGGAACCATTACTTCGTTGTAGACATCAACTACTTTCCGGGCTATGCGAAGATGCCATCCTATGAGACTGTCTTGACGGACTTCTTTTGCAAGATCGTGCATAAGAACGGTAACGAGAAAGATTCGGTGGTAGATTTGGCCGCCGTAGATGGCGAGAAAGAAAGCAATCTTGCCATCGAAGATCACTGCAACAATAACGTGGCATGAGGTCTGCATGACAATTGTCGTTACTCTGTCTTTCTTCATTTCCTTTTTGTTCTGGGAGCGGCTTTCGGCACTGCCGGGATGAACAGAACAATTGGAATGTCGTTTACCGCTTTGTCGTCGTATTCGGCCAAATAAGTAGATTTGGTGGTTACCTGATTCTAACCTCTTCATTTGGCTGTTGGAGACAATGTAAATTCTTCCTTTCCCTTTGTGTCATCCATTTAGTTTCTTTCCTAAATATTCTCTAATCAATAGTAAAGAAAACTGTAGGAAGGTTTGTGGTGCGTGCCCAGATTTCTTGTTCTAACATACACACCAATGGTATGGCGGGTTCGAGCGCTTTGTCGCTTCTCCATCTGTATCTCCTTTTTAGGCTGCAATCGAGAAATATGAGTTAGAGGGATGAGGATGGCTGTTTGTCAATTGTTATCTTGTTTAGCCAATATTGCTGATTTTGGACTATAGTGTTTCAGCTAATACTGAGTTGCTTAAAAAAAGGCGGTAGATGGAAAGCTGATTTCTCTAACATTAGCTTCTGGGGCTTATATATTGTAGGTTGAAATGGTAAGCTGTGAGTTCTGTCGTGCCAAGTTTTCTTTATACCTTATGACCCATGCCTTTTTCAGCAAAGCAAAGTATTATCTGGTGTTTAAGAAATTTGGTCGCGTGGAAAATCAAAGCTACAAGAATAGTGGTTGTAGATTAGGATGCAATGTAGTTCACGTAGATCTGATTTTTCATGCAAAGAATGTGTGAAATATTTGTGTTGCCATACCACTCTTGAAAAATACAAGAATTACTCTGTTTCTTGGTCAGCATTGTTTCCTGTTGTCGCTGATGTGGTCAAAGTTGTTTTCGGTTTTCGCTCGATGTCTTTCACAGTTTGATCATGTAAAGAATATGATTTGACATCCACGTGAGGAATTGTTCCTGTTCCATCGATTTGTTACTTTTATTCTTGGAGAAAGTTTTTATATAGTTGGGATGATCAGAGAGATATGGATGTTGTTCCCCATTTGTCGTATGCAGGCAATTATTATCTGACTTGGTTGAGGTTGTTGTCGGTTTTTCTCATTCAATGTCTCTTACAGTTTGATCACTTCAGGAACGTGACATAAGATCCTTGCTAAAATTGTCGTTGTTCCATTGATGTATTTTTTTAAAAAAAAATTGAGAGAGCTTTGGCATAATTGGGACAATCAGATTGATGTGAATGTCGTTACTTATTTGTCGTATTATCAGGCAACTGTTGTTGGACTTTGTCAAGGTTGTTGCTGGTTTTGCACTTGATGTTTCTCACAGTTCTATCATCGCAAGACCGCAATTTGAGGCCCATGTGGGAATTTTTGTTGTTCCGTCAATTTGTTTCTTTTCATTTTCAGAGAAAGTTTTGCCTTATCTGGGACGATCAGTTCAATATGAACATCGTTACTGGTTTGCCGTATTTTTGGGCAACTATTGTCTGACTTGGTCGAGTTTGTTGTCAGTTTCGCTTGATGTCTATCACAGTTCAATCATTGCAAGGACGTGACGTGAGGTCCACGTGGGAATTGCCGTTGTTTAGTTGTTTTGTTTCCTTTTATTCTTGGAGAAAGTTTTAGCTTAATCGGGATGATTAGAGTGATATGAATGCCATCGCTGATTTGCTTTGTCGTGTTTGGGCAACTGCTGTCTGACTTGGTTGAGGATTTTGTCGGTTTTCACTTGATGTCTCTCACAGTTTGATCATTGCAAGAATGTTTTATGAGGTCCACGTGGGAATTGTCGTGTTCGGTGGATTTATTTCTTTTTATTCTCTGAGAAAGTTGTCATAATTGGGATGATTAGAACGATATGAATGTCAATGCTTGTTTGTCGTTTTTGGGGAGCAACTGATACTGACTTGGTCGAGGTTGTTGTTCACTTGATATCTCTCACTGCTTGATCATTGAAAGAATGTGATGTTAAGTCCTCATGGGAATTCTTGTTGTTCCGTCAATTTATTGCTTTTTTTTTTTCTTGAAGAAACTTTTTTTGTAGCTAGGTTGTTCAGAGATACATTAATATCATTGCAATGTGTTGTATTTGGGCAAAGAGATAGGATTGGCTGCTACTGGATTTTGATGCCTTCATTTGGCCGGTAGATGATGTACAATCTTCCTTCCCCTTTGAGTCCACCATTAAGAATCTTTTTTGATTTTTTTTTCTCTAATCATCAGTTAGAAATTCTAAGGAGATTTGTGGTGTATGACAAAGGCTTGTTCTAATTTCTACACCAATGACATTTTGAAATCGAGGCTTTTGTTGCTACTTGCTTCTCCATGTGTATCCTTTAGTTGGTTGTGGTCTCAAATTGTGCATTTTGGACTATTGTGTTGATTAATGCTGAATTACTTAAAAAGCCTCTGATCCATGTTATGAGAGTATTGTAGATAGAAAGCTATTGCCATTATTGCAGTTTAATTTTTCTGGTTGGGTTATTTGTATGTTGGTATGGTGATCTTTTTTATCTGTTATGCAAAAATTTCTTTGCATCTTAGCCTCTTTAGCATGGTATTTAAGGAATTGGCTGCATGAAAAATAAAAGCTGCACTGAGAGTAGCTCCAGATTTAGGAAGCTACGTAGCTTTTAAAGATACGGTTTTAATTTGTTGCCACACCGTTGCAAGAAAATAATAAGAATTGCTCTGCTCTGCGGTTGGTATCAACATAGGTTGGTCTCTTTCTTTTCAAGGTTGTCTGTGGTGTTCTCCTGATGTCCCTACAGTCAGTTGTGACCGCTAGACGTAGCTGGCAAGGGAAGACGGAGACTGTCACATGCTTGATGGGCTATTGAATAGCGGTGATAACTTTTTGATGATCGTCTAAGATGGACAGTAGGGGTGAGTTGATGGTGGGAAGAGGCCATGGATTGGTTGGTAGGACTGATGAGATGGATGGTGGTGCAATGGAATGATCGATAATGTTGAGCCACATTATAGCGACTCCTAGGTTGGTCTGTAATTACTCCTAACACAGGTAGAAGTAAGTAGGCTAGTGTATGAACTAGGTTAACATTGATGGGATGGTGAAAAGGTCCTTCCTCCTATAGTACTTGAGATACGAAAAGTGTATATGCATTTTAGAAATGTTTTAGATCTGAAGAATTGGACAAGTTCAGCACATTTCTATACTGGCTGAAGATTACTCACCACATGAACATTAATTCTGCATGACATTCCATAGAAGCTGTTGTTCTATTAGTTCTCTCTCTCTCTCTCTCTCTCTCTCTCTCTCTCTTGAGAACACAAGAAACACTATTTGACTACTTTGTTCGATGGATATTACTGCATGAGTAGGGTGAGCTATTGGGCAGATTCTCTAAGGGTTTGTTTTGTAGCTTAACCAGCACACCTCGCTCTTTGGGTGCTTCTCGTTAGGTATGTTTCTCCTTTACTTTAACAGACATTTTTTTAAAAAAATGCCATCGACATCGTCAACCCACGGACTTTATCCTTTACTCATTAATGTTTCATTTCTCCCCCTCTTTTGCATGAGACAGAAACTTTTGGACGGAACAATTTTGGTTGTTTTTGTATCTGAAGAATCATGGCATTGAATGCTTGTATACTAAATATATCCTGGTGCCTTAGACCATAAAGGGAAAGCAAATTGCCATCCTCATGATTTCCAGTAATTGATCAAGTATTTGTTTTTGTTGAGCCAATCAACCACGTTGAAATGATGGTAGTCATGGTGGCTTTTGCATTTTACATTCAACTATGAAATGTTGTTTATTGACTCTTCTTTGTTGCTGACAGGAAATAGAATAAATATGCAATCCTAGAATAGCTTTACATGTCTTCATTAGCATGTGCTATGGCATGAATTATGATAGGTTTATGAATATTTAATAACAATCACCTTTGTTAACTGTATATGAATTATCAAACATTGATAGCCCATCATTGTATTCTAATGCAATTATCAATGTTACTACTTATATTCCATCATCTGGATATGTAATATTTGCCTTGGTTTCTCAATTTGTGCTTTCAGCTTGAAATTTGACTGTGTGCAGAGTGCAATTTGGAGTGCAGAGTGCAATCTGGAGTCGTTCCAGTTGTTGGGCTTATCCTGGTTTCATCTGAATCAGTTAATCTGTGTTGTGTTAATCTCACTCGAGTGTCATTGCTTCAAATATGGTTCAAATGGGAGCTCAAACATGCCACAGCATTCAGGTGATGATTCTTACTCTGTTTCTAATCTATTTCTTAATTTATAATGATCTGGAAGCATACTTCTCCGGAGATTTAAGAAATTTTAAGGAAACACTTGATGCCCAATTTAGCTTTTTGTATCGAACTTGTCTTTCTATTTCTTAGTTGAAGGCATCTCCTGAAAAATAAAAATTTTATTAAATTATTTGCTCAATATTGGGAACAATGTCATGGAATATGCCACAGCTCGGAGATTTGGCGACTCTCAAAATATTAGGTTGCTAACAAATAGTTGTTAAAGAAGCATCTTATCATATGCTGTATCTTCAGCATTCTCCAATCTTTTTCATCGATTAGGCAGAGGAAATTGCACACGCAGTTATGGGTTGTGTTACAGCTTGCAAATATTAGTGCTGCTTCTCTCATCTCCTTATTTAGTTTTGATGACATTCCCTTTGCCTTATAGCAACTATTATTAATTATAAAGCTGTATTTAAATGTGTAAAATCTCTCCAAATGTATATTACGTCCGTATTCCGTTTGTTGCCATTAGCTGTGACTGAAGGCTTTGTTGTTGTTGTTGCTGACCTGCTGTTGCTTTTATTTTCGAATTTTGTGCTTGGTTTTGATATATTAGCATTTCCCTTTTCTATGTCTATGATTTTTTAATTGAAGACTGAATTTAATTCAAAAATTATGGTCTTGCTCGTGTAGCTTAATTAGTGGTCTTCAATGCTGTTCGACTCTGGGTGTAGTTATGTGTTAAGTACCTTTTTGTGATTATCGACTGTAAATGTATATAAAGACTTCAAAATGCTCGTTTACTTCCTCGTCATTATATTTCCTCTCCCTGAAATTCATATCAGATTGATAAAAGAATAGGCTGGGTTATCTGAACATGCCCTGATGTTCTCATCTGGGCTTAAATGAGGGAGCTTGTTATACTCCAACAAAGTTACACTAGAGGAGAGATTTGAGTATTTACAGGATTGCCTTGATAGGATTTGTACCTCCATACCTCAGGCTTAGGCATTTTTGGCTTTTCACTTATGTTTCAATAGGTAACAGCTAGGCAAATGCTGGAACAAGTAGTTGCTTTGTTTTTTCTTTCTGCCATGTTGGGGATTCTTTCTTTTCTTTTAATTTTAGATTGACTATAACCTTATCCATCAAAATATGTTCCTGTTTAACTTTTGAATTTTTTTAGTGATTGTTATGAGTTCATAGCAAACTCCATTGAAGCCTCGAATCAGGCTAGAAAGACTGGTCTTCATTGTTTGAACTTAGAGTTTGACTGTGAACTCTGCACAATCTCTTGATCTGTCTTTCATCTAATAGTATGTGCAGATGTGAAAATCTTAGTTCCCTTTTATTTTTTGTCAAGTCTGCCCAAGAGAAACAAAAACTCCACCACCACCTTCCTTTCCTCGGTTCGAGGATCTGGGTCGATCTATTTGCTGCTTCTACTATCCACGGAGTTGTTAATTTAACATATCCCCTATTCAATCTAAGAAAATAACTCAAATCAAAACAATTAAAAGTTGGGGGATGTCAATCAAAAGAAAAATGGTTTAGGGCTCTAGTTCAAAATTGGCTGTTGTTGAGGGGGGTGGTTTTCCATATTACTTCAATATGAACCCTGTAAGACTGTCTTGCAGTTTGATTCATTCACCTTGATTCGACCTTCTCTTGAGCCACCTTTTCTGCCTGAACACGTCCTCTAATAAAGTACCAGCTTAACAATGTTGGGAAACAACCTTTTTCTCTTTGTCCTATAGTTTATTCTGACTACATCTTAGAAAAAATGATTGTAATATTCAAAAATGTAAAAAGTGGTCAAGAACATGCTGAGAAAGTGGCCATACGAATGAACTTTATGCTGTCGTCTTCTATTGTGGAGGTGTTGGGCAAATTAATTTTGAGCCGAGCCTAGAATAGTCTCAGGAAGAAAATCTTCTCCCTGTTCATATGGAAGTTGCTTCTATCATATGAATTCGATTTATTTAGAAGATTATCTTTTCTGAAATTTTATATACTAACAAGAGAAAATTATCAGTCTAAACCTAATCGAGTTAATGAATCAATCAATTGATGATGGCATCAATTGAGGCAAAGTCCATACTTTGAAATCAAACTCTATAGGAGGGTATCAGAAGGGCATTCAAATTTTTATGCCCATGTGTCCGCCTACTTTTGAGGTGTCATGAACAATCAGAGTAAACATTAACATTTAGTGTTTATCTCGAGCTCTTCGACTATTAATACATTAGATAGTGTATTGACATAGAACGTGATCAGTCAAATCAACACGAATCCGTCTAAACAATGCCCTATTTAAGAATAATAAGAAACAATCAAAGAAGATTGCGAGTAGTTATCTTTTGGGTAATTGTTAATAAAGTACCTAATCCCTTTTACCTCCTAGCTCTCGCCATCTACCTTTTTGGAGTTCTAATTGTATAAGCAACGATAATCTGGGAGCCAAGTTTGAACTCGAAAGTAAACTACTTGCAGAAGAGGTTTGACTATGTCCTTCCTGTAAAACTTTCTGTTTACTGAACCTGATGATGGTTTCATTTCTTCAAATTTCAGTATAATCTATAGTTGAATTGAATAGTTGGTTCATATCTGCTATGTGTCGGTATCTTTCTTCTTTGTTGTTTAAAGAATAGTTTAAATCCCTTAATTTTAATCATCGTTCTAAAAGCAGTTGCAAATTGTCCTATAAAGGATTATTTGTTTGATCTTTCTTACCTTTAATACCTATTGGTAAAGCTCAATGTTTTATATATCAACTTATCTGGATATGTGTTCTTTTGATTAGATTGAGTGATCGACTCGATCGGGTAACCGGCTTGGTGCATTGGAGTTGGCAGGGAAAAAACAATCACATCGGATTTCCCTTCTTTACACTCAACTGATGCAAGGAGATGAAGCTTTAGGGTAGAGCTCTTCGTATTCTTTGGGGGTAGGTAAGTTAGCTTTTTTCTATTGGTTCAAGGCCTACCTACTAGACATCATGCTATCACTTGCAGGGCAAAAATGTAGCATCTTTTTTTTTAAATGCGTGCTCTTTACATATACCGTCAAAAGAGTAATGACAAGTTGAGAAAGAGAAGTTCGCTTGAAACTGCCGAGTTTGTTAATGGAAAATTCATGTGAAAACAAGCACTTAGCGCTACGCCACTACTATTTTGTCAAATTCTCTATGAGATGACACTTGGATTTGTATGCTTCGGTCATGTGTTGAGCAGTTATGGTAACTTGCAATTTTAAGATCCTTGCATGCTCTTGTACATGTGCTGACTAGTTATGGTAAGCTGGAAATTTAAACCCGGATTCGACAAAGTTGGTAATTGAATTGAAGATCAACCAGACTTGCGCTAGTTCAGCAGATATTGTTGTACTAATACAAATATTCTGATAGGATTAGATAGTTAGTTCTTTTTTGGGGGTAACTAACATCATTCTACTTGCTGTTTGATTTCCGTAACGGAGGAATGAGATGGCATATGAAGCAGCTACCAGTTGGATGATTTGGCAGTTGAATAAGATGTCACGTCATCTCCCAGTTATTTAGAGAAATCAAGCAGCAACCGATAGAGCGGCCTTTTTGAAACAAAAAATAAGTTTCGGTGTATCAGTTACAACAAATTAGAGACTAGCGTCTCTAAAAAAATTTTCGCCATCAGTTTAATGACCAATGGCGTACTTTACCTTATCCTTTTTCGCTTCATAAATTGCAGGGAGGGGACCGAAGAAAAGAACTGCAGAAGGGCACTTGGGATCACCCACACTCAGTACTTTCCGATAGTCAGTCATGGCTTAAAAGGTGAGGGAAAAACTTTGCCTAATTACCAACTAATTACGTGACTTTTTGTTTCAGAGGTGCGGAGAGGGCACGTTGCACAGGTGATGTCACCCCTTCCTTTTTACTGTTCTCTTATCATCTTATGTTCCTCTGAGTACTAATCGCGTGCAAAACAGGGTCTTAAAGTTTGGATATTTCGAAAATTCTTGGACATTTTCTCAATCAATCTTGCACAGAAACATGCCTTGTGGTGACTGAGTTATTCAACTCACTGATGTGAACATTCCAACTTCTGTGGAGGCTGTCCTATTCAGAATCTTTCTCATGCCACAAGCAACCTCCTACTCCAACTAACTAGTTTTTTTTAATAAATGAACAGCCTATGATCAAATGATTCATCTACTCTTTTTTGTTTCCTTCTTTTCGTTTTTTAATCCCTCTCTGAACATGTAGGGGATCTTGCCAATTTTCCATCAAATAAACTAAGTTGAAGTTGACCAGCAGCAGCTCACCCCTGATAAATGAATAGTGGTATATATATATATATATATATATATAACTAAAATTTTGAGAAATTAAGAAATGAAGTGTACAATCTTTAGTACAACAGTATGATATCTGGTGAATTTTACATAAAAATGTAAGGAATATGTTTAGTCCGCAACCCATTTTGTGTTGTATTAAATCTATGCAGTCCTTCGTCCTAAGAGTTATAACAGCCCCTGCAGGGTTTAGCCAAGATCTTTTCCCATCATGAGTTCATCTATTCCTGTGATTAATTAGCAGCTCTCCTCTTCAATGTGCTTGGCATGCAATGATATTTGCCTGAAAACAACCCAGAAATAATCATCTCTCTTTCTTTTCTTTTTCTTTTTCGCACTAAATAATCAAGGATTGATGTAGATAAATCTCCAAAATATCAGAAAGAAAAAAGAAAAGAAAAGCAAAGAAAAGGGCAGCTCTGCAACTTACTCTAGAACGTGTTTCCATCCAAGATCAATATCTAATTCAGCGAGAACGTTAGGCGCTTCCCAAGCTTCGCATGGCGTCGATGCGTTCGAGTCGATCATCATCGGCTCTTGCACTTGAAATTTGGTGGCTAATTCCTGATCTGGAGAGGCTGCTGGAACAAATGGAGGTGTGGAAGGCATAGTTGGGATCGAATAGGAGGAAGTGAAAACCGGAATATTACTGTTTCCAACATTAATGTTCCCATTTACAGTCCGAGTATCAACACAAGAAGTGTCGATCATATTTGGCACCTTCTCTTGTTCTGCAATTTGGGTAACCCCAGAATATTCCAAACTGCTTAGGATGTTTGAGATGTTCGAACCCGAGAAGCCCAAGTTCGACACGATTTGATCCTTGCAAAGACCCAGAGAGCCATTCACGAGCCCCTCGATCTCGCGGCTTAATCCGAGGAGATCACCGAATTGGTAGGTACGAAGGGAAGTTGAGCCCAGGATAGTACTGTTCATTGCACCTAAAGTTGGTGTAGTAGGAGCAGTAGTTGAAGTGATGGCTAGGTTTTGAAGGATTTGTAGCCTGGCCAAGTTTGCGGCATCTGCTTGTAAGCTGAGAGCAGTAATGTCTAGAGGAGCAGTTAGGTTGTTGAGGTTCAAGGCGGCGGTAAGAAGATTTGGAAAGCTTGCGAGGAGGTCAAGGTCGGTTCTTCGTTGGTGGGTGACGGGATCGATGCCCATGAGGAGGAGCTTCTTTCTTATGTGCGTGTTCCAGTAGTTTTTTATCTCGTTGTCCGTTCTTCCAGAAAGGCTGGACGCTATCGCTGACCACCTTCAAGAATCAAATATTATATATATATATATATTGAGGAAGATACAATTGATCAAGCATTGTTAATCATATATTATTCTTCAAAAGGTGCGATGATGGTAACAAAACTGGAATTGTGATTATACAATTAATCAGCCGCATTAATATATTAGTTTCCAGCAACCATTTAAGAGAGGGGGAGAGAGAATATATATATATATATATATATATATAGTAATTGGTGCTTATAAAATTTTTACCATTAGATCTATTTTTTTTTGACTAATTTTATCTTTTAAATTATCCTATTTTACTAATCCATCCACTAAACATAAGGAATCCACTATCATCCGATCCCAACCACACATCCTTTCATTCAAGAATTAAAAAATTATATATATATATATATATATATATATATATATATATATATATATATATATATATATTAGAATTTATATGTTTTTAAAAATACAAATCCATTCATACTTGTGAATTGTTTACTATTAAATTTGTATTAAAATTTATATTTTTTACTTTTTCTTTCTCTCTCTTTAGTTGAATTTATAATAACACAAATTCCAATACAAATTCAATGATAAAAAATTCACAAGTATAAATTGGTTTATATTTTTAAAAATATATAACCTCTACTATATATATAGAGTAGTAGAACTTAATACTTTCAAAAGTATAAGTCCAATTATGCTTGTAATTATTTTACTATTGAATTTGTATTGAAATTTGTGCTATTATATACTTTTTCTATCTCTCTTTTTAATTGACTTTACATTAGCACGATATCAATACAAATTCAATCATAAAAAAATCCGTACTCCTACTCTATATATATATATATATATAGAGAGAGAGAGAGATAGTAGAGTTTATATGTTTTTAAAAATATAAGTTCGCTTGTACTTGTGAATTTTTTAACATTGAATTTGTATTGAAATTTGTATTTTTGTAAAGTCAACTAAAGAGAGAGAAAGATAAAGTAAAAAATACAGATTTCATTACAAATTTCATGATAAAAAATTTACAAGCATGAATATTTTAACATTGAATTTGTATTGAAATTTGTATTTTTGTAAAGTCAACTAAAGAGAGAGAAAGATAAAGTAAAAAATACAGATTTCATTACAAATTTCATGATAAAAAATTTACAAGCATGAATATGTTCGTGCTTTTAAAAATATATAAACTCTCTTCTCTCTCTCTCTCTATAATATGGGGATGGTTAAAATTATTGTTTATTTATTAAGTACTGTTAGAAAAGCATTTTTTTTTAATAAGATTTTTTTTGTAAGGAGAGGAGAAGTATGTACGTACTTGTTTCCCAAGATGGAGTGGAGGTGGATGATGAGGCGCTCCTCGTCTTCAGAGAACTTGCCCCTCTTGATGTCGGGGCGAAGGTAGTTGGTCCACCGGAGGCGGCAGCTCTTCCCGCAGCGGTTCAAGCCGGCGCTCTTGGGCAGGCTTCTCCAGCTGCTGTGTCCGTGCTTCTCGATGTACTCCACCAGCTTCTTATCCTCCTCCGGCGTCCACGGCCCCTTCTTCACCCCGTGCTCGTCGCAGCACGGCGCCCTCCCCATTAAATGATCAAATATATATATTACTTAATTTGATCCCTGTATATATATATATATACATATACATATAATTAAGCTTTAATTATTAGGGAGAGAGAGAGAGAGAGAGAGAGAGAGAGAGAGAGAGAGAGAGAGAGAGAGAGAGAGAGAGAGAGAGAGAGAACCTGAGACTCAGAGAGAAACTGAGAGAGGTTAATTAGTGATCGAGAGAGGATTAATTATAAGGAGATTATTATGGTGTTTAAGGTGTGGTTTTATAGGGTCAGGGACTTGACTCGATCTGTCTCAATTTTCTAAGGTTAATTAACTTTTTCATATATATATATATAGAAAGTCAAATGAATGTTAGGCTTGAGTCCAGCACGTACGTACGCATACAAAATCTTTAATCGGTACGTACGTACGTATTATAACATTTTTATGTCTTCATCGATTTCTATTTATTAAAGAAACGCTATATATATATATATATATATATATATATATATATATATATATATATATATATATATAGTTTGAAATATTAATTACGAACGCCACGGACCAACGCGATCACGTACCATATGTATATCCTTCATGCATGTAAATTTTATCTGATATAAAATATTTATGTATACCCCTCGACTGTATGTCATTTTGAAATAAAACCTTAATCGACCTCCCTCCGAAAACATCTGCTAATTTTATGTTTTGGAAGGTTCAAAAAAAATTTCAATTTTTTTTTTTTAATATGATTTTCCTAAATAATTTGGTATTATAGTTGGAGCTGCCATCAGAGAAGTATTTAATTGCTTGCTTCTCCTACAACAGTTTTTTGAAAAAAAAAATAACTAGTGCTTTTACGGTTGACTGTTTTAAAGTATAAAATTCCGTGTTTTGAATAATAATATTTATACATTTTATTGGGAGACATGATATATATTTTATTCATCTAAAAATATAAATTTTTTTACTAATCTCAAAATTCACTTCATCTTAAATTAAAAGCACTATAAAAAATAATAATATTTAAGGACATTTTTTAAATATACTTAATGATACTTAAAAATATTTTAATATAATCTAACGGCGCATTTAAAAGTGTCGGTTAAAACGTCGGCAAATAAAAAGTCGCCACGTATATACCAACGCCCAGCGTCGGTAAAGTATCTTTTGACGCTTTAAAGTATCAAAAAATTTAAAATAAATATAAAATTTATTATTTAATAAATTAATTTAATATAATAAAGAATTTATATGACAATACTTTTTGAAATGCCCATATTTGCTATATTATAGAGATACTTTGGGGTGTAAGATGTACACCCATTTTATGAGTATAGTAGTAATATTTTTTATTTTAAAGTACCACAACTATTAAATAAATTTACATGACAAAATGAATTAAAAATTTTGTTAAAATTAAATAACAGCTTCGACAAGCATTAACTACTATATTCTTTTTAACTTATGATCGAATTTCTTTTGGCCGAAGAGTTAATATTTAGAGTCAGTACTAAATTTTATCGAATTTACTTATCAGTTTGATAAACTCCTCTTGTCAATTGACTACCAAAATTCAAATGAAAAAAATAAAATCTGAGGAAATGTCAATAATTAAATATGTTTAGAGGTTTGGTCTTAAGAGGTTATGAAATGGAGTCAATAAACTATGGGAGGAATTGCCTACAGCCATTAACAATACCCAAAATTTTTTTAAAATATTTAATAAATTTAATTTGTTCATCATTAAAATGGCCATGTTAATCTCACCATCCATTATTATTCCTAGTTACTTAACTAGTTAAATCATTCAACCTTTACCTGTCTGACTGAGTGGTCATCAATTGGAAAAGTCTTCTCTTCTCTACTACACTAAAAAGTTTTGGATCTCTTTATTTTTATTTTTACCTTAATTTGTTTTGTAGGATCATTAAAGTTGAACTTTAGCAGCAGCCAGAGCAAGTAGAAGATCTGCATGTGATTTGCCTCTTTTGTCAACAATTCCCTCATCATCACCTTGAGTTCCACTTCTCCTGCAGCTTTTGCTATTGATTTGTTTAGCTCCCCCACCAAACAGTAATATAAAAGTAGCAGCCACCATTCACAATATTGCTTGTATCTTGATCATTTACTTAAAATAATAATCACCTTTTAACTTCTGTTTCTACTTTCAACAACGCATGTGATAAAGATAAAATATAAGTAAAAATAAAACTCGAATTTAGTATTTTTTATTATACTGTAAAAGATTATCCAATGACACGTTATTTAGACCATATATATACTTTTTATAATAGTTATGTTCAAGTAATGTGTTTACAAAAATAACAACATAAATAAGATTATTGACTGTTCCCAGCGCATTGCGTGTATCTTGATCATTTACTTAAAATAGTAACCAACTTTTAACTTCTCCTTCTATTTTCAACAATGCATGTGATAAAAATAAAATATAAGTAAAAAAAAAACTCAAATTTAGTGTTTTTTATTATGCTGTAAAAGATTATCCATGGCACGTGATTTAGACTATATATACTTTTTATAATAGTCCTGTTCACACTACAACAAAACTATGCTATAGCGACACTTTTAAGTGTTGCAAAGAACTAAAAAAAATACTACTGAAAAAAATACCGACACTTGTCATTAGTGTCGCTATATGTGCCGTCGCTAGGGTGTATAGCGACACATTATTATAATGTGTCCCAAAAATATATCCCTATAATCTAATTTAGAATATAGATGGACTATAAATGGGACACTTGTAAAAAGTGTCACAAACATGTGTCCGTATAACCTAATTTTGTTGCAGTGTCAAGTAATGTGTTTACAAAAATAACAACATAAATAAGATTATTGACAGTTCCTAACGCAAGTGACAAAAAATTTGATCGCTAATATTCGAGGTCAAAAATTCGAAGCTTAATTACTTCACATTTTTCACCTAATTAAATTCATTCACTCTAAAAAAAAACAACATTAATATATATTCTACACTTAATTTGTAGGATTTAATCAACTAGATATTGGGTCTCTAATTAACATAACTAATATAGAAGGCATATTTAATACTATGCGTAATAAGTTTTGAATTATACAACTAATGACTATTAATAAACAAATGGTTAGGTTGACAACTAAATAATTTAAGCCCCTTGAATTAAATGTTTTTTATATATTTATATATATATTTGGAAGAAAGCTCGATTATATATCATTAATTAGGAGAGCCATATCTCATTGGACGTAAACATGCGAATTTTAACAACTGAGATTTGACTATAGGGGCCGGCTTGTTTAGACTAGCTAAAGCTTTTCTAAAAAGTTTAAAAGCAAAGGTGTTTGAAAGGTAGCTAGTTTATATTTTTAATAAATTTGTATTAATAACAACAAAAGTAAAAAAGTTCAAACTAGAAAATTAGGTTCAATGTTTAAGTACATGTCTTTCCATTAAAGTTACATCATAGCAAATTAAGTACAGTATTATTAATATACGATAACTAATTATTGATGCTTTTATATATATATATATATATATATATATATATATATATATAGAGCTAGTAGAGCTTTAATATTTTTCAAAGTACAAGCCCAACTATATTTGTGAATTTTTTACTATTAGATTTTACATTAAAATTTGTGTTATTTTAAAGTCAATTACAGAGAGAAAGAAAAAATAAAAAGCACAAATCTCAATGCAAATTCATTAATGATAACAAATTTACAAGTATATTTGGCTTGTGCTTTTGAAAGTATATAAGTCCTATTATACATATATATATATATATATATATATATATATATATATATATATATATATAGTTTGTAATAACTTTTATATGGCCATTCTTTTCTGATAAGGTCATCACATTGTTAATTATATTTGTTATGTACATGACCACTTACTATTATTGGAAAAGAAAAGAAAAAAAATTTACACAACTTGATTAATTGGCATGCAAATTGATGTTTTAAATGTCGAATATCTACAACAAGCTATCGCAATCAAGCATTTCAAAATCGTTTGTTGTCGATTTACATAAATTATTTGCAAATAGGATAAACATAGCTACGTGTATATAAGCTACGAGGCTTGCAGGAGGAAAAAAATAATACATTATAATTAGAAGTTCATCACAACACTCATATATGAGTGACACATGCATATACACGATGATTCAGCTTGTTTGATTTTCTTCCAATATAAAGGTATTTTATGAATGAGTGCATGTGATTTGACCCATGATTAGAGCGGTATCAAGGTTTGTTTCATTTTTAAATGAAGGAATATTAAAGTATAAAGTTGTACCCGGATAATGGTTAAATCATATGGCAGTTAAATACCCAGCCATGAGAGTGTTGTACAAATTAATCTATCATTTACTTCGTATCTAATCTAGAAAGATGCAAATGCCCAGAAATTATTGATGTTAATTAACAAACTAAAAAATTTAATTTTATTCAACAAGCAATTATGCTAAATATATATATATATATATATATATATATATATATATATATATATATATATATAAAAGTGTAAAGTTTATATACTTTTGAAAGTATAAATCAATTTATGTTTGTAAATTTTTTATCATTAGATTTGTATTGAGATTTGCGCTATTGTAAAGTCAATTAAAGAAAGAGGAAGAAAAAATAAAAAACATAAATTTCAATACAAATTCAATGATAAAAAATTCACAAGTATGAATGAGTTTTTGCTTTTAAAAACATATAAGCTCTACTATATATATATATATATAGAGAGAGAGAGAGAGAGAGAGAGAGAGAGAGAGAGAGTCCAGCTACTATGCTTGTATAAACACCAAGCAATTGGTGCTTGTAAGTTTTCTACCGTTAAATCTACCGCTTTTACTAATTTCATTTCTTAAATTATTCTATTCCACCAACAACTCACTTAACCCAAGAGGCCTACTATCATCGTAACCACATATCTTTTCATCCAAATGCTAAAACCTACAAGCATCAATGACTTGATACTTTTAAAAGTATAGGAGCTCACCTACAAGCACCAATGACTTGATACTTTTAAAAATATAAAAGCTCAATATATATATATATATATATATATATATATATATATATATATATATAGTAGAGCTTATATACTTCCAAAAGCACAAGCCCAAATATGCTCATGAATTTTTACCATTAAATTTGTTTTGAGATTTGTGTTATTGTATTTTTTTTTTTTTCTTTAGTTAACTTATATAAGCTCTACTTTATATATAGGGGCAATTGCCTATATACCCCTATTAAGTTCAAAACTTTTATATCTACCCCTCAAAAAATTTGCTTTCTAATATACCCTTCTAAAAATCCAAATTCTTTCCGATATACCCTCAAAATAGGGGTATATCAGAAAAAATGTGGAACGTATTAGGGGTATATTTGAAAGAAAAAAATAAGAAGGGTAAATCAGATATTTCATCATATTACAGGGATACACAGACAATTATCCCTTATATATATATATATATATATATATACAGAGATCAATATAATTATCTAAACAATATTTTCATTAGAGTTGCTTAGATTAGTTGGTTGGAAAGAAATTTTAAGAAAAGAAAATAAATGTCGAGCTACTTACGGTAGAGTTGAGAAACTGTTTACTCAGAAATATTTGGAACCACTATTATTTTAAGTAGCTTTTTTTTTTTTTTTTTAGACTTAGTTGTCTCATTTTGTAGTAGAATTTATTTTCTAAATAAATGTAACGGTAGCATACATGATACTCTGTTCTTAAAAAAAAAAAAAAAAAAAAAAATCATTAGAACTGTCTACAAGACTCGAGATGAATCTTAATCGGAGACAATCGATTCATGCAAATACTTATTTTTTTCTTTTAGATTAAATTGATTTGAGTTGACCGCAGACCTCTTGGATAGTAATTTATTTGGACCCATGAGTCTCTGCTGTTACTATTATTATTGTTCTTTAAATAAACTGCACAGATAATTAATCCTATATTTTACAGTAAAAAAAAAAAAAAAAAGTAGGTACTAGAATCTGCAGCACAAAAAGAAAATTGAAGTTAAATACATACAATTGTCTTTCATAGCAATCTCTTTTAATATATTTAGAAGCTTCGTAGAGTGCATTATTGTATAATTAACAACTCACATGATATTATTTAATTTCTTACTGAAAATATAGTAGGTCATCTGCTTGCTGAACCATATAAAATCAAACCTGTATTTCTCAGTATTTCTACCTGTCACCTTCTACCTTTTGTTTATGAATGAATTATATATATAAAAACCTTCTTAATAACAATAGATTCTTAAAAGGAGGAACAGTTAAAGATAGAGAGTTAGCGACTACTGCGATCGTGTGGTGGTCCATCTGGCTGGCAAGGAATAGAGAATTTTCGAGAACAGGAAGACTACTGCAGATAATCTTCTGACGGAGATTCGGTTTCTCAGAAATTTGTGGAACATTAAACATCGGTAGTTTTTTTTTTTCGAGGACCAGCTATCTCCTTATGTAGCCAAATTCATCCTCCTTATGAACGAAGCGGTAGCATGCTAGCTTCAACTCAAAAAAAAAAAAAAAAAAAAAAAAAAAAAAAAAAAAAAACAACAAATTTCTAAAATTGTCCCCATGAGTAACAAAAAAGAATGTTTTAGCCTTAGCTAGTAGTAGCCTATGTGTTGAGGAGCTACAATTAATATCAAGTCTTTTTTTTTCTTAATTTCTTTCAGATCCCACTGTGCATTTTAATAAATTTATGCTTAATTACAACATCCCAATCAACTGGTCAATATTATTAGCCCTATCAAGAGTACTGTTCTGCAGACTTTGTATGCCAACTGTTCCCCTCCCTCTGACCTCATGTATTACATACACTTGTCTCGTTTTATTATATATATGCGAGGAAAATTGTGGGTCAAAGCAATCATATATACCTGCGTTAGAAATCTCCAACAAAGTGTAGAAATTTCGCTTTCTAATAAAAAATGGCCTTTGGAGATTGCTTCTCCAATTTGCCTACCTTAAAGGAGAACACACACATGTAAAGTAAGCTCCAAATAATTAAGTAGTACTAATTAGTGACTTAAATTATTTAATTGACCCTAACAACATAACCCAAAATGTTAAAACTATTTTACTTCACTAGAATCTGCAAATGTGGGACTTCTGAGTGTGCCAATCTGAATATAAATTGAAGGTGATGAAGGTCATAGAAAATTACACTAAAAGGCTTGTGAAGTTGATGCTGTAAATAAATGAGAAGCAAGTAATTAGACATATATAATCTTGTGCCCCTTGCAACTCCAATAAATCTAAATCTTAAGGTTTCCTTGTTTCATATATATATATACAATTTTTCCACTCAATTTGTTACAGATAAATAAAACCGAAAAGGTAAAAACTAGTGAAATTCAACACGTTCCTTTGTTTCCATATTATCTTAAGCTGGCCAGTTCAAATAAAACATCTCTTCTACATTGTGCATAGATCCTATTATGTTACCTTCATCTTTTTTTTTTTTTTTTTTTTTTTTGCTGTTTGGAAGGTTAGGGCCGGGGGGCTAATGCTGCTTTGAATAACAAATAGTTTAATTACAATATAGAGGGAAACAATTGCCCCAAAACGAGGTAAAAAAGAACTAAAAAAATGTGCCTTGTATATTTCACTCAACCAAGAAAATTACCTTACCTTATTACAGAACATAAAGAAGAACGCATTTGATGGATATATATCTTGCTCATATAAATAGTTCGAACCTCGATCCTTCTTATTTGTAATTCCTTTTGGATACTCGCAAGTTGTCACCGTATTTAATATAACTAAATTCAACATGCATATATAAGCATGCTTAATTTCAAATTGTAGATGAGTTGAACACTCAACCAAATGTCCAGCTTGCATATATCACACGCTGATCAAATTTAGTAGTGAGATTAGTTGCTTGGACTTTGTGGTTTAGCTCGAAAGTTATTTAATTGGACAGGTGGTATGAGTAAATCCAACTCATATTGAGTCCTAAGATGAGAATTCCTGTGATCTCAAATTAAAACAGAGACTCAAGTTTAGCCTCTTCAGAACCAAATACGTGTGCCCTGCTGAATCCAACTCTTTGCTTTTCTGGTTGTGTAGTGTCATAGAATTTGCATGATTAGATGCTCTTGAGCAGGCTCTCTGCTTCGAGAAGCAGCAGATGTCAGCAACTTTTGCTGCAAGGGAAGCAGAATCAAGCTCCTGAGGCGCAAATGCACAGCCTCTCATTTGAAGCTTCTACTAATGTTAGTAGTGAAACCGTTGGGAGAATTTCTTTAATAAAAGAGGCTGGTCATACTTCTTCAAAACTATTTTATCGATGTTGTCTGGGCATTTCACAAAATATGGTCTGTCGAGGGGATTTTAATAGGTTGAATTAAACCCAAATCC
Source organism: Tillandsia fasciculata (assembly GCA_029168755.2). Taxonomy (NCBI): domain Eukaryota; kingdom Viridiplantae; phylum Streptophyta; class Magnoliopsida; order Poales; family Bromeliaceae; genus Tillandsia; species Tillandsia fasciculata. The sequence goes on from CM054931.1 coordinate 5,006,985, forward strand.
ACAACGGAAACAAATCCAAACTCCATCCTTGTATTTCTTAAATGACAACAGTTAAATACATAGTATCTGTTTTATCACAACCTTACAGACTTACAAATGAGAAGAACTAAAAATCATTGAGAAAATATTGAGACAGCTGGCTCAGTCACCAGTTAAAAGCTACATATTACATCACAAACCTTGCTTCTCAAGCCACATTCATAACACAAAGTTACAAATCGCGAAAGAATAATCACGTATAAAATTGTGTGACTAGAATTAACAATATTTAACAATTTAATAGAGAGATAAATTAAGGCAAGAGGAGGCTTCAATAGTAAATAAATAATACCTCACTCTTCTATACCAGTAAGATCAGCTCTGATGCGTGAGCCACAGTTAACTAACGGTGCGAGTCAATGTGACTAGAACAGCATAACCAATCGATCGGTGCAATGTAGCTCTATTGCTGCTTTTGCTGCTGCTGCTGCTGCTGCTGCTGCTGCTTCTGCTGCAGGCTGATCAGCTTAAAATAGGCCCCATTCTTTTTCTCCGCCAAAGTTGAGTGACTTCCCTGTTCTACAATTTTTCCGTCCTGCAGAACTGATATAACATCAGCATTTTGAATAGTAGAAAGCCTGTGAGCCACCATAACCGTGGTTCGATTCTTCATGACTCGATCAAGTGCTTGCTGTACAACTCGCTCGGACTCGACATCGAGAGCACTTGTAGCCTCATCAAGCAATAATATTGCGGGGTCCTTTATTATCGCCCTCGCAATGGCTATTCGCTGCTTCTGCCCACCCGACAGTTGGACCCCACGCTCCCCGACCTTTGTCGAGTAGCCTTCGGGGAGGGCACTAATGAAGGAGTGGGCATTTGCCAGCTTAGCCGCCTCTATAACTTCCGTTTCGGTTGCGCTGTCCTTCCCATAGAGGATGTTATCGTAAATTGTCGTGGCAAAGAGCGCGGGCTCCTGCTGTACTAGGCCAATGTGCTTACGAAGAGATTTCAACCGAAGCTTCTTCATGTCTTTGCCTGCAAGGGATCAGATCAGTCATGTGAGTGACTACATATATATATATATATATACACGACGGAAGTCGTCAGTGACTGTTTCGGAAAGCAGAAGCTTCTAGAAACTAGGCGTTTTGTAGAATAAGTACGTACCATCAATCATAACTTTCCCAGCGGTAGGGTCGTAGAAACGTAGTACAAGAGCAAGCACAGTGCTCTTGCCGGATCCGCTCATCCCGACCAACGCCATACTTCTTCCGGCTTTCATCTTGAGATCAAAATCCCTGAATATCACGATTTCTGGCCTTGACGGATAGCGGAATTCGACTCCCCTCATCTCAATAACGCCCTCAACCTTCGCGATATCCTCTCCTACATCACTCAAAACCTCGGTCTTCCTTTCTAGCACCTCGAATACCGACGCCGCCATTTGATTCCCTTTAATGATGTCCGGGGCGAGTGCCAAGGTCTCTCCCATGGCTAATGCCGTCACTATAAGGACCATGAACGATTTCATGATGGATTTAAAGCTCGCGAGCCCTTTGCCCATGAGGACTGAACCATACCTGCAATTTAAATGCTCTATAATTAGACAATACAAGTAGCACTGAATTTAAAAAATGTTTGCTGATAAACACTCCTGGCACTGGACAATTTTGCAGTACAATTGCACGCTAATGCACTCTAACATTAGCTGCAAAATGTGTCATGTAAATTGTTTCAATTATATCCTTACTACTCCTGCCATAAATTGTTGCAATCCCTCAATGTCAGAGCTTAACCAAATTACTAACTGAATCATGGACTTGTAACTTCTATTGTATATGGACTGAGATAGAAATGTAGGGAAAATCTTTGTGTGTTACTCCTGATTTCTCGAGTAAAAAGTTAAAAAAAAAAAAAAAAAAAAAAACAAAGTACATGAAGGGGCATTATTGAACTTGGTGGAAGGATGCTCGAGTAAGTAAGTAGTAAATTTCACATACCACAAGGCAAGGCCGTAAGAAGCGAAGAGAAAGAACTGGGAGACACCGTAGAATATTCCCGCAGTTTGTCCCCGGCGGAAGGAGCGCTTTGCGGGTTCTTCAAGCTCATCAGCGTAGAGCTTAATCACCTTCTCCTCCGAGCAGAATGCAGCCACAGTTCGGATGTTGCTCACTGCCTCAGCAGCAAGCATATTGGCTTTCAGATAAGACTTGCCCAAGTCGCCTCCAAACCCTGTCATGAATAGTTTCTGCAGTAGATCAACAGACAAATACATGCGAATCAGCGACTCGACGTCAGGATCTGAAATGAGCTTCTTCAAAGAGTTGTAGAACTCTCTAGCTAGGCCAAACAAGTGTTCAATTTACAGTTAATTAAAGAGAGCATGAGAAGAGAAATCATATATACTTCGCTGATATGACCACTGATCATCAGTGGGTATGTTGCCAAGACCACAAGAGTGATTCTCCAATTCAGTATGAAGGCAATTACGAGAGAGGTAACAATCATCCCAATGTTCTGCAAGAGAATCGTTGAGCGGTCTACGACTATTGTACGCAGCAGGGTTGCATCCGTTTCCAGGCGAGACGACAGCATTGAGCTTGTGTTACTCATTTCATCAAACCAACCAATTTCGTTTCTCAAAATCGCTGGAAATATATAATTTGCACAAGAAGCATATATCAGCGAAAAATCCTGATGTAAGAAACATGTATATGGTTATCTATATTCATCCCTTCAACGGTTACTTTTGTACTAAAACACTAACTCACGATATAGGGATCCTATAAAAACGTCTTTCGAGGAATGGGCCAGACCCGGCCATTTCTCAAGAACAATAGCTAAGGGCCCTGATACTACCACTTGGATCTGGAATCTACATGCTGATGCTCACGATTTCGATAGTCATACCAGTGATTTGGAGGAGAAACCTTCCACACTGCATCAAGGTTCGGTCGGCAAATAATTCTCATAGCAGCCAACAATTTTCAGGAAGAAACTTTTATGCTCACTAACGGTAGAAACTTTAATTTTAATAACTTTTGTCAAAAATTATTTCTAACACAAGTGATAAAAAATTTATAGTTGAGTCTCTTCGGAGACATCCGATAAAAAAAAATTTATAGTTGATATTCAAATTTTCGAAATATATTTTCAGTTAAATATTTAAAAAAAAAAATAAATTTAGATAGCAGTATATTTTTAGTTAAATTTATTTTTTAAAATAAATAAACGAATATCTTTCTCTCTTAAAAAAAAAAAAAAAAAAAAAAAAAAAGATTTTTTGTCGAAACTACCGTAACAACTCACCTCCAAACATCCTCTCTCTCACTCGAAGAGTAAGCCTTTCACCCATGATGCTGAAGTTGATGTGCTCAAGAACATGAAAGAACACGGTGAGCACTGCGCCTGCTAAGAAGAGGAGCGCGATCTTTTTCACTTCCTTCTTCGTGGTCTCCCAACCCATATAGTATGAGACGAGCGCTTGCGTTACTCCAAGAGCAAACAGTGGCATCTGAGCACCGGCGACGAAGGCGCCTATACTGCCAAACACGCCGAAAATCCAATCGGGCCGGACCATAGAGTACATTTTTTTCGCAGACACAGGCTTGCCCTTCGGTTGATCGTTGCCATCAGCAGCATAGCGGCTGATGGAGTCCTTGTCTGACCGGAAACTGGCTCCTAAGCTCAACGTTCTTCCTGACAGCTCCCGCGAACACTTGAAACTAAGAAAGAGAAGATAAGTTAGTTTTTCCGGCACATCGAGGTGCAAGAAATAGTAGTTTGCGGCATTTAAGCCTTAAAACTTAAGAGGAGGAATTACCTAAGAGGCCGTCCCAAGCTGTTGCTTTCCGAAAACGACGGACGCGGCTGAAGATGACCCGCCTCTTGCAGATGAACAAGAGTGGCATAGGAACTGTGAGGGTTTGCCATGAGCTGCTCATGAGTTCCGGTCTCCACAATCCTTCCATCTTGAACTACCGCTATGATGTCTGCATTTCTTATTGTCGACAGCCGATGGGCGACAATCACCGTAGTCCGTCCGACCATAACCCTGTCGAGTGCCTCCTGCACGCTCTTTTCTGACTCGGCATCGAGCGCGCTCGTGGCCTCGTCGAGGAGGAGAATTGAAGGATTCTTTAGTATTGCTCTCGATATTGCAATCCGTTGTTTCTGCCCTCCCGACAGTTGGATCCCGCGCTCACCAACCTAAATCATATTCGAAAATGATTCATTCATTTGCGCTATATGTATGATTAATTAGTTGCTGTATTTTCAAATTATTAATTGAGCTTGCTTAATTCATGAAGACTAAAAAAAAAAAAAAAAAAAAAAAAAGAGCAATACCTGGGTGTCGTACCGGTCAGGAAGGTGGTTTATGAAAGTTATGGCATCGGAAAGCTTGGCGGCACGATTGATCTCGTCGAGAGTGGCATCATCTTTCCCATAAAGGATGTTCTCCTTAATGCTCGTCGCGAAGAGCGCAGGCTCTTGGTTAACCAAGCCGATCTGCTTCCTCAGCCACTTGACGTCCAGCTCCTTGATGTTGTGCCCGTCCAGCAAGATCGACCCCGAGAGTGGCTCGTAGAACCGCTCGATGAGCGACACAACCGTGCTCTTACCCGACCCGCTCCCGCCGACGAGCGCGACGATTTTGCCGGACGGTATGTCCAAATTCAGGCTGTCGAAGATCAGGACGTCGGGACGGGAAGGGTAGCTGAACTGGACGTCACGAAATTGAATGTGGCCGTCGACATTGACAAGCGTGCGCCCGGTCTTGGCGCTCGTTTTGTTTACTGTGTTTCTCTCTATCATCTGAAAGATAGGGTACGCGGCCGCGCGGGCTCGCAGGAATGTCGAAATGTTCGGCGCGGCTTGGCCTAAGGATCTGCAGCCAATTCCAACGGCATTTGTTAGCGACATTGAGTTCTTTAATTATAGATAGATATAATGCTGCAGACCAAGTACGTGGTTGATGGTGCATATCCAATCTATCCAAGGTGATCATGCTACCAAAAATTCATGTTAATTACCAACTGATAAGAAGCTATTGAATCGAAATCAAATATATATATATATATATATATATATATATATATATATATATATATATATATATATATATATATATATATATGTGCATGTTAATTATTATTATTATTATGCACAAACATTTTTGTGAGGGGAATATACGTACAATCCGGCAATGACGACGTTGAGCATGGTAGTGAAGGACTCCCCGCCATTGGCGATGTCCTTGTGGACGATGATCCCGGTGAACCAGACGAGCAGCGCCCACGAGCAGAAGAGCACGCAGTGCATGGAACCGAGCCCGAGCCCCTTCGCCAGCCCGCCCCTCTTCCCGTACTTGTACGTCGTCAGCAGCGCGTCCCGGTACGACCGCACCGCCTTCTCCTCCCCGACGAACGCCTGCACCGTGCGCACGTTGCCGATCACCTGCCATCGAACATATACATAGTTGTAAGTAAGATCAGAGTTGGTACCAGAGATATCTTAAAAAGGAAGGAAATTAAGGAAGATCAGGGACCTCCTCGGCGATCTCGCCGGCCTTGACGTAGGACTTGCGGACGCGGGCGATGAGGCCGATGCTGACGTAGGCGTAGATGCCGCCGGCGATGGCGATGAGGGGGACGATGGAGAGGGTGACGAGGCTGATCTGCCACACCCGGAGGAAGCCGATGGCGAAGCCGGCCACGAACCTGCTGATGTAGTGCATGAAGTTCCCCACCTGCACCTCCATACTAAATAATTACTACGCGCCATGCAATTATCAATTCAATTCAATTCAATTCAATTATCCTCTGCTCATGTGAATAACTCGTAACTCGATAACTCATGCAACGTTCTTGTTACTGCTCCATTTCTAAATAAGCTACGTTGTTTTTTTTTTTGTAATGTCATGAACCAAATCTAGTCCACTTCTCCAACTCACTGCACTTATCCTTTTAATCAACCTATATAAAGCCTGTTTAATTAAGATGAACCAACTTACAATCACTTTGGGCTCGGTAATTTCGACCCTACGGAACGAACACAGCACAAAATCAATCCCGATCGAGCTCAAGCTATCTATACCTATATATATAATTTCTCTTTATTTTTTATTACGTGTTATCATTTTCTACATTTGAAATGAACCGATTTAAATTTTTAACATATTTTTATCTTTTTTTAATCAAGCTATCTATATCTATATATAATTTTTCTTATTTTTTATTAGGTGTTATCATTTTGTACATTTGAAATAAACCAATTTAAATTTTTTACATATTTTTATTTTTTTTATTTGAATCGAACCGTCTACTATATGTTTCTTTCATTATTTGAATGAACAACCGGATTATACGCCGAACCAATTCAAGTCATGCACATTTTTTTTTTGTTTCTTTGTTTGAATTGAATCGAATCATATTTGCTATATTCTTTTTTTTTTTATTTGAACCGAATCAGTTTATACCTATAAACTATATTTCTATATTTTTTTATTCGAATAAAATCGGATCACACCTGTTGAATTGAACTGAACTAGTACAACTGCTTCATATATTTTTATCTTTTTTTGTTTGAACCGTACAACCGTCTTTTCGTTTTTTTTTTTTTTTTTTTTTTTTTTACTTGAATCAAACTACCGTCTTTTTGTCTTTCTTTTTTAGTTTGAACCGAAGAACTGCCTGTTCCTTTTCATTGAGTTGTTATATTTGTTCGCCTCTTCCTCTTTCTTGAATTATTAATTTTTTAGTAATTTTAACTGACCTAAAAAAAAAAAAAAAAAAAAAAAAAAAAAAAAAAAAGAGCACATAAATCGAATGCTTTCCGTGTCACAGACACTTTCCAATTTCCGTGAATCATAAAAATTGGAAAAAACTAAATCAGTTTATAAAGATATTGTTATTATATTTTATTTCGATACTTACACCTATAATACTCATAATTTTGTTTCATTTTAATTTTGGTATGTGAATTTGAGTCTTTTTATTGTGCCTTTTATCATTTGCTATTTTTTTCTTGCAATATTCTAAATATTTTTTTAATAATATTTTTTTTTATAGTTTTTTTTTATTATTTTTCGTTGAGTTGTAATTTTATTTAGTTTTTAATATATTTTTTATATTATTAAATCTAATGAAATATATTTCTTCTTTTATAGTTTTTTTTTAATTTAATTTTATTATTTTTAGTTGAGTTGTAATTTTATTTAGTTTTTAATATATTTTTTATATTATTAAATCTAATAAAATATAATTATATCTTTTTATTTATTTTTTTATATTTATATTTATTTATTTAATCTATAAATTTTTATTAAAAAAATTTTATCCGTCACGATTTATCTTGTACTAGACTTTAATTGCAGCGGTCAGGTTGGGCTACATTAAACAAAAGGTAGTACAATTAAACTTTTCCTCCCAAAATGAATTAAACAAAAGGTAGTACAATTAAACTTTTCCTCCCAAAATAAATTGTGTACAACAGATCAAACACCATGCTTCTACATGCTATCTTTTTAATCTATACATATATATTTATATTATTATTTTTTATATAAATATTATTGTACTTTTATAACTTCTTTAGGATGGCATTTTAATTTTTTTTTTTTTGATATAAATGTTATTGTACTTTTATTATTTAGAGAGAACAAAAAATTTTATTATTATTTTGTAGATTTTATTTTATCTATATATTTTGTAAATTATTTTTTTATATTTTAATTAATAATTTATTTTTTTATGTGTTTATTTTATAAAATATTTTTTAAGAATTTAATTAAAATTTTATTTTCTTTTTTTTTGAGTGTTTTTTTAAATTTTTCTTCAATATTTATTTTACAAAATATATTTTAAGAGTTTAATTATAAAATTTTTATATATTTATTTTGTAAAATATTTTTGACCCTCATGACAACTAATAAAATTTATAAATTTTTTTATAGAATCTATACAATGCAAAAGATTTCTTTTTTTGCATAAAATATTTCAAAATATTTTATGCAAAAATATTTATTTTATATAATATTTTATAATAAAATATTTTTTATTAGTCTTTCTAATAAAATTTTAAAGAATATTTTTCTTTTCTTTTTTTTCTTGATAAAATTTTTTTAATATTTCCAGCGAAGTGCGAGTACTTCACTAATTTATTATAATAGTTTATTATAATATATAGTACACAAACAACCTATATTCAAGTGCTTTCCATGCCTTCATAAATAGTGATGGTTTGGGTATTGTAGAAAAAGTAAGTACTTATGTTTTATTAGCGTTTAGCATGGCGCACATGTATAATTAATATTTTTTACTATAAAAATTCCTAATACAGATCCCTCAGTTATTAGTCTATTTGAATACCCTATTATGTTCTATTTCACATTCAATGGTGGAATGGTAGTGTACAAGTCAAAACCAATAAATGTGGGCCTTCTCCTGTTAGATTGTTGGCAAGTCTAAGTATCTACAGAAAATTTATTATAAACCTAACATAAAAATGACAGTTTTAACTCGATCGACGATTAGCTAGCATTTGTAATATAAATATTTAAAATTTAACTCATGTAATATGCTGTAACTGTGATGCCACCTAATTGATCACGCCCCTGTCCACTGAGTAATTAATTCGTTGAATTAAATGTTGATCACTATATATAACACTGATAAAAGAAGGACCCAACCACTTTACATGGCCTATAAATGAAGTCGCGATATACGCTTTTAATTAGAGTGGTTGACCTCTTATTAAAGCCCTTTTCTAGGATCGAAACAAAATTATTCTAAGTGTTGCAAGTTATATATAAATCAAATAGATATAGATATAAATATAGATATGCGGAGGACATATAGAATTCATGCATGCGAAAATTATTTATAATTAATTGCTGATCCACGGCATAAACTACGTACTGCATCTAATCAAATGACTCAAAAAATATAGATCCCCGATCCGAATAATTCACATGCAACCTGGTGCTGATGATGAGTGACGAGATGGGGATTCTTCTGTGTGGGAAGTGGGAAGTGGGAAGTGGGAAGGGATGAGCGCGCACAAATTTGGGAGTAAATGAGAGCAACGTGACTCAACTAACATGTTGACAGGTAACCAGAAGGAAAGGGGCATATATATATATATATAATAATAATAATACGCCAAGCTCAAATGCCACCTTTCCGAGTTCCCCTCTCCCAACCGTTAAGAGGCATTTTGGGAACACCAACACCTCATTTATTGACGCCACCAATTAATTCGGCCCCCGGATTGGAAAGAGGTTACAAGACGTAATAAGTATGAGAGCGAGCTGGTGAAAATGTCTCGGCAGTCCCTGTAGTCTGTAGAAATTGTAATTTTATATGCTATCCATAATGATAAAACTACTTTAAATATTATTAAATTTTTTAATTATTTTTATATTTCAGATCATGCTATTTTTTTTTTTAATCGTCTATTATCATTCTAATTTTATATTATTTTTTTAAAAATAAAAAATTTAATAACATCAGTAATAATTTGGTGCTGTTAATTAATTAGTGTAGTAGCCTAATTCTTAGGGGAGGAACCAAGTTGACATAGAGGAATACTACGGTGACTATATGCACATTTTCAATGAAGGGGATTCATATCATCTCTGGCTCTCACTGTGACCGTACGATTAGGATCTGTAGGACGCTGCTCGCGACGCTCATTACGTGGGGTCCAAACCTTAAATCGGGGCTTTGAATGTTCAGACCAAGTTGATGAGAAGCGTTCACCGATTTAGGGTGGGAATCATACAGTACGTGCACCCGGTGCAATTTCAACATCCCGTGAACCTCCTTCGTCAGTGCCTATCGCGTGACGTGTTTTAATCTCAACCGTCAGATGACTGTAGTCTCTCCTAGTTCTGTACGCGTACCGGTAAACCTAGTGCAACGAAAAAATTATCCACTTAGGTGTAACGCAACCGGCGAAGGGATGCTTGATGTATACTCAAAAATAGGTGTACATCATACAACCCACCCATTCAAGAATAAAATTTTTTTACCGATCATTTCGAAATGATGGATGAAAGTCACCCCATCCATCCAACCACTTTGATGGATGGATGTAACCTCTATACCTAAAAATAAGTGTAGAGATAGTATTACTGTACGAGGAAATTAATCATACCCGTCCAATCCATGGATCGTGCGGTAATTATTGAAGCAGATGTTTGTGATTCAATGTCCCCGTGGTTTCTAGTTGGGTGCCCATTAATTAATATTTTGGGCAAGTGCTTTTAGAATTGCCAATTTGCTATATTAAATTTTGTAGATAAATTTTATACACTACCACAGTAATAAACTTAATTTGGTGCTGTTTCATTTATTTCACTGTACAAATTTTTTTTTTCTAAAAACATAACTAAACTTTATTTCTTTTTCAATCTCGAAACTCCATTAATGAATATACAGAGTTTTAGATGGAAACTATATATATATATATATATATATATATATATATATATATATATATATATATATATATATGGTATATATAAGTGTACATTTCAATTGGAGTGTATATCTCATTCTGGGATGGGGTGAATTCCACTCGTCTCATCGATAGGACGAGTGAAGAAATACCTATCCCAGGATGGGATGGGTATAAAATGTATATCCTATTTGGGATGTACAGATAGCACTCCTCATATATATATATATATATATATATATATATATATATATATATATATATATATATATATATATATATATATATATATCTTCGTTGTGAAACGCGGGTTGAAAGAAACATATATAATATCCATATTTTTTCATTTTGATATAAAAAAATTACTTATAAATAACAAAAAAATGAAGATTGAAAATAATTTAATATAAATTTTTAATAAATCTATTTATTTTCCTCCAAAATATGCCTATTGTATGTACTCTTTGCTATCTCCAATGGGCGCCTATTTAGTTTTTAGCTATCTTGATTGATAAAATTCATGAAAAAACAATAGTTTAATAGTGTCTTTAATAGATAATATGGTGTACATGGGAAAAAATAATATTAAAATTTAATGTAAAAATAAGTTAAAAAATGATAATTCAGAGGTGTTTTTTTTTTAAAAAAAAGAAAAATTAATATAAAGTAACAGATGAAAAAAGTCTCAAAGTATAGTACTGTACTAAATGTAATTAATTAAACCAAAATTAATATTTAAAGTTTCAGATATTATCTTTGAATTCCATTCAAAAATAGCTTATGCATTAAAAGTTGTGCTTCCAACGTCATGAACTGGGTACATGGTAAGAAGAGTTTTACTCCGCGCACTTACAAAGCTACAATGAATGCATGCAACTACTCTAATAATTGCTCAATTTTTCCAAATTTATACGGGACTGGAAAAGGTTCCCTAGATGGATGAAATACATATAATGTGGAATGAATGAGTTCGTTCATATCCCTTTATATATATATATATATATACATAGCCCTACCACCTACTCCCACTACTATCAAACACCATCATCATTCCATAAAATAAATAGATCCAAAAATCTAATGCAACAACAAACCAATTTGAGAAAATAATGAAGTATAAATTGCATGTGTGACACTAACAAGAAAATCATTAGAAAATCGTAAGATATAAAGTTAATTTGTTCCGTACCTTCTCAGAGATTGCATCCTGTACGACGATGATATCGGCCGTGATTGCGTTGATCACCTCTCCGGTGGAAGCCTCGGTGTCGAACACGGCTATATCTTGATCTAACATCGATCTGAGGTACGCGAGCCTCATCTTCGTTGCCTGTCTCTCGCCCGTATGCATCCAGCAAGCCACCTCTAAAATATATATATATATATATATAAATCAAAAATAATAAAAAAAGAAAAACTAATAACAAAATAAATAACGTACAATTTTTTGCGTACCTGTCCAAGAAGAGAACAATATGGCAACACCCAAATAAACGAAATCCAGTGAGTACTACAAAATTACCAAAAGAAAAAAATGAAGAAGAAATAAAGAGTCGCATATTTAAACAACATAGCAAATATAGTAAAGATCGAACACGCTTCAAATCGATCATATGATGTTTATGTACCGTGGCAACTTTATGAGATACGGATGTGGGGAACAGATAGGCGATGCCGATGATGTTGATGAGCTTGCCAAAGAAAATGAAGAAGACGGGCACGGAGGCGCCGTGCACGCAAGCTCCGATCGAGCCTACGGCCATCAAGAGATAGTCCCATTTGTCGGCGAAGGCGAAGAGCTTCAGGAAGGGGACCTTGTTTTGGTTCTTCTTTACTTGTTGATCACCTTGATCACTACCGCCACTTTCTCGCTTGTGGTCATGACTCTTGCTGTTATTGTTCATGTCTCCTGCATGGCTCCTCTCAGGGCCTACTACTGAACTCATACTTTTTTTTTTTTTTTTTTTTTTTTTGTGTGTGTGTGTGTGTTTTTGTTTTCCTGTCTTGGCCTATAGAGAGTTGAGTGGGAGGGGGGGGGAGGGGTGGAGGGAATGTGATCAAAGGGCGAGAGGGTGTGTTGTGGTTATATATGGCAAAATGTAAAGATGGAAAGAGAGGGTCCAAAGTTTTATTATTATTATTATTATTATTATTATTATTATTATTATTTTGGGTGTGTCAGTGTGTACCCGGGTACGTTGTGAGGAACAACTGAGAAGGAGATTTATGAATGCGTGCCATTAATTACAGAGGGTGAACAACTGGAGCGACTCTGTAAGTAGGTTGCACGAGTAGCTAGATTTCAGATAAGAACACCTCCAATATCATGCAATAATTTTATAAAGGAGGATCAAATTGGCTCCGTATATATATATATAACAAGATTAATTTGAACACCATCAAATATGCATCCCAGGACTAACTCATGAGGTGGTAAAAAATAATCCAATTCAGATAGACTAGACCAGTTTGAAACCTGACACGATCCGACCTGACCTGGACCTGATTAGTAGATGAGCTGGTAAGATCGATCGATATCTAAATATTATTGTGACATTAGGAGCACATGGCTAATTGATTGGCTTGCAATTGATTTGGGGCCAAAATATACAGCTGAACCAAATTGTAGCCAGTTTAGGTTTCGATCTAGCGTGAACCTACGTACGTGATCATGTTGAGATATAAGTTAGTACGTAGTTGGAAAGCTAATGTTGGACCATATATGCAAAAGCAATATTCAATAAAGCCGTGAGTGAGTAGTTTAATGTGTTGATTAGATATTGGAAATTTGAGGAGTTATGTAAGGGGTCATAATTAAATTAGAAATTAAAAGACGGTTGAGGAGAAGATGGTTGTTGGTAAAGAAAATGAGTTATTCATTTGAGAGAATTTATTGCATGAAAAAGAGAGGAAGAATCTAGAAACCTGATAAAATTAAGTATCGGAGCCATCTAATTAATTTGTGCTCATTTACATATAGTTAGTTCAATTTGAAAAAAAAATTATGTTGCCTAATTATACTTTTAGTTTTCAAACTAATTAATAGATGCTTGATATATATACTTTGGTCCTGAAATTTTATCTTATTATAATTTTTTTTATTCTAATTTTATAAATTATTATAAATAAATCTTGCCATATAATTTATCGGCTAAATACTAATATATCGTTAATGTAGAAGTAATATAATATAATTGTTATTAATGACAGAATAATAATTGAGATGCCACATTACTTTCACACACCAGTAAATTAAACATTAAAATATTTTATCAATTAAATTAGATGACTGAATTTGATTATAATAATTTATTAATTAAAATCATAGAGTTAAAAGGTGTAATGTACCTCATGATTTGAGGACCGATAGTATAATTTAGCTCTTTTATATACTCAGTTAGAAGAATATTATTTGTACACTCCAAAATAGTGGCATATAATTTACTTGGCATAATAGATTTACATTCAGTACGTCCTAACGAATTTTAAAATTATACATAAAATTTTTTAATTTTTAACGAAATTTTTGATTTAAGATTTATAATCGGGATATTTTCCTAGTTTTATAATCAAATAGGGTATACTGTTTCATCAAATCATAAATTTTTAGTATTTTTAAAAAATAGAAAACACAAAAGTTCAATATGGGCCGGCCCTTGGATTAAAAAAGTTTAAGATTTACACTCTTTTTTAAAATATACCAGTACTACAATAAAATTATGATATAGCGATATTTTTAAGTATTTCTAAAATCTAAAAAAAGTGTCGCTGACAAAAAAATCGACACTTATGGTTAGTGTTGCTATATGTGCCGTCGCTAGAGTGTATAGTGACACATTTTTGTAATGTGTCCCAAAAATATGTCCCTACAACTTAATTTTGGATATAGATAGAATATAAATAAGACACTTATATAAAATTGTCACAAACATGTGTCCTTATAACTTAATTTTATTGTACTGCAGTAAAATTGCTCTTATATTTAACATTCAAATTTTAAATTTTTATAATAAAGCATCTAGTTTTGTATTCCAACTAAAATGGGCTGCGAAGAACAACAGTAGAGTTAAAGCTAAAGTCCCAAATTTATCTAGCTAAAACTTTTTAATTGTAAAATATTAAAAATTAACAAAGTTTTATGTTAATTTATAATTAAATGGAGTGACACGGACCAAAGATCCATTTAACCAGCCAAAACTAAATCAATTGCAACAATTCTGATCCAACCCGGACTAGATCCAAAATCGGCAAATTGCCATGTTGTCTTTTTCTTTTTTTTTGCCTATTTTTAATCTGGCTTTTAAGGTCATAAAAAGTAGGCATGATTTGGATCTGAGTTGGCTAGGTTGGTGTTCACTTAAGCTTCGTTTGGTTCGGATATAAAAAAAATTTAATTATACTGAAGATAGGTATAAGTTATGATATTAGCAGGAACTAATATTAATTTATGTTTGTATCGGTATAAGAGTTATACTGGATATAAAGAAAATTGTGTTTGGTAAATTAAAGAGGAATAAAAAGAATAGAGAAAATTAAATTTTTATAAAATAATAAAATAAATTTTAAATTTTATAAATTTAAATAACTTATAATTTAAAATAAAATAAATTAATTAAAAAAAAAACTGCAGGTGGAACAGTTGTTCCACCTGCTGTTTGGAACAGTTATTCTCCCATAATCTCGAGATTAGGTGAAACAGCTGTTCAAAACAGCTTTTTATTGTTTGGATACAAAAGGGAATATTCTCTTCTCTAGTTTTTGTACTTAAACGGAGTCTTATAGAGTTAGATTGGATCAAATTATATATTACTATCGAATCAAGTTTAAAATTCCATTATTATTAATACAACTTTACAACTGTCAGATTGCTGACAGAAGTTGGAAAAGTCAATTATAAATAATTTGGATTAAAAGATTAATTAAAATACATTGATTATTTTGAAAAAATTTTATATTTCAATTTTGTGTCAATGATTTATATTTGGACTAAACTTTGTGTCTGTTATTGTTTAATTGTCCGTCTACTTCATTAATTAAATGATATGGCACGAGAACGAACCCACCTCATATAATATATGTAACATTAATTAAATGATATGGCACGAGACCGAACCCACCTCATATATATATATATATATATATATATATATATATATATATATATATATATATATATATATATATATGATGCAAACTTATTAATTAGGTAATCCAGAAGCTAGTTAATTTATATTTAATAATTAAATTTAAACTACTGATCTAAAATATTTATTTAATTTATTTTTATATATACACACTACTTTTCAGTCCAAAATAGAAATATTGGAGAATCATTTATGTTCATCATTAATTCCTAACTAACCAGCCAACCAAATTGTCACATCAAAATAGTTTGTCTATAGGTCATCCTCATCCATAAGATGCCACACAAAACCTTTAGCTATTACTGTCCCATATTTTCTCTTTCTATCGGCTTCAAAAGCTCAGTAGTAGTAACACAAACAACCAAAACCTTGTTGCTTATCCCATAATCAACTCAAGCTACATTTTAACCACCAAAAAAAACCTGTAATTGGAGAACTGCTTTTGAGCAACCTTGAAAATTTGAGATAAAACATCAGTCGGAAACTCCAACGACATCTCGTTTAGAAACCTCTATTTTGCAAAAAAAAAAAAAAAAAAAAAAATCAATGGATAGAGTTAAAAGTAACACGTGGTGGCGAGAGTTTCCAACAGTTGGAACTAGGAATGTCAACGGGTCGAATTCGGAGCGAATTTTTAAAAATTCGAACCCGAATCCGAACCCGACTATTAAATCCGAATCCGACGGATTTTAAAAATCTATATCTAAATTCAAATCCGCCCAAAAATTCAAAATCTGAATCCAAATTCGAATCCGAAAATCTAAATCCGAAACATTTTTTTTTTTTTTTTCGTTACAATATTTCAAAATATATTATATTAAATTTAATTTTTTAAAATATAAATTTAAATATAATATCAAATATTTATATACATATATATTATATAACGTAAAATCAATTCAGATTTGGATCGGATACAATCAAAATCCATATTCAAATTCATATCCGTCGAATTTTTATTTTATATATCCATATTCGAATCCATATCCGTTTAACATCGGATAAATTCATTCTGTTCGGATTCGGATTCGAATAAAATTTCGGGTATTCGTCCCCATTGATATCTCTAGTTGGAACTCGGCTGGATTTGAATTGGATCACACTGTACCTAAGCCTGGCCCAATAAATAAAATTAGGCTCTGCGTCAGAATTTTACCTTTTATTAGATAATTAAGGCCCGGCCAAGGCCCACAGCCCAATATCCATCGGTTTTTGTTTGGGCCCACTTCATTCATTTGTCAAACAGTGCATATTATCATCTTAATCTCATTAATGGCAGGTGATAAAATGTTAATAAAAATAGTGTTTCAAATTATTACGAGTTCAAAAAAATGTTTTTCTTAAAGAGTCGGGCACATGTTTCTTTACGTTATATTTCAAAAGAAAGAAAAAAAAAAAAAAAAAAAAAACGAAAGAGGGGTAAAGCACATCCTTTCTTAATAAAAATTTAAGTATTCATCGGCAAGCATTTATCATGTCGTATCGAGTCAATAAGATATATGCACGATATCGTTCTTGTGCTAATAGCATAGTTGAAATCACTTATTTCTTTAAATTATTAAATAATTTTTTTAATAAAATTTAAAAAAAATACATAATTAAAAAAAATTGTAACTAAAAAAATAATTAATATAATTTTATGTGACCGATACTTATCGATACCACTCGGCACGCATCGCATTTATCGTGTCGATAAATTTTCGGTACTATTCCGTACCACGGCACTTAAATTATTTCGTAAATATTTTAAAAGTAGAGTTTTTAAATAGAAAAAGTCTTAAGTGAGATTAGGATGAATATTGTGTGATATAGAAAGAAAACAAAAAAAAAAAAATTCCAACTAATAAATGATATACATTAACGGAAAGATATTTTTAAATTATTCATAAATATTAAGAATTTAGTATTTTTAAAAATACTATAGGCCACATTGGCACAACCATTTGTCATGTTGCTTGTAGAGAGATAAGGCATCTCATCCCTAAGATACCACAACACGGGATACACATAATTTAGGGCCTCCAATGAATCAGCTTTAAGTGCTCAGAAGAATATTTCAATTACTACCACAATCATTACGGCCCATTCAATTCAATCACATATCATCCAAAAACTGCACGTACCACTTGAAAAAAAAAAAAAAAAAAAAAAAAATCGGAAGAAGTAATGAAGGGAAGTCTTTGCCATGAGCTAGAGGTCGGCCTCCCAGCCGGCGAAATCTGGGAGGTCTACGGCACGCTCCTCCTGGCCAGACTAACTGTGGAACTGCTCCCGAATGTCCTCCAAAAGGTCGACATCCTCCACGGTGACGGCGGGGTCGGAACAGTTCTGCACCTCACCTTTCCTCCTGGTGAGATTTTTAATTTGAGTTTAATTTAAATTTTTTTTTTTTTTTAGAAAAAAAAAAAAGAAAAATCACAAATTCTTCTTAAAAGATGGTCATTGGTCACAAATTCTTCTTAAAAGATGATATTGTCTATTATTATTATTATTATTATTATTATTATTATTTATTTTTAAAAACGCATTTGGTTCACGCTATATAGTACGTCGATATAATGAGATATTCTAGATTATTGAATCGAATTATTACTAATCTTACATTATCGTATTTGATTTAATACAATAATATAATATTAAATTACAGTGGATATTGAATTATTATGATTATTTTATTTTATAAAATTAATAGTCTATTTCAAAATTATCTTTATTATTAAATTTAATATTATTTTTTATTAAATTATAATTTTAATATAATTTGTAATTGAATTTAAAATCTAAAATCTAAAATCTAAAATCTAAAATCTAAATTTAAAATTTAAAATCTAAATTTAAATTTTAAAATTTTAAAATTTTAAAATTTACAATCTAAATTTGAAATTTTAAAATTTAAAATTTTAGTTTGAAATTTAAAAGTTAAAATTAAAATTAAAATTTTAAAATTTAAAATCTAAATTTTAAATACAAAATTTAAAATTTAAATTTTAAATACAAAATTTAAAATTTAAAATTTGACAATTTAAAATTTTAAATTACAATTTTAAAAATAACATATTGAAAGGGTTTAGAAATTAGAGTGTAAAACTAAAAATTTACATTATATACAATATTATTCGTCTTTAGTCATATGAGATACTCATTTCGGTATAATCTTATACCACTTGTAATAATATATTATCGAACGGAATTACAAATTGAATAAACCAAATAAGATAATCCGAACTAAATACCCTAAGAATGAATTGGCTTCAAATTTAGAATTTCCAATATCAAGGCGATATATTAATTTTTATTTTTTTATTATTTATGTATGGATGGATAAGTAGTGAGCGTAGAGGCTAACATATGGTCCAACAATAAATTGCCGAATCATTTTGTGTCTTATAGTAAGGCCGAAAAGAAAGAAAAATAAAAGAAAAAAAAAAAGCAAAAGAAGCTCTTGTTATATTGAAAATACCATTTCAATTTATGAGCATCCATCAAGTGCGATCATTTCAAATGTAGTTATCTCTCTTTGTATCCATTTTTGTTACCCTTGTTGATTGGCCATCTCTTTGCTAGGAAATCCCGGGCCACAGTACTACAAAGAGAAGTTTACAAAGATCGACAATGAAAATTACGTGAAGGAGGCAGTGGTGACTGAAGGAGGGTACTTAGAGCTCGGATTTACGTCATACTTAGTTCGCTTTGAGATCGTAAAAAAGGACGGCCATTCTTCCGTTATAAGGTCGTCTATCGATTACGAGATCAACGATGAGAATGCAGAAAATGCTTCTTTTGTGAGCACTGGACCTATTGTTTGTATTGCAGAAACCGTCTCCAATTATCTCATGGAGCAAAAGACTAGTCGCCTTCAAAGCTCTTAAGCTATAATTAAGCTTAGAGCATAAAAGAATTTTAAAGTTAAACGCTTGATAATAAGTGTTGTTCTTGAAAAGGGAATAAAAAAGAAAATACGATATATATATATATATATATATATATATATATCCAGCTATTATATTTTTAGGATGCGTTTCTTTCTCGCTATATAGTATCACAGATTATGTCGATATAATCAGACATTTGAAATTACTGAATCAGATTACTATTGATTTTGTATTAGCTCGTTTGGATTAATACAATAATATAATATTAAATTACAGTGTATATAAAATTATTATATTTGGTTCATTTTATAAAATTTCTGACAAAAATAAATAGTCAATTTTAAAATTGGTTATGTGGTAAATTTTAATATTATTTTTTATTAAACTATAACTTTAATATAATTTGTAATTAAATTTAAAATTTAAAATTTAAAATTTAAAATTTAAAATTATAAATTTATAAATTTAAAATTTTAAAAATATCATATTGAAAGGGTTCAGGAGTGGAATACTAAAATTATAATTTTACATGATGCAATATTATTCGCCTTCAATAATGTGAGATACCCGCATCTAAGGATGTCAATGGGTATGGATATCCGAAATTTTATCCGAACTCGAATGCGAACGGAATGAATTTATCCGATGTTAAACGAATATGTATTCGGATATGAATATAAAAAATGAAAATTCGACGGATTTGGATTCGGATTTGGATATGAATTTTGACTGTACTCGACCCGAACACGAATCCGACCCGAACCCGATCCGAACCAGAATTGATTTTACGTTATATAATATATGGGTATATAAATATTTGATATTATATTTAAATTTATATTTTAAAAGTTTAAATTTAATGTAATATATTTTGAAATATTGTAAAGAGAAAAAGAAAAATAATTGTTTCGGGTTTGAATTTTCAGGCTCGGGTTCGGATTTAGATTTTGAATTTTTGGACGGGTCGGATTTGGATATGAATTTTTAAAATTCGTCAGATTCGGGTTCGGATTCGGGTTTGATAGTCGGGTTCGGATTCGAATTTTTAAAAATTCATCCCGAATTCGAGCCGTTGACATTCCTACCCGCACCCCCTCGGTAATATTTTCGATGTAATCTTGCATAATTTGTAATATTCGAATAGACTACCGACTGGATAAACCAAACACACTAATTAGATTGCTGATAAGAATCCAAACCAAACGCCCCCTTAGGAGAATAATGCTCTTTGTCCTTCTAAGTTGTTTTATATAATAGAAATTTCAAATTGATGATCGAAATCGTTAAAATTGATGTAGAGTATTTAAAATATTTAAAAATTAAATTTTAAAAATTATTTTTATAGTGATCAAAGGATCACAAAATCGATAGTTTTTAACGGCCTATATGAGCCGGTTGCTAGTTTAACTGTGGAGAGCAATTCAAACCGCGTAAATTTTTGATAGAAAATTTTTTATACTACTTACATAATATTCGATAACTCCCATAAAAAATTTAGAAAGTTTATATCTATTTTTACAAAATTATTTATTTTTGATCGTTCATTTTTTAACTTTTCGATAAATTTTAAAATTATATATATATATATATATCGGCAATATGTTAATGTGTTATAAAAAAAAAAGAAATTAAGAGAAACTTCAAGCTGCTGTATATGCGAAAATGTTTCCTGCATATCATGTTGTAATATAATTATCTCGCATTTTTTCCGAACAAATGATATTGAAGATAGCTTCTTCCAATATTATATACGTACCAACGATCTAATTAATTACCCTTATGTCGACATCAGAAGAAATGTAATTAAATGGTTCTTTTATTTAAGAAGCATCATCAAGTTTATTTAAGAATTTCATAGTTTATATAATATTTTAAAAATTGATCAAACAGTAATTCAAAAATATTTTTAAGGCATTACTGAGATCAATATAACATTATAAATATTTAAATATTATTATTATTTAATCTTATTAATTATATATTATTATTATTATTATTATTATTATAAGAATAATTTTTACTAATAGAAATTAAAATTAACTAAGCTAGTTTTAGCCTGTTGGATTTAATAAGACTTGATTAAAATAATTTATTAAAATTGGATCGGTTCACCTGCTCAACGGTGGAACCACTGATTTAAGTAATTTAAAACAAGTTTATGACTTATGTTGTTTAAAAATTTAATCAAATCTTTTATAAGCTGAATTATAATTAGACGGATGGGACACGTCGATTCCACCATCCCTCATTTTTAAATGGGTATATATATGTATACACTCATTTAAAAATGTATATCTTATATCATATCTTAAAATTTTACTGGTCACTCGATGTGATGGATAGAATAATATTCATTTCAGAATGAAATGGGGTGTAGCATGTAGACCCTTTTTTAAATCATGAATCTTACATCACTGATGAAGGGTGGCCACTGTGGATCCCATGAAAGCGCCATTCCGCCTGCAGCCGCGCGCATCATCAAGGTTTGCTTATAACTGCGGTTAAGCTGAATATAGAGTGATTCTAACTCAGTGGTTTGGATCATTGAGGGTCACAGCACAATTCCAGGTGGCGGCATCAAATTTTGTTTACTTATTAGTGGGCGCAGGTGTTGTATTAATTGCTGTCTATATTTATAATTGTTATACATTGTTATTAATTGCTGTCTATATTTATAATTGTTATACATTATTAATTTTGCTATGATTAATGCTATTTGTACATTCTAAGTGGGATATACATCTTATATCTCATCCATTCAAAGATGGATAAATTTTATCGATCACTTCAAAATAACCGGTAAATTAGTTCCCACCCTTAGATGGGATGGATTGTGTGATATATACTCCATTTGGGATATATATATGTAGCATTGCTCTTTTGCTATATATCGGATGATGTTTGAATTGACAGATTTTTAATTTCAACATAACTCAAGTGCAGTGATTTTTTAGTTGGAAAATACTTTTTGTAAATTTCTAAAAGGGTGTATATTTTACACCCCATCCATCCCAAGATACGATAATTTTACTGCTCATATCGAAGTGATCGATGAAGAAAGCCTCATTCTTAAATGAGTGGGGTGTATATAATATATTCCAAAATTAGGTGTATAAGTAGCATTCCTATTTTGAGTTTTTCTAAAATATAATTATTTTAGTTTATACAGTCTGAAAGTTAAATAAAATAAAATTTTTTATTTATTTTAATGTATCGTAATGATGATATAATTATTTTTTACAAGTTTTATTATATATTTTAATATAAATAAGTGAATCTCTCGTTATCTTCTATATAGTGATAAATTTATTCTTATAAAATTCAATATATTAAAAATTAAAGTTTTTATTACGGTTTAAAAGTAATTCCGATTCATTGTAAAAAAATAAAATAAAACTTAAATTTTAATATTAAATAACTTTTTTTAAAAAAAATTAAGTATAGTGGAACTTGAGTTTGATACTTTAGAAAAAAAAAAAAAAAAAAAAAAATCAAAAGTAGATGAGGCGGAGGTCTAATTGATATAACTTAAGTTATATTAGGTTTTTTTTTTACTTACACCAAAATAAATGTGAAGGGTGATGGAAATAAAATTCCATTCCTTAATTCACTTTCTCCGAATCAAACTGCCTCTAAAATGTAGCCCCTCCAACACAATACATTCTTAATTCAATTTAATGGTAAAATATTATCCTGTAAAAAATAAAAATAAAAATAAAAATAAAAATAAAAAGGATAAGTAGAATAAGATTACTGCAATTAATCATTATTAGGCTGTCAATATTATTTGGATTGCCCGACAAGGTACATAAATTTGACGTGAACTTCTTTGTCTTGTTTCTAATAAAATACGTTAAAAAAAAAAAAAACAAAACATGTCAAAATTAATTTAATTAATGTAAATCTCTCCATATGGATATATTTTATAGTGTATATAAATAAAATATAAGCAAATCGTTCTATCGATCTTTTAATATGCATCACATTTAACATGCATCACATGCATCACATGGTGTGATTCATGGACCGTAATTAACAAGTTGGCTATAAAAGTTCTTAGGAAGCAGATTGCAACTCTCATCCAAGCATAGCGAAGTGTAAGATCAAAAGCAAATTAAGAAGAAGAAAGATAATGAAGGGAAGTGTTTGCCATGAACTCAACACTGACCTCCCTGTCGACGAGCTGTGGGCGGTCTACGGCACTCTCCGCCTCATCCAGCTGGCCGCAGAATTGCTCCCAGATATCGTGCAAAAGGTAGGTACCGTCCACGGCAACGGCGAGATTGGCACTGTGATTCAGGTCAACTTTGTTCCCGGTGAGTTATTCGAGCCCATATCTAACTCGTAATTTTTCACCACTATATACACGACATCTTAATTACAGTATATTTGATATCAGAATTTGACAGTATTTGTAGCTCTCCGGTAGGAAACCTTACATATAGCTAGTATGTAGCGATATCTGTCACTTCAACTTTTTTTTTTTTTCCGATTGATATAACTTTTTTACAAATTCTATATATATAGTTCTCAATCTTACCAGTTTTTGGTTTTGTCAGGAATTCCCGGTCCACCGTACCAGAAAGAAGAGTTTGTAAAAGTCGACAACGAAAATTACGTGAAGGAGGCGAAGGTGATTGAAGGAGGGTTTTTGCTGTTTGGATTTCAATCCTACTTGATGCGCTTTGAGATTGTCAAAAAGGATGACGGCTCTTCCGTCGTAAAGTCGACGGTCGAGTACGAGATCGACGACGAGCACGCGAGCAATTCCTCTCTCGTCACTACCGACCTCGTAGCTACCATTGCTCAAGTCATCACCAAATATCTCAAAGAGCAGAAAAGTTCTACCCCGAGCTCTTAAACCGTCTTTCGTATGCAATAAAATAAAGGAATTGATCCGTGTTCTTTCCTGTTGTTCTTATATCAGTACCTAAAGAACATATGCATGATGTAATATTCTCTCCGTGTGTTGATCTTGGGATTGCAATGATTTACACTGCAGTGATAACTACTATAAGCGAAGATTCAGTAAATTAATGAAGATCAGGATCAAAGTTTCTCAAATTGAAAAGAAAGAAAGAAAAAATAATTTAAGTTCCTCAAAACTATTTATATCAACATAATGACTGGATATGAACATTGGAAATGCTGCTATAACTAGCTAGAACGAGGTCAAGATGGTGCAATTGATTGATGAAGGATAATTAAGAATACTAACCAGAAAAATAATACTAACAAGACAGGCACTGTTTGATAGGTTCTTTGATTATGAATAAAAATAATATTTTTTATTTTTTTAGAACAAGCTGGTATAAAACTGTAACTACTATTCTAGTTTTTTTCTTAAAATAAATTTATTCTATTTGAGAATAAATTTAATTAAAGTAAATATAATTTTAATTATTTTATTAATTCTTTAATTAATCTAATTATTTTATTAACTAATTATTTAACTATTAGATAGTTAACTAATTAATTTATTAAATTATTTATAATTAATTAAATTATTTATTAACAATACTCATTATTATGTTAATTATTTTATCAATTAATATTTAGAATTATCTAGCAATAATTAATTAAATTAGTTAAATTATTATTTAATTAATATTTTTATATTAATTAAATAAAATATTATTATTTTAAAATTATAATTATTCTTATTCACCAATTTAACTATCCTAACATTATTTTTTTATTCTTAAAAATAATCAAATTTTCATCTAAGAGCAAAATTAATTTTGTTTCTACTTATTTAATTAATATTTTTATATTAATTAATTAGATAAAATATTATTATTTTAAAATTATAATTATTCTTATTCACATTGTTCTAATTTAACTATTCTAGCGTTTTTTTTTTTATTCTTGAAAATAATCAAATTTTCATCTAAGCGTAAAATTAATTTTATTTCTATTTATTTCTGAACTTATACCTAATTAAACTAAGCTTATATCTGCAAAGCCAAAGAGAACTATACCACGACGACCCAAACTCTTCTGCTCATTAATTATGAGAATTCAAGAGGGAAACCAACAAACAACACGAAACAATAAATAAAAACCAATAATATACCAAATCCAGATGAATTAAATTCTTAAATGTAAATGCTGGGCTAGATGCTAATTGTTTGATGCTTTGTAATGATCCTTTTGAGTTGGTTAGTTTGCACTAGACTAATTAAACTAAGCTTATCTCAATATATTGAATATAAAAACTTAAGCTACAGTCGCGCATTCTTTCCTGTGATTTGCAATTTTCTTTATGGTGATTTACAATTTTTCTTTTTTTATTCTTTTAACATATGTCCGATCGTCAAATCTTTTTGAGAAAAAGGTAGTATGTTTTTCGTTTCGTTTATTTTTTAAATAAATTTAACTAAAAATGTGAAGCAACTAGGTTTCGAACTCGGATCTCGGGTATCAACCATCAAATCTTTTGCCACTTGCATTAAGGACGGTTGATATCCGATCATCAAATCGATAGCAGGAGGATGTATGCCGTCACTTGGATTCATCATCGAATGGATGACAGTAGTATACAGCCCACAATCAATCTGAGAATTGAAAATTCTACATACTAGAATGTAGGCAATGCACATTCTAGTATATACTCGTCGTATTAGTGCATTATAATATATCTATAAGGTGCATGTTAAATAAGAATTCTGACATATACTCGTCAGATTTCTGACAACTATTTTTAATAATATATACTTGTAAAATATTAGCAAAAGTTTTATTTTTTAGGCAATCATTGGTGGAGCTTCTCTTGGGTCCCGGGCCCAACCATTTGGTTGAGGCTTCAGAGATCCTTGAAGCATCATTGTACTTTGCTGGGCCATCTGGGCCTTTGTCTTTGTTGTTGGGCCCTAATTGTTGGTGGGACTTTCTTGATGGTGAGCTAGACTTGGGTAATCCAAACTTAAGAATTCTAAATCGGGGTGTGAGGAGTAACAAGATGCATGATGAGCCCAACTCGGGCAACATGTTTCAAGAGGGAATAATTGGTGATAATCAGTGGGCGCTAGAGGGGAGGGAGGTGGCTTCTGATGCAGGGGTGGCTCGCATAGAGTCGGTACAATGCTTGCATCCCCCACGCGCTAGCCAACGGCTCGCAACCAGGGACTCCACACCAATCTTAACCAAAGCTATCGCTAGGAAAGCGAGTTTGAGGGAGGGTGTTGGGGCAGTCGCTAAGGGAGCTCGGGTCTGGAACAACAAGGTGAAGATCAAGGTTAAAAGCAGGTTGTGCGGTGTGCGGCTTGACGACATCGAGGTGAACTCCTTTGAGGAGTTCGATCACGGTTTGATGTAGGGTGGTATGCCGGATGGTGGGATCCACGTTTGGACTTTTCGGGGCTTGCCTTTTGCCGGCGCTATTTGTGTTAGGGTGTGTGTTGCTTACAATGTTTAGGATCTGTAGTTGGAATGTTAGAGGGCTTAACAACCCCTCGAAACGCAATGTTGTTCGTCTTGTTATCTCTTCCTTTCGCAATGTAGTAGTGTGTTTGCAAGAAACTAAGGTTCAGAACGTTTCCTGGTCCTTCTTACGGAGCTTTGCGGGGCCCTATCTGGATAAACGTCATTTTATTAAGGCAAATGGAACTTCCGGGGAACTGATCACGTGCTGGAACTCTAAGGTTTTTGAGTGTAGAGAAGTCTTAATGCGCAACTTCTCGCTCACACTTTATCTTTGCCACCACTCTAGTGGCGAGTGTCTCTTTGTTACTAACGTCTACGGCCCACCTACTTGGGAAGGAAAATAACTTTTTTGCTCGGAGTTATCCCAACTGAGAGATAGCTGCCTGGGCAATTAGGTCGTATGCGGGGATTTCAATTTCACGAGGTCTCAGGACGAACGTGTAGGAAAGAGGTGGAGCGACAGAGCGACCAAAATTTTCAATGGCCTAATCTTCGAACTAGCATTGATCGACTTGCCTATGAAAAATTTGCGGTACACCTGGTCGAATATGCAGCGATCCCCGACGCTGGCGAGGCTTGATCGCTTCCTCATTTCGACAGAGTGGGACTCGACTTTTCCGCTAACTGAGGTGGAGGGCTTACCTAGAGTAATTTCGGACCACTGCCCTATTTTATTGTCTATGGGTGGAAAGCAGAAGCCCAAGGGGAGAATTTTCTGATTCGAGGAAGTGTGGCTGAGGTGTGCCGATTTTATCGCTAATGTGCCCGTTTG
This sequence comes from Tillandsia fasciculata, assembly GCA_029168755.2. Classification (NCBI taxonomy): domain Eukaryota; kingdom Viridiplantae; phylum Streptophyta; class Magnoliopsida; order Poales; family Bromeliaceae; genus Tillandsia; species Tillandsia fasciculata. The sequence goes on from CM054931.1 coordinate 5,034,641, forward strand.
GTGGAATGAGGTTAAGGATAGAAATTCTGGGGTCTTAACTTTCACGGCAAAGATAAGGCACTGTCGCAGTATGATTAAAAAATGGTGTGCTTCATATTTTTATAGCATTAGGGCAGCTAAGTTGAAGCTCATGACGGAAATTCAAAATTTAGATAAGTTGGAAGAGTGGCATAAGCTTACACCGGAACTCTTTGAAAGACGGGTAGACCTGAAACCTAATCTCCATAGAGTGTTGAATGATGAGGAGCTGCTTTTGGAAATCCCGTGCTAAACATAGATGGTTGAAGGAGGGGGGTGGTAATACTAAATTCTTTCACGCCTATGCAAATGGAAGGAGAATGACTAACGGGATAGGCATAATCGAAGATGATGGACAAACATACTGCTCGAAAGAGGAAAAGATGTCATACTTCTACCATAAATTTAGAGAGCTCTTCTCTCCTCTGGACGCTGGACGGACTAATTTTGCTGACTGGAGTGATCTCTTCCACACACGACGCATATCCGAGGCTGATCGTCAGAGCCTTATTGCCCCCTTCACCCTAGAGGAGATCAAGAGAGCGACTTTCCAACTCAATAGTGATAAAGCGCCAGCTCCTGACGGTTTCCCTCTGAGATTCTACCAAACTTTTTGGGACACTTTGAAGGATGATATTTGGAGGATTTTTCAGGAGTTACAAGAAGGCTCTTGCTTTACTGGCCCCCTCGACTACACTTATATATGCCTTATCCCTAAAAAAAGAAAGTGCCTCGAAGGCTAACGACTTTAGACCGATAAGTCTTTTAAACGGGATACAGAAGATTATATCTAAAGTATTGGCAAATAGACTGTCACCATTTCTGCACAATTTGATCTCTCACATCCAATCCGCTTTTCTGAAAGGGAGGAATATTTCAGACGCCTTCGTGACGGCATGTGAGCTATTAGGGTGGAGTAACAAGATCAAGTTCGAGGGAGTTGGAGTGAAAGAGAATTTTGAAAAGGCCTACGACAAGTTAAGCTGGGCATTCCTTCGCAGAGTAATGGAATGGTGGGGCTTTAGTACCAAATGGTGTGGGTGGATATAGCAATATGTAGAAAATGCCAAAGTAGTAGTGCTAGTTAACGGGGAGCCGACTAAGTGGATCAAGACAAAGCGAGGAGTGAGGCGAGGGGATCCCCTCTCCCCCTACTTATTCTTGATGGCGGCAGAGTGCCTGGCACGATTGACTGAAGAGGCGGTTCGAAATAAACTTATTCTCGGGGTCGGGCCTTCTAAAGAGTGCGAGATTGCTCTCATCCAATACGCTGATGATACACTCTTCTTTTGCTCAGCTAGGAAGAAGTATGTGAGAAACCTCAAGTTTATTTGGTATCTTTTTGAGTGGGCTTCCGGTCGCAAAATTAATAAAGAGAAGACAGAGCTTTTCTACACAAGAAAAAAAGAGAACAAAGCAGATAGGCTCGTGAACATTTTTGATTGTAATGTTGGAGCCTTCCCAGCTAGATACCTGGGTTTACCACTGTCTGACAGGACACTAAAAAAGGAGGACTGGAGAGGAGTTCTGGATAGAATACAAAGAAGGATTGATGGTTGGCAATCAAAGCTACTATCTAGGGGTGGCAGGCTTACGCTAGTCAATGCGGTTTTAACTAATCTCCCACTTTACCTATTTTCCATATTCAAGGCGCCAAAATGGTTCATCAAGCGCATAGAGACCCTTAGAAGAGATTTTTTCTGGACCGGGGATTTGAAAGAAAAGGGAAGAGGGTGCTTAGTTGCTTGGAAAAACATATGCATGAGTAGGGAGGAAGGTAGATTGGGCATCTTGGATCTAACTGCGATGAACGACGCCCTCCTCACCAAGTGGTGGTGGTGGTTCTGCTCATTCTCGGAGCTCCAATGGAATAAATTGATTAGACTCCTATACTACTCTCGGAGAAAACCGCTTTGGGAGGGGCGAACGTTTAGACCGGCCTCGCAATGGTGGAAGAATGTTCTTAGCACCAGGGAGATATTCGAAGGATGAGTGTGTTACGTTCTTGACGATGGAAGATTGATAGATCTTTGGAGGGATAGATGGTGTGGGAAAGTGACGCTGCAATCTCTTTTCCCTGACGTGTTTGACGGAGTTGAGGAGAATAAGCTAAATATCTGTGATTGCTGTGACCACAATGGGTGGAACTGGGGAAAAATACTTAACAGGTATGAACCAACCGGGAACCCCGAAAATGGACGCGTCCTCGAGCTCAAAGAGTTTTTGGATAGGTTCAAGATAGGACATGGACCTGATGGAGTGGTCTGGCGCTGGAACTCAAAAGAAATTTATACTGTTAAGTCCACTTATGCTGTGCTTAGCGACGGGGGCTTAAGGGACAACTGTGCCAGCAAAATTTGGAAGCTTCGATTGTCGATTAAAGTTCAGATCTTCGTGTGGTTAGTTCTCAAAAAACGGCTTTTGACAGCAGACAACCTTTTAAAAAGAGGGTGGTTGGAGAACATTACGCGTGTTCTTTGCGGGACTGAACCTGAAATCGTCGACCATCTGTTCACGAAGTGCGTGTACACAAGGTATGTGACGTGGAAGGTGTCTGAGGATTTGAGTAGTGAGGACATGGACAACGATGTCAAACACTTGTAGGAAAAATGGATGACTCGAGGTGGGCCCAAGCCGACAAACGTGAATCTAGCCGAATTATCGATTATCTGGTGGGCGATCTGGGCAATTAATTAGGAATAAAGTGATCTTCCAGCATACAGTTATTGATCTCCTACTTGCTGCTAGTTGGGTCAAAAGACTTGTTAGGCAATGGGGGAAGACCGGGGGACAAATTGGTGGATGCAACCGATGCTCGGGAAACATCACCATTTCGGATTCGTTGTGATTCAGTTTTTACAAGTTCTACTTAGATATGATTCGCGGTGATTCAGTATTATTATTATTATTATTATTATTATTATTATTTTATTTATTTTTTTTTTTTTTTTGAGATCAAGTTGTCTCACTACTGTAGCCTAATTCATTTACTTTATGAATGAAGCGGATAGCATGCTACCTTTTTTTCTCCAATTTTTTTTTTTTTTTTTTTTTTTTTTTTTTTTTTTTTTTTTTTTTTTTTTTTATTGCAAATCTCTTGAATACGAAGTTAATTGTTAGCCAACTACCAATAAAAATAAAAGGAAAAAGGTTTAGTGAAAACAGCCCGCTTGCATCCTGACCCACATCTCATTTACAACTTACATATAAATATTAGTAGGTTTTAATCTTGTGTTTTACCATTATCTCAATAGGTCAAAACAACTAAAATGATTATTAAATTTGGAAGCAAACCTTCATAGAAATAAGTTGTTGAATGATACTGGTTATATTTAATGAGATAAAATTATAAAAATTAAATAAATTATTCAATAAAATGTAAATTTTGATAGCTCGAGTAATAAAGAAAGTTTATTTTATCTAAACATTAGATTAATAATTTAATTTGCAATCTAGATAAATGTTTAGATCTAGAATTAGCATGATATGCCAACTCATTTATCTGAGATTTTGCATCTAAACATAATTCTTTTTTTTGGACCTTGTTGTGACAGTGATGCGAGTGTGAGCCCAAGAATACTTTTTTGACATTTTCAAAATTTAAAATAATTTTATATATAAATAATATAATAAATTAAATATTTTAATACGGCTATATATTTTAAGTGGTGGTTAGATTTAAGAAGTTAAGAGGGTTAAGCATGCTAGAGCTAGAATAGTTCTATAATGAATAATTCTGAAAAGTAGAGCGTCATAATTGGTATCGGAATAAATCATCAGCCGGAAGTATCTGAAAAGTGAAACATCACAGTTAATATTAGAGTCAATCGCCAGTCGAAAGTGTCTGAGCCTAACGAAAACGTTAGGACTTAAAAGGAAAAGAAATGCTATACCCGCAGAATTTAAAATAATTATATATATAAATAATATAATATGACTAAATCTCTTAACTCAACTAGAGCATTTTAGGTGATGGTTAAATCCAAAAAATTAAAAAAATTAATAGTATTAGAACTAAAATAATTCTACGATGGATAACCTTTAAAAAAAAAATAAGACGTCACAATTTTTGAATGTAACTATTTTTTTAAGCTAATAAACAATTTGGCAGCTCAGCAACCGTTCCTGCAGCATACAGTTCTCATGCCGAGACAAAAGAGCGAATTTTTAAATTTAAATAAAAACACTGTATTTGCATGCGAGTTGGCAAAAACAAATACGTTTTGTAATTATTATTATTTGATTTCGTGTGAGGCATGGCTTGTACCAAGTGAGTTTATTATTGTCACACCAAACTATGCCACCGAATCTAATCCATAAAATATTGAGATTAATCTAAAATATTAGCAATTATTTCACACGTTTAGGAAGCAGATTACAAAAGGCAAGAAGCCTCTTTAACATTCCTACCCGCACCCCCGGATAATATTTTTGATATAATTTTGTATAATTTATAACATTTGAATAAACTACAGACTGGATAAACTAAACATACTAATTCTGATATGATTGTCTGTAATCTTGGTAAGATAATCCAAACCAAACGCCTCCTTAGGAGAATAATGCTTTTTGTCCTCTTGAGTCGTTTTATATGATAGGGATTTTGAATTGATGATCGACCCCGTTAAAATTGATGTAGAGTATTTAAAGCATTTAAAAATTAAATTTTATAAATTTTAAAATTATTTTTATAGTGATCGAAGGATTACAAAATCGATAGTTTTTAACGGTCTATTTGAGCCGGTTGTTAGAGCAATTCAAATCGCATAAATTTTTGATAGAAAATTTTTTAAAATTTAAAATAATATATATATATATATATATATATATATATATATATATATATATATATATATATATATATATAGACGATGCTAGGTAAAAGGGTGTACAACCTACATCCCACTAGCTCTATCCTGAGGTGGGTATTATTTTACTCGTCACATCGAGTGGTCTCACCCAGGATGGGGTGTGGTGTAAGATATACATCCCTAAAAAGGTGTATATATATATATATATATATATATATATATCGGCAATATGTTAATGTGTTATAAAAAAAAAAGAAATTAAGAGAAACTTCAAGCTGCTGTATATGCGAAAATGTTTTCTGCATATCATGTTGTAATATAATCTCGCTTTTTTTCCGAACAAATGATATTGAAGATTGCTTCTTCCAATAATATATACGTACCAACGATCTAATTAATTACCCTTATGTCGACATCAGAAGAAATGTAATTAAATGGTTCTTTTATTTAAGAAGCATCATCAAGTTTATTTAAGAATTTCATAGTTTATATAATATTTTAAAAATTGATCAAACAGTAATTCAAAAATATTTTTAGGGCATTACTGAGATCAATATAACATTATAAATATTTAAATATTATTATTATTTAATCTTATTATTATTATTATTATTATTATTATTATTTTATTTTTTATAAGACTAATTTTTACTAATAGAAATTAAAATTAACTAAGCTAGTTTTAGCCTGTTGGATTTAATAAGACTTGATTAAAAAAACTTGTTAAAATTGGATCGGTTCACGATTTAAGTAATTTAAAACAAGTTTATGACTTATTTTGTTTAAATATTTAATCGAATCGTTTATAGGCTGAATAATAATTAGACGGATGGGACACGTAGATTCCACCCAATTTTTAAATCATGAATCTTACATCCCTGATGAAGGGTGGCCACTGTGGGCCCCTCGAAAGCGCCATTCCGCCTGCAGCCGCATCACCAAGGTTTGCTTATAACTGCGGTTAAGCTGAATATAGAGTGATTCTAGCTCAGTGGTTCGGATCATTGAGAGGGTCACAGCACAATTCCAGGTGGCGGCATCAAATTTTGTTTACTTATTAGTGGCAGGTGTTGTATTAATTGCTGTCTGTATTTATAATTGTGTAGCGTCTTTTTCTCACAAAAAAAATAAATAAATAAATAAATAAAATCGATGGCCTAACAGCTCGCAGGAATTCTAGACGCAGAATGAAGTCCAATCCGCTCGGAAAAGTCTAATATCAGCTAGCAGAACTTCAAGGTTTCGCTTCTTGTTTTCGAAGATTCTTCTGTTCCGTTCCAACCAAATATTCTACCACGTGGCCGTAATGGTGGTAAGTTCTCTTTTTCTCAGGGCACCTTGCTTGAGAGTGCTCGCTTTCCAAAGCCTATCGACTGCTGTACAGTTGCGGACCTCCAGTTTATTTGACAGCAAGCCCTCCAACAGTGTTTTTGCTAAGACACAGGATCCGAAAAGGTGATCTGCCGTGTCCTCTGAACCTAAGCAGAGAACACAACTACTAAGACTACTCCAGTTTTTTTTCAGTAAGATGTTTCTGATCAGAACCCTACGTCTAAGGACCAACCAAACAAATATTCCACCACGTGGTCGGAATTGTTATACATTGTTAATTTTGCTATATATCAGATGATGTTTGAATTGACAGATTTTTAATTTCAACATAACTCAAGTGCAGTGATTTTTGAGTTGGAAAATATTTTTTATACATTTCTAAAGGGATGTATATTTTACATTCCATCTATCCAAAAATGCAGTAATTTTGCTGGTCACATCGAAGTGGTTGGTGAAGGAAATCCCATCGTTGGATGAGTGAAGTGTGTATCATATACTTTAAAATGATGTGTATAAATAGCATTCCTCTTTTGAGTTTTTCTAAAGTATAATTATTTAGTTTATACAGTATGAAAGTTAAATAAAATAAATTTTTTTATTTATTTTAAATGTATCTTAATGATGATATAATTAGTTTTTTAAAGTTTTATTATATATTTTAATATAAATAAGTGAATCTCTCGTTATCTTCTATATAGTGATAAATTTATTTTTATAAAATTCAATATATTAAATAATTAAAGTTTTTATTACTGTTTAAAAGTAATTCTGATTCATTGTAAAAAAAAAAAAAAAAAAAAAAAAAAAAAAAAAAAAAAAAAAAAAAAACAAATTTTTTTTTTAAAGATTAAGTATAGTGGAACTTGAGTTTGATACTACAGAGAAAAAAAAAAATCAAAAGTAGATGAGGCGGAGGTCTAATTGATATAACGTAAGTTATATTAGGTTTTTTTCCACTTACACCAAAATAAATGTGAAAGGTGATGGAAATAAAATTCCATTCCTTAATTCACTTTCTCCAAATCAAACTGACTCTAAAATGTAGCCCGTCCAACACAATACATTCTTACTTCAATTTAATGGTAATATATTATCCTGTAAAAAATAAAAATAAAAATAAAAATAAATTCTTTTAATATGCATCACATGAGTGTGATTCATAACAAGCTGGCTATAAAAGCTCTTAGAAAGTAGATTGCAAGAACCACAAAAGCTTCTGAAACTCTCAGCCAAGCATAGCAGTAGCAAGTAGCTTTGAAGGGCAAGATCAAAAATAAATTAAGAACAAAAAGATAATGAAGGGAAGCGTTTGTCATGAACTCAACACCGACCTCCCCGTCGACGAGCTGTGGGCGGTCTACGGCACGCTCCGCCTCGTCCAGCTGGCAGCAGAATTGCTCCCAAATATCGTGCAAAAGGTAGGTACCATCCACGGCGACGGCAAGATTGGCACTGTGGTTCAGGTCAACTTTGTTCCCGGTGAGTTATTCGAGCCCATACACAATTCGTAATTTTTCACCACTATATACACGACATCATAATTACAGTATGTTTGATATCAAAATTTGGCGTATTTGTAGCTCTCCTACAGAAAACCTTACATATAGCTAGTACATAGCGATATTTGTCACTTCAACCTTTTATACCAATTGATGTAACTTCTTTGGGAGTTCTATATATATATATATATAGTTCTCAATATTATCAGTACATTTTTGGTTTTGTCAGGAATTTCCGGCCCACCATACCACAAAGAAGAGTTTGTAAAAGTCGACAACGAAAATTACGTGAAGGAGGCAAAGGTGATTGAAGGAGGGTTTTTACTGTTTGGATTTCAATCCTACTTGATGCGCTTTGAGATCGTCAAAAAGGATGACGGCTCTTCCGTCATAAGGTCGACGGTTGAGTACGAGATCGACGACGAGCACGCGAGCAATTCGTCTCTCGTCACTACCGACCTCGTAGCTACCATTGCTCAAGTCATCACCAAATATCTCAAAGAGCAGAAAAGTTCTCCCCCGAGCTCTTAAACCGTCTTTCGAGTGCAATAGAATAAAGGGAATTGATCGGTGTTCCTCGCTGTTGTTCTTATATATATCAGTTCCTAAAGAACATATGCATGATGCAATATTCTCTCCGTGTGTTGATCTTAGGATTGCAATGATTTACACTGCAGTGATAAATACTATAAGCGAAGATTCAGTAAATTAATGAAGATCAGGATCAATGTTTCTCAAATTGAAAGAAAGAAAGAAAAAATAATTTAAGTTCCTCAAAACTATTTATATCAACATAATGACTGGATATGAACATTGGAAATGCTGCTATAACTAGCTAGAACGAGGTCAAGATGGTGCAATTGATTGATGAAGGATAATTAAGAATACTAACCTGAAAAATAATACTAACAAGACAGCACTGTTTGGTCCAAACATATTTGGTTATGAATAAAAATAATATTTTTTATTTTTTTTAGAATAAGCTGGTATAAGATTGTAACTACTGTTTTATTATAACAAATTTATTTTATTAAAAAATAAATTTAATTAAAGTAAATATAATTTTAATTAATTTAATTATTTTATTAACTAATTATCTAACTATTAGATAGTTAACTAATTAATTTATTAATTTATTAAATTATTTATAGTTGATTAAATTATTTATTAACAATAGTTATTATTATGTTAATTATTTTATCAATTATTAATATTTAGAATTATATAGCAATAGTTAATTAAATTAGTTAAATTATTATTTAATTAATATTTTTATATTAATTAATTAAATAAAATATTATTAATTTAAAATTATAATTATTTTTATTTTATTGTTCCAATCTAACTATTCTAACCTTATTTTTTTTATTCTTGAAAATAATCAAATTTTCATCTTAAGCACCAAAATTAATTTTATTTCTGTTTATTTCTGAACTTATATTTATTTTTAGAATAAGCAGTTCTAACTTATATCTGAATCAAACACACACACACACACACACACACACACACACACACACACACACACACACACACAAAAAAAAAAAAAAAAAAAAAAAAAAAAAAAAAAAACCTCTTCGGCTCATTAATTATGAACACTCAAGAGAGACCAACAAACAGCAACAAACAATAAATAAATACCAATAATATATCAAATCCAGATGAATTAAATTCTTAAATGTAAATGAGCCAGATGTTCATTGTTTGATGCTCGGTAATTAATGATCCTTTTGAGTTGGTTAGTTTGCACTGGGCAAATTAAATTAAGCTTATCTGGATATATTGAAATATAAAAAACTTAAGCTACAGTCCCTGTTAGTTCTTTACGGTGATTTACATTTTTTTGTTTTTTTTTTTTTTTTTTTTTTTTTTTTTTTTTTTTGTTCTTTTAACATATAACACGTACTGACATATGAGATGATCCGATCGTCAAATCGATAGCAGGATGTTCGCCGTCACTTGGATTCATCATGGAATGGATGATAGTATACAGCCCACAATCAATCTGAGAATTAAAAATTCTACATACTAGAATGTAGGCCATGCACATTTTGAATGCCATAAGAATACAATTATTTGAAAATATACTAGTGCATTATAATATGGGTATATATAAATATACCCATATTATAATGCACTAGTATATTTTCAAATAATTGTATATCTTACACCCCACTTCATTCTGGAATGGAATGAATTTTACTCGTCACTCGATGTGACGAGTGAAATAATATCCACTTCAGAACTGGGTGGGATGTAGGATGTACACCCCTAAAAAAGTGTACACCTAGGATGTACACCCCTAAAAAAATGTACACCTAGCATCCCTCTTATAATATATGGATAAGGTGTATGTTAGATAAGATTTCTGATATATAATTGTCAGATTTCTGACAACTATTTTTAATGTTATATACTTATAAAATATTAGCAAAATAATCCTACAATACTATGCAAGACTGATGTTAATTGTTAGCCAACTACCAATAAAAATAAAAAGAAAAAGGTTTAGTGAAAACAGGCCGCTTGCATCTTGACCAACCTCTCATTTACGCCTTACATATAAATAGGTTTTAATCTTGCATTTTACCATTATCTCAATAGGTCAAAACAACTAAAATGATCATTAAATTTGGAATCAAAACTTCATAGAAATAAGTTGTTGAATGATATCGGTTATATTTAATGAGATAAAATTATAAAAATTAAATAAATTATTCAGTAAAATATAAATTTCGATAGCTCAAGTAATAAAGAAAACTTATTTTATCTAAATATTAGATTAATAATTTAATTTGCAATCTAGATAAATGTTTAGATCTAGAATTAGCATGATATGCCAATTCATTTTTCTGATATTTTGCATCTAAACTTAACCTTCTTTTTTTTTGGGACCTTATTGAGACAGTGATGCGAGTGCGAGCACGAGAATAATTTCTGTGACACTTCCAAAATTTAAAATAGTCTTATATATAAATAATATAATAGGACTAAATATCTTAATTCGGCTATAGTATTTTGAATGGTTGTTAGATCTAAGAAGTTAAGAGAGTTAAGCGTACTGGAATTAGAATAATTTTAAGATAGGCACCTCTGTGAAGTGGGACGTCATAGTTGGTATGGGAGCCAATCATCAGACGAAAATACCTCAGTTGGTATCGGAGCCGATCATCAGTCGGAAGTGCCTGAAAAGTGGGACGTCACAGTTAGTATCGGAGCCAATCACCAGCCAAAAGTACCTGAGTCTTACAGAAACATTAATAGGGCTTAAAAAGAAAAAAATACTACACCCTCATAATTTAAAATAATCTTATATATAAATAATATAATATGGCTAAATCTCTTAACTCGACTATAATATTTTAAGTGGTGATTAGATCTAAAAAATTAAGAAGATTACGTATGATAAAATAAAAACAGATTTAGGATGAATAACCCTTCGAAAAGTGAAGCGTCACAATTTTTGAATGTAGCTTATTTTTTAAGCTAATAAACAATTCGGTAGCTCAGCAACCGTTCCTGTAGCATACATATCTCATGCCGAGACAAAAGTTAAGTTTTAAATTTAAATAAAAACACTGTATTTGCAAGCAAGTTGGCAAAAACAAACACGTTTTGTAATTATTATTATTATTTGATTATGTGTAAGGCATGGCTTGTACCAAGTGGGCTTATTATCGTCACACGAAATTATGCCACCGAATCTAATCCATAAGTTATTGTGATTAATTTAAAATGAGGGATGCTAGGTGTACACCCTATTTTATTCTGAGATGGAGATGGATATTATTTCACTCGTCATATCGAGTGACGAGTGAAATTCATCCTACCTCAGAATGAGGTGGAGTGTAAGATATACACTCCTAAAGGGATGTATACTTATATATACCTATTTAAAATATTAGGCTGAAATATTATTAATAGTATAAATTATTGATATTATTAAATTTTTAATTTTTTTTGATTAAAAAATGTGTTGTTGAGATGATAGTGGACCCCTCGAATTTAATAGGTGGTTAGAAAAATAATAAAATCTAACGAATAAAAATGATCAAAGTGATTGATCTAAAAATAAAAAATTTGATAGCACAAATAATTTAATACTATTAATATTATAGTAGCAGGACTCATATTAGCAATTATTTCACACGTTTTGGCTTTAAAAGCTATTAGGAAGCATATTACAAAAGGCAAGAAGCCTCTTCAACAGCCGAAAAGGGAAAGCAGTGGTAAAGAGAAGTGTTACCCATGAGCTCAATGCTGAACTCACCGTTAACGACGTATGGGCCGTCTATGGAACACCCCGCTTCTTACCGTTAGGAACCCAAATTGCTACCAAATATTGTGCAAAAAGTCAATGTCCTCCGAGCAAGCAGCGAGGTTGGCACTGTTGTTCATGTCACCTTTGCTTCTGGTGAGCTTTTCAAGCAATGCCTAATACTTTGTTAGTACATACTAACAGATCTTATTTGAACTATATATAGCACAATATTCTAAATGTGCTATGGGACTGAAATTTGACATTACTACCTAAGCTAGTAATATGTTTAATCTAAATACATCTATGTCAAAACTTAAATGACATTCATAACTACCCTGAAAAAAATATTCCTATCACTTGACAAAATGCATGAAAATTACTAGGTATTAAAAAAATGTAATGGCATGAAAGTTAAACTCAATAGATTTTTTTTTTCCTATTCCCATTTCTTAACACTCTCAAGAGAACACCATGTTTTATACTACTTCAACTAATTAAATTTACTTTCTAAAAGATTATACCATTTTAGAATGTAAAAACCAAACCAAATTGACAAGTTTGGACACGGTTGACTTATACTCAACTCATATTATGATGATATTGAAGATAAAACTCAGAATAGTAAGGTTAAATCAAATGCTACATTGATTATACCTGAATATAATGACTCAGAATTTACCATACTGACAGAGTAATAGACATAATAAGATATAACCAACTTAATTGGTGTACAATTTTCTAAAATGAATAGTGTAACTGGTTTCCTACATGCATGTTTCTTTATTCTATACTCACAATGTCCGCAAAACCAGTATCTTCAAATTCTTAATAGTAACAGCATAGAACTAATAACTAGCAGTCAATATCTATAAGTTGTGCCATGCATGAATCTTCAATGTTTTAATGCTCTTCTAAATCAATATCTTACAAAATACAATGATTGCATTAACGGGACATTATCTTATAACTGAACAACAAGATGCATCTTAAGGGAAATCATGTCTGGCAAAAGTATTGTGCATGTGCATTTACAGAGATCATTCAGCAAGAAATGATAGAAATATCAAATTCAATATGTTTATAAGCTGACATGCACAAGAGTGATTTCCACCAAAAAAAACAAAAAAAATCAAACCTTCGTGCATCGATAGGTTGTTGTTCTAGTATTAGTACAATTAAGACAAGTACTAATTTTATAAGAGAAATCAAAAGAAATCAACATGAACATAAGTATAGAGAATAGAAGTGCACATAAGAATCTAAATCAACCCAGGCAATTCAAAACTTTCTTGAGTAATAAGGCATCAAAGATTAGAGGGAATCTCATATATAGTAAATAAAAATAAAAATAAATATAATAAAACAAAAGGAAAACCTTCATATTAGCGCAGAGAGGAATGGCTAGAAATTTCTCAGTATTTCATCAATTGTTGTTCAGAAATTTTAAATCTATTATACATAAACAATGTGCTACTAAATCCTGACGACTTGAAACAAAAATTAAAAGTATTGCAGATATATATATCACTTTATCTTGAACATGGATTGGACTAATGGAGTGAAAAAGAAAAACTTTGGGAGAAAATTAATCTTACATATAGAGATGATAAAAAAAACATGAGATATTGGGAGAACATATCGTCTGTAACAATGCAATGAAAGATCAGCATAAAAAACAAGAGACTTAAAATGGACAGATTTATGGTCCGCCAATGGTTATGAAGATGACCACAAGAATAGCCCTCAATTGCTTGCCCACAAAATTCAGTGCAAATCAAATTTATTCAGTTCTAATGACAGTGAAAGAAAGAGCAATAGAAAAAGCCATAAAGTGACAAAACAGCAAAAACAAATGGTGTTGCTTGTGATGCAAAAAAAAAAAGAAAGAGGTATTATTTATTACAATTTATCGCATACATGTACGTAAGCGGGGTATTTTAGTCTTTTTCAAGCTTGCAGAACCAATTTATATCCAATGGTCAATGCATACCTGATTCTACATTCTATGTTAAAATACCATAGCATTTTCCTAACTATTCTAAGCTCGAATCTCCGGCACAATCTAATATATGAATGAAGAATGCAAGAAAATAAACACGCTGAGATATAAGAGAGAGCAATCTATATTTATTCACAGGGACTCATCTTATTCTACGCCATTCAGTGTTCCAAAATGCAGTGGTTGAACCAGCAAATGCGGATCAAAGACACCACGAAGCGTAGATCCCATCAGGATATGGCATAATGCACAATGAATACATGAATAGACCATCAAGTATCATGTATGATAAGCAAATAAAAGTAGGTTAAACTTGGTGTTTCTATAATTAGCTATTCAAACTCTTGAATACCAAATTCGATAAGTAGAGCTTTGTTGATTTGTTCTGATTATTCATTATTTCGTACTCGGTATATCTTCCTCACAATAATTTACTTGAATTTCACATGTATAATATCACAATAACCTACAATATATCCTAGTCATTGAAAGTTCTATGTCTGCCTTATTCTAATTGATTCTTATAGGGAGTTTCCTATTATTCATCACATATTCGCATACCAGGATAAATTACATTGATATGAAAACCTCAATGCAACCCACCTCTTAAAGGAACCATTAATGAGCGTCTCAAGTGTGGCTTGGAAATCACACTCGAGTATGTTTCAATATTAAGCCAGCCCAATAACTATGCCCAATTGCTCCAACTACGATACTAAATTGGAAATTTTATCTTATAGGCACAAAAAATAATTGATATACCAGGATAAGTTAACTGAAATTTAATTTTACAGAAAAAACATCATGCTAAGTGAAGCAAAGATACAACAACAAGCAATAAAAGGAGATGTGATTTTCTAATTCTATTGATACCAAATTAAGTTTCTTTAAAAAAAAAAAAAATGGTAGGAGTACACTGACTGAAAAGCTAGTTAAACACACTGACAAATAGTATCTTCACCACCCAGTATCCTCTTGTTCTGGGTTACTAAAAGAGTGCTTGATTCTTTACATCTGGACCATCTAGAGATATTTTTCTCCTCATGTTTCCATATCTTTGCAAAAACCTTCTTAACGAATCCCCTGAAGTATACCGCAAACGCAACCACAATTTCCCTGCACAGAATTGGGGAACATTACTAAGATCTGTCTAAGACTGCAGAAACTAAGAGTAGATATGTAAGTTCACATATTGAGTGTCAAGTAACTGTGAAATATATGAAGTCTTGTAAACCATTTCCTGAATGTCAACAATGTACAAGGGATGGAATGAAAACGTCGGTGCTATCCATACCAGACCTATTCTCTTAGTTAAATCTGATTTAGTAGGGACAAACCTTCACTCGTCTAAAAGACTGTGTTCAGCCATAAAAATGTATGAGGATATTTAGTATGTTGGCAAATTGCATGCCAATTTGGATCAATTTTGAGCCTTCGTCAACTCTGAGCAGAAGATTGAAGATAAGAGGAGAAAAGAACTCTATCCACACTTTCCAGGGCAAACAAGGTATAATTTGCATGTTTCATTACAGTTATAAAAGAGACTGATTAAGAAAGTCAGAGTCATGTTTGGAGAGGCTTTGAACTTGAATCTGCAGTGGGGATCATATTGTGGGTTTGAAATGGTATGGGCTTGTATAACTTCTTGGTGAACTTTGTTTTCTTAGTGGATCTTTCATGCGAATCTGGATCCTATGGTTTTCCCCCCCAAAGTTTCCGCATAAAATATTGATCTGTCGATTCAGTTTTGACCCCCCTTTCCTCTTCCTTTTTTTCCTCCTCTTCTTTTCTCAGCTTTGAATTGTGATTTACCGGCATTCTTCCCTTCATATGTATCTTTGGGTCGTAACTCAAAAGGCATCCTGATTTTACAACCTCATATAATAAGTAAAGCAATCAAGTTTAGAGCGATAATCAACTAGCTTCAGAAAGGAGCAGCACTTTCATAAAGTATGAGAAAAAGATGTTATAGGCTGATTACATTATTGCTTTTACTTAGCGATAAAGTTGTTTTGATGTTTTCAAGAGCATTCTAATTTTCTACTGCCCCTATCTCAAATGACCTACCATATGATAGTTGAAACTTAGCCATAAAGTCAGGCTAAACATTTGAAGAGTTGTAGAATATAAATACTAGCGGATAATAATTAGTCAATTTTACAAGTAAACAAGAATGAATTACCAGTTACTCATGAACCAAGGACTTAACAAGATGAAATATAAGTGCATATCCAATGGTATAACGCCAAGTGTGCTTTTGCATATTATAGAAAAATGAGATTACGCAACTCCCAAAATTTTAAACAATAGTACCAATGAGTTAGATTCTACAAAAAACCAGAAAAACTTACAGTGGAGAGCAAGGCGATCGACCACCATTAACATAGTACACGAACAAGTATGAGTCATAATGCTGGCCTCTAATATAGTAAAATTTTGGTAGCTTTCTTACAAGCTTAAATGACATCTTCTTGTAGAAATTGATGGCGGGCTGATTGTAAGAAATGACATGCAAGTACACTGCTCTGCAATTTGATATACTTGCAGCATATTTTATTACCTCTTGAACAAGCGAAGTAGCTGAAAAAAACAGCATTAAGGCAAGTAAAGTGAGTTATAGAGAAGCTGGTGAATCCAAAATTTTATTATAGGTACCTACCAATCCCCAGGTTTCTGTACTCGTCTACTACACCAAGAGTTAAGATATAAACAAGTGTTAGATCTTTCCTCGGGCTGTTGTACCTGGCCAAATCTTCAATCTGTAAATGTAATCAATAAGTTACATGGCAATTTTTTGAAATGATGGCATTTCTACTATAAAACTTTCAGGTACCTCACTATCTTTTGCTGCGATTATTCTTGTAGTGACGAATCCAATAAGCTCATCACTTTTGCCATTTGTCCTGCTGATATCAACAGCACCCCACGAGACAATTCCATGGCTACTGACCACGTTCAAGAAGAATTCTCTCTCATACCTATGAATATCCAGAGAACTGAGAACATCCGCTAATATTCACAAAAAGAAAAGTTACATATGTATGCAAAAGTAGAAGTTATCTGGAATCTCAGTACCTTATTGGGAATAGGTTAACATGAATCTGTTCAAGAACTTCAATATCAGATGGTCGAATTGGCCTATATACTATGGTTGGGCGGTGTATAGAACTACGGTCTAACATTAGAAGCTTCGCAATGCCACACCTTGGGGAACATCCAAATACAATTCTGCCTCCATTCAAAACACAAATGATACATCAGCCATTCTGTCATCACTTGTAAGTGCCATACCAAGTTTGCAACTAGCTACTTTCCTGTAAAATTAAAGGGTAGCCATTAAACTAATTCCTATTAAGGAAGAGGGTGGATCTTGTTCTCTTCGTACACCTCAGATAAATGGGCAATAAAGAGAGCTTGTTTTGTCGCATGTACAGTTTTTTTTTTTTTTTTTTTTTTTTTTTTTTGGATTACCCTATTGTGCCAGCTTATTCCTTGGTAAGAAAACCTTCAAAGAACAATATTCTTAAATTTTGAATAACAACAAACACCTATATTATTATAAATCAGCTGAACAACATTAGAAACTCAAGAAAATAAACAAGAACCCAAATTTCTCTCTACAACTTCTTTGATTGTACAATCTAATAAAGATCAATACGAAAATATTTGATTTAAGCAAATATGAAGCAACATCTTAAATTACCACTCCCCATAATGAGAATAGAATAATCTCAATCCAAAAGAACTAACCATTTACAAAATAAAAGGCACATAAATTGCATGATTCATGGACTCAATTGCCTATACACCATTAACAGATCAGATAGGTAGATTAAAACCCTAGAATTCCCTAACCCCGAAATCGGTTTCATTAGTTTACACAACTAACCCTAAAAGCATGCAAGAAAAGCACAATTAGCTCCAATCATATCAAATTCTTACTGATTTACATCAAATTTTAGGCAATTATCCCATAAATCCGTCCACAAATGAAGAGAAAACAAAGAATTGTTCGATACATCATAGATTCTCGATACGAAAAGAGTGATTTGGAGCAAGTGATTACCTGTAAATCCAAAGAAGTGGATTAAACGAGAGATCGTCACACGCGTCGATCGATCGATCGATCCGATCGTTCTCTTTTCCTCTGCTTGCAACACCTCCTCCGAGGTCAAATGGAGACAGGGGCATCGTGCTTCGGTTTATTTTGTTATAGGCCTATGGGCCGTTAAATTCACGACCTCGAAAATTGTTATTCAATTGTAAAGCGATTATAAATTACCGTTACGAGGCTGACGTGTAGGGCCCACACTGTGTTCGAACCTAGGCCCAACTCGTCCGGTTCGGACCTGGTCTAGGCGCATCACGGCCTGACCCGGTCCATTGTCTGAATTATAAAAATCAAGGCAAACATAAATCAACCTTCTTTTCTTTTCTTTTTTTTTCTTTTAATTTTAAAATTTTAATTACAAGATATTTAAATTTATAAAATTTAAAAAGTATTTTTTAAAAAAATTAAAATTTAATTTTTTAATAAATCTAAAAAATTATTTTTTTAAATTTTTTTTATAATTTATTAAAATATATAAATTTTTTTATAAATTTTTAAAAAATTATACAAATTTTAAAATTAAAATTTTTGCTCCCACTTTTATAATTTTTTGAGACAATTAAAGTTAAAATGTTTAATATTTATAAATTTTTAACTTTAGAGAATTCTAAAATTTTATAGCTTTTAAAATTTTTAACTTTAATTTTTAATAAATTTAAAAATTTATAAAATTTTAAAATTTATTAAATTTAAAATTTATACAAATTTTTAACTTTAATTTTTAATAAATTTATACCAAATTTTTAAAATTTTTAAATTGATACCTATTTTTATATACAAAATTTTCAATTTTTAAAAATTTATAAATTTTTAAAAACCAAAATTTTTTAATAATTTTTTATATATATAAGTATAATATAAATTTTAATAATTTTTTTGATAAATATTTTAAATTAAATATTTAAAATTATATCAGTAAAATTTTTATCTTAAATTAAAATTTTAATCCACTCTATTCTTCTTATTCCTCTTTAACTTACCAAACACAAATTTTTTTATCCCTGATACAACTCTTATACTCAACCAAACACAAAATTATTTTAATTCGACTATTTCAGGAATAACCAGTTTTCGCTTATACATGAACCAAACGCAACCTTTTAGAGCATATTTGGTTTAAAGTATCTGAGAATTAGAATGAGAATCAGAATAAGTCATTTTTATTATTAGTGTTTGGATTGAGAGATTAACATTCTGATTCCATTCCGGGAGAATTTGAATTTCTCAAAATGACTCCTACCATAGCTTCATGGTGGGAATCAACTTAGATTTCAGAATAATTGAGAAAAACTTTTTTTTTTAATACGGATAATTATTTCCATAATTACGAAGGGACAAAATATAGGTTTTTTAAAGACGGGGTATAGTGAAAAAGCTGTATATTATAGAAAAATTTTCTGTAATTTAACCTTTAAAATTTTAATTTTATATATATATATATATATATATATATATATATATATATATATATTGAATTTCAATTTGGTCATAATTTCAATGCCGGTTCGATTCCTCTTGTAAACCAAATAAATTATTGTATTCATCATTCCATTTACGATTCCGACTCATTTTCATTTCTATTCCAATTTCAATTACTCTTTTACACCAAATGTGCTCTTAAAGGGGATAGCAATAGCATATGAAAATATGTTTACCTTTTATAGTAAAATTTTCTTCTTTTTCTACTTTTTTTTTTTTTCTTCAATTTTTGTAAGGTGTTGTGGAGTTTTGAAGGATGGATACTTTTTTTTTTTTTTTTTTTTTTTTTGGGAATCTAAAAGCTTGCAGTAGATTAGCAAAGATTGTGTATGGATGTATTTCCCACGTATTGTCTTCAAGAAGAATAACATTTTCAACTTTTCTGGTAATCAAGTAACAGCAATGTGGCCAATAATTGGTCCTGCAAGAGCTTAATTTGTAACAATACCAACTCTGATAGAGACTAGAGGAAGGTAGCTGTTTGGTAACGTGCCAATCATATGTCCTGTTTTATTAATTTGGCCGGTTCAATTTGTAACAGCAGCAAATCTGATAGAGACTACAGGAAGGTGTCTGTTTCTCAGAGCGACAATCATTTGTACTGTTCTATCAACTTGAGAGAGAGAGAGAGAGAGAGAGAGAGAGAGAGAGAGAGTAACTAGAGAGTCCATAATTGTTGCTCCAACCTTCTTCGCTTTTCCAGAAGAGTAATGCTTCTTCGCGTACCAGCGTTCTGTGATCTCAAACTGCTGCTGCTGATTGCTGCAGCAGCAGTTCTTCATCGCATGCAAGCAGACGAACTTTAGAAAATGTACAGATTACATGTTGGAGCACATTTTCTTGAGAGAAATCTCAAAGCTGTGTCAAGTAGTAAGTACCTCAAAGAAAACGACAGCTTACCCGATTCTGATTTCCATAGAAATCTCAAATTTCTTGAGACAAATTTGTACTTGATTTAGCATCTTGAATTTTAAATATGGCATGAGAAAACGTCAGCTCTGAAAAACCCAACCATTTATATATTTGTGTGTGCAAAAAGCTGATTCATCGAAAACATTCTGGAGTACTTGTAAACATGAATTATCAATCTTTCAATAATCGCAGCTATTGCACAAAAAATCAAGCACTGAAGAGTTATTTGAAGAATAAAAAAAATATGTTAATGAAACATATTACCAATCCATATGAGGCCAAACCAAATTTATATATAACAACATCTTGATGAAGGTTTAAGCTCCAGCACATTTCTGATGGTGAGAATAAACAAACCACAGCATAACTTGCTGAATTCAAACATGCTAATAAGAACCAATATTTACACAGGAGTAAACCTAACATGGCTTTTCACTTCTAATTTGTCAGGTGGAACTTTGGGAAGCAGAAGCAGAAGCAGAAGCAGAAGCCTGAGCCATGTGGTCCGAGACCCAAGCAAGGGCCTGTAGCATTCTCACAATCTCCGTAGTATCCTCCAAATAGTACTTTGCTTTGCTCGGCTTCTGACCAACTGTGCATGCGAATACTTCTGCCACGGGAGACAAGGCAGGCCCCAAGATCGCGCTGTTGATGAACTCGAACATATCCTCATCGGACCTATCATCACCAATACAAAGAACAAAATCCGCTCGCACCCCCCTCTGCTGCATGTTGGAGAGAAGTCGTTCGGCCACTAGGCCTTTAGTGACACCCTATATGACAAGAACAGATTTAATATGTGTTACTTAAATGTAGGATAGAAAGCAGAATTTTCTTCAAGAACCTAGAAATTTCATGAGGACTTGCACTGGCATGACACCACCTACATGAAAAATTATCGCGAAGCTACTTTACCCTTTTTTTTTTTTTTTAAGAGAAACATAATAAAGAATCCTAACAATTTTTAAACACTAAACTTAATCCCAATAAGAAAATATCAGCAAAATAAAGCATAACATAAATATGTGCCATAGGCCGTAACATTGAGCTATCAAATGAAAATTTTGAGCTGACCTGTGGTTTGACTTCTACAATATGTTGGCCGCTCTTTACAGAAACGGGTTCATTAGAAAGAACACTCTCCAAATGATCTAGGAGTTCTTTAGCCTGGCATGACCCAAAGTCTGGGTCAGCATACTGATAATGCCAAACAAGTGCGCTTTCTTTAGACTCTATCGCGGAACCATCGGTTGTTTCCGTGTACAGCTGCATAACTGGCTCAGCAATCTGCTTCCAATCGAAGTCAGCCACAGGCACGCATGTTTCCCATTCTGCGTCATTGTTTTGCCTAAGACATGGTTTCAGTTCAGAACGACTCGAACTAACCCAATAATGCACAACTAAACACATATAAGATGATGATATTATTTTTGTCACATTATCAATCAAATCTCCTCTTTTCTTCTTGATTTATAAAACAGATGACATAGGTCAAAAGGCGAAGTAAATGATAGGATGGAAAAAGGTAAGGTGCTTTTACATGCATATCCCTGCAAAATCTATGCACATATGTGGTAATTGTCTTTTTATGCATAAGCAAGCAAGTTTTTGAAGGGTACATATGACAATGTCAAGTCACATACCTCATAAAGTAGCCGTGCTCTGCGGCAATTACCAGCTTATCGCAGGAGGAAAACCAGATGCTCAGTGTCTCTTTATCTCTCCCACTTACAAGAAATACAATGTTCTTTAGATCCTTGCACAAACTATTCAAGATATCAATAGCCTCAGAAGTTGGTTTTTTGTTTATAGATGTCTGAGGCATAATAGTGCCGTCGTAATCTAAAAGGATAGCGCGGTTCTTGGTCCTCTTGTAAGCTGAAACTATATGCTCAACAGATAGCTTCTTGAAATTTGGATCGAGGGCTATAACCCTAAACCCTAATCCAAAACCGATCCCCCAACACCTTCTCCTATTGTGGTCCCTGCAAGCCCTCTCCAAGTCTTGAATGAAGCTATTCGCCCAATACCCAACATCGTGAGTACTCACATACCGAAAGTGCTTCTCATGACGTAACTGCTTCTCAGGGTCTTTCATTTCTAAAGCATATACCATTGCCTCAGCCACTGACTCGATGTTCCATGGATTGACACGAATCGCCCCACTTAGTGACGGAGAACAGCCGATGAATTCAGACACAACCAACATGCTCTTTTTCGGAGTGGAAGGATCTAATTGCAAAATGTCATCCAATTTCTCATTTCCTTGGCGGCAAATTATGTACTCATAAGGTATTAGATTCATTCCATCCCTCACAGCAGTAACAAGACAACATTCGGCAATCGTGTAATAAGCAATTCTCTCGTAGAACTGAAGTGGGCTATCGATAAGTACGACCGGATCATAACCCGGCCTTCCAAATGTCTCGTTTATTCTCTTAGCTGTAGAATGAGTCTCATTTTGCACCTCTTGCACATATTTCCCTTTGCCTCGGGCTGGGTTAGCGATTTGAACCAAAACCGCCTTTCCCCTCCATTCAGAGTGTTGCATAAGTAAATGCTCCATGGCGAGAAGCTTTAAGCTTATTCCTTTAAATATATCCATATCATCCACTCCAAGTAACACAATCTGATCCTCGAACCGATCTCTAAGCTCTTTAACTCGAGATTCGGTCTCAGGAAAATCCAAAACCTGTTCTAAC
Source organism: Tillandsia fasciculata (assembly GCA_029168755.2). Lineage (NCBI taxonomy): Eukaryota > Viridiplantae > Streptophyta > Magnoliopsida > Poales > Bromeliaceae > Tillandsia > Tillandsia fasciculata. Next base: position 5,057,765 of record CM054931.1, read on the forward strand.
TGTCCCATGTGAATTCCAACAGGTAGAATTTTGATACCGACAGTACGACCATAATACTCAATCCCTATATATCCCCTTTTTGATTGATAAGCAAGGCCGAGCATCCTACTACAGCATGAAAGAAAATGCCTTGCATAATCAAAAGTATGGAAACCAATAAGATCGGCATTCAAAAGAGCTCTAAGGAGTTCATCTCTAACAGGAAGGGTTCGATAAATCTCGGAAGAAGGAAATGGGCTATGGAGAAAGAACCCGAGTTTCACTCTATTAAATCTTTTCCTTAAAAATGTGGGCAAGACCATTAAATGGTAATCATGGACCCAAACGAAATCATCGTCCGGGCTTATCACCTCCATAACCTTATCCGCGAATATCTTATTCACCGAGACATAAGCTTGCCAAAGGGACCGATCGAACCGCCCGCCCAAGTCGGGGGAAAGGGGGAGCATGTAGTGGAACAAAGGCCATAGGTGTTGCTTACAAAAACCATGATAGAATTTAGAGAAAAGATCGGACGGAAGGAAAGTGGGAACACATTTGAAAATCTCCAGTAGGGTTTGGGAAACATCATCTTGTTCTCTTAGCTCTATCTCTTCTCTCAAGCAACCGATATAGATTACTTCGGTATCATCCCCAAAACCATCTTTTAATTGTAATAGAAGTGAATCCTCATCCCAACTGAAGTTCCAACCGGTGCCGTCGGGCCTTCGGTGGGCCCGAAGGGGAAGCTGATTTCCGACAACGATCACCCGTTCTTGAGAGAGGGAGGATGGGGCATCAGAACTGATGCTGCCCAGGTTTTCCTCATCCAGATCAGAGATGACGCCAGTCACTGTATTCACTCTCGGTAGCCTTTTCGCGCCGCGGCCTGATGTTGGCGACTCGCCAGACACGAGGTCCAAAAGGTTCGAATAAGACCTCGAAACCATTATACGAGTGCAATCCCTTGTGCAGTATGGGAAGGGACAATGTGATGCAGGTATGTTCTCTCTCTCTCTCTCTCTCTTTCTCTCTCTTTGCTAATTCACAGTAAGATTCTCTACAAGAAGATCAGAGCAAATTTGAGTCAGAAACATCAGCAGAATATATAATTGAAATTTTCGCGCAAATGCCCAGAACATTCATGCAGATCTAAGCCAGTAAATCATAATAGTAATTAGTGGACTAGTTTGGTGGAAACATCAACAAATTTAAATTTACAAGTAAAAAAATGGAGGTTCTAAGCATTTGAACATAGCGAGAAATTGCAGACTCGAGAAAAAAAACAAAAAAAAAACAAAAAAAAAAAAACAAAGACATGAATTTTTGTTGTTAGATCATTTTCTTTGAGCAGTCCATGGGAGTAAAATTGTGATTAGTTCAACACCTAAATCAAATGAAAATGCACAAAATAATAATTTCAAACCACCAAATTGCTATTCCTCTCTCATTTTTAACCCCCCACACACCAAATCAATAACCCAATAGGCTTAATAAAATAATATAATTAGTGTCCCACACTTCCATGTAAGCTAAAAAAAAAAAAAAAAAAAAAAAAAAACAAACCCACATGCAAGAACAGAAAAATTTTCTAAATGGAGGATCAAAGAGATAAATACCAGACTAAAAAAAAAAAAAAAAAAAAAAAAACCACTTTTGTTGGTGATGAAGCTCTTTAAAGATCAAAGAGATAAATACCAGACTAAAAAAAAACCATTTTTGTTGGTGATGAAGCTCTTTAAAGGTCTACCAGTATTAGTTGCAGAGAGATGCCACAGGGATGGAAGAAAACAAAAAAAAAAAAAAAAAAAAGGAGGGGAGGTAACAGTGTGAAAGAATCAGAGAACGGGGAGGGGAAAAAGGCTTTTGGAGAACTCATCATGGATGATGAGTAAAAGAAGTTGCCTTTATATATGAAGATTGCAAAAGATCACCACCCACACAGAAACGGAGAGAGCAGAGTTATTTACTTAGTAAAATACAAGTGAGGAAAAAGACAGAGTACCTGACCAAACTCTCTCTCTCTCTGTCTCTCTTATTGACACATGGTATTGGAGTTTTGGAGTAGAGAAAGAGATAGAGGAAAGGGGGGAAGTGCCGACTTATTTCTTGGCATAAAAGAGAGAAAGGGGACTGGTGACCTGAACGGTCCCTCTCCCTCTCTCTCTCTCTCTATCTCAGCTTTTGGGTAGTGACAAATGGATTGGAGGGTGCAGAGAGGAAAAGTAATTGATTCCCTCCTCATTCTCCACCACCTTTCATAGTGCAGTGTATGGAGGATGGCACTGTAGGAGTGGCTAATGTATTCTGTTTAAGCAGGACAACAATGAGTTTATATTTTATTATTATTATTTTTTTTCAAGAGATATTTTTAGCTCGCCCTTCTTCATCAACTTAATAAATAAAGAGTTTCTAGTTAAAGTTTTCTAATTGTTGAAAATGATAAAAATGTATGCAGTGGTTATATACATCCCTAAAAAGAAAGACTAATTTACATAAAAAAATTTAGTAGCTTTACGTATTGACAAAATATATTTTTTTATTTTAATATTCGGTTTGATTTTTTTTTAAAAAATTATTATTATTATTTTATCCTTTTTCTCGTTTTTGTTTTTTTGTTTCGTCTTTTTTTTTCTTTTTTCCAAGTCTGCCGGCTCGCTCATGTACCCAAACAACGATAAACAACGTTCAAGCCGTCATTACTATGGAACTCAGTCACTCACAATAGCGCCGCTTCTCAACGTAGCGTCCGCGCCCACATCCACACATATTTGATGAGCATAATGTCACGAGCGTAGGCGCAAGCATGACGGGAGCGAGCGTGGCTTCAAGGGACGACACTTCAACGAATGTGGCGGCGGAGGAGAAAGATTATTTTTTTTTCTTCTGAAAAGATTATTATGTATCGTCACTACTACAAAAAAGTATAAAATAAAAAAAAAAAAAGAAGAAGAAGAAGAAAATAAGGACGTTGCACTGTTTTAAACAAAATTATATTTTTTAATATAAAAATTATATTTTTTAACTGAAAGTTGCACTCTTTGAACTAAAATTGTACTATTACTTCTCCTCTTTCCTTCCGTTTTCTCGTATTTTTTGTGTGCCCATTCAAGACTGACCACGCGTGCGATGGAGGTGGAGGAGAGCACGACGGCGCGGTGGAGGCAAAGGCGAAAGCGACCCTCCTTGCCTCCACCATGCAGGCGAGGATGCGCGGGGCGGGCGAGGATTCCCTGTTTCACCTCCACTGCGCCTAAAAAATGCACCTCTTATGGGGCGGAGGCAAGGCAGGTCACCTTCGCTGTCTTCTTCTTCGGTATCCATCGCACGCGTCGCCGGCCCAAATGGGCGCAGAAGAAGCACGAGAAAGTAAAAGGAAAGGAGAAGGATGAAGAAAAATAGTGCAATTTTCGTCTAAAGAATATAATTTTTGCCTAAAAATTATAACTTTAATATCAAATAGTTTATTTTTTTGTTTCAAAAAGTATAATTTTCGTCTAAAACAGTGCAAAAATTTTCTAAATCACTACAACTTCATTTACAGTGCAACATCCTTCTTCTTGTAGGTTTTATCCTTCTCCACGTGCAGTACGAAAAAACACACGATGGTTCCACTTAATTAAAAAATAATATTTTTTTAACTAAGTAGAGGCTAGGCGGGGGTGGTGATCGCCTCTGCCTCTGCTCCCACTGACACGCCCAAGATAGAGGATCCTCGCTCACCCTCATGCACTCCCGCCTGTGCACCCCTACGCACCCCCGCGGGGCAGAGGGAAGGCTCGCCTTCGCCTCCGCTGTCATTTTCTTCGGTATTGTTGCTCTCTCCTCCACCTCCACACTAGCGATTCTAGATAAGCACACAATAAACACAAAAAAGCGAAGGAAAAAAAAAAAGAGGAGGAAAAATAGTACAACTTTAATTTAAAGAGTACAACTTTCGTCAAAAGAGTGTAATTCTTATATCAAAAAGTATAATTTTTGTCCAAAAGAGTGCAACTTTTATCTAAAACAGTGTAAATTTTTTTTGAAACAGTATAACTTTATCTTTTTCTTCTTTTTTTTCTAGTTCCTGATATTTTTTTGTAGTAGCAACGATTCATAATAATTTTGTCAAAAAAAAAAAAAAAATCTTATTTATATTTTTTATTAATTTTTTTTTTTTTTATCCTCTACGTATTTTTCTTTCGCTGTCGCCTTCACCACCGCCATGGACCGGGTTGGAGTGCCACCCCTTGAAGCCACGCTACTTTGCATGCATTCATGCTTGCGATATTGTGCCCATCAAATATGTATAGACATGGACAGGGGTGTGGGTGTTGGCGCGGCGCGACATCGGGGAACAACACTATGCAAAGGTTCATGGCGACTTTAAAATTACATGAAGCATAAGAGCAAAACGACTGGCTCCAAAATGAGAAGAATATGAAGACGAATCTCAAGTAAAAAATAAAAATATTTTTATCAATTTTTTAAAAATTCGAACTAAATATATAAAAATAAAAAAATAACCCAGTTTTACAAATATGCAAAATTAATAATTTTTTATTCAAAATAATCAAAATAATAATAATAAATATTAATTAATTTAAAAGAAAAAAAAGCACTTACATTAGTAACAAATTTAAAACCAGTGAAAGTCTCAGGAGAGTAACTTCACCGCCACGTGACCGTGACACATTTGACCCTACGGATTTCCCACGAGTGGGAGTATTAAAGGTGTCTGGTGGGGAGGGTCCCACGCACATTACTCTCCGCCGTTGGATCAAATATCACAAAAAAAATTTGTCGCTTCGGTGGGCCCGGGAGGAGCAGGGGCCGCTCAGATCGCATCTTTAGGTGAAAACATGGGAGGGTAAGTTGTACCTGCGGATATGTTTCACCCAATCGTATTACAAACGATGTTGTGTGGCGGCGCTGATTTGGTTTGCTCTTTTTATATTATATATATAAATTGAGATTTTTACTAAATTCGAGAGTTTTCTTTTTTTAGTTTGATTGAAATATAAATAATTAAATAAAAAATAAAAAATAAAAATCCCCAAGATAATGAAGAAGTAAGAATAAATTAAAACTCTTCACATTACAAATTACGGTATAGCAACGTTGTGTATGAAGACATTATTTACTAAATTTGATTAAATTTAGTCACTAAGTAGTAATCAATTTTGATATGCTCTGTTATTGTTTATTGGCTGATCTACGAAAAGAAAACCATCATTTTATCCCGTATCTTAATAACTCTTATATATATATATATATATATATATATATATATATATATATATTACTCTATATAAACCTATTTTTTCCTGCCACGTTCCTTTGGTAATGACACTACAACGTAACGTACAGTGGATTAGAATTGGTTGAATAGAGTGATTGATATTATTACGATAACAAGGTACCACTTAGATAATTACCTATTTATAGAGATGAGGATCTGTACGAATAAAGAAAACCCAGATTACAACTACAGGAATTTGGATAATAGGATAATAACACAACATAGGGAGGTCAAAATTTAATTTGTAATATTTAATTTGAGTTATAATAATTTCTAAATAATTTTCATATAATAATAAGAAAAAGAAATGTAATAATTAAAAATCTAATCAATCGAAACATAAATAATTCCCATGTACCCGAGCGTTGCATATGTGCATGCGTTCGTGTCAAGTTGTCTCCACCTGAGCCTAATCAGTTGAAGCAAGCGTACAACACGTGGCAGCGTGAAAATCAAAAAAAAAAAAAAAAAAAAAAAAAATCATATATGGGCCGTCCCTGTCAGTCCCGGCCCGAGTGGGCCCCACATCCACATCCCCTGTCCTCATCATGATGGGGCCCAGCAGATTCGGGCCGAGCTTACACTCCCAACCGTCCATTTTCGATCCCGTCTACCTAGATTTCTTTTATATTTAAGATAAAAATATATAAAACTTATTCCCTCTCTGTATTCCAGTTGGATCTAACTATCTTTGGAACTGCAAAATTTTAACTTTACTATTAACTTTTTATTTTATTTAATTTAAGTTCACATTAGTTAATATATTTTATACAAATTTATTAAAGTAAGCAAGTAGCTTAAATTTTGAATCTAAAAAGCTATCAAATTACTAAAATCAAACAAATTGATGAACAGTGCGACAGTTAATGAGTTAAACAGGGTGTTTTTTTTTTTTTTTTTTTTTTTTTTTTTTTTTTTTTTTTTTTTTTTTTTTACAGAGATATAACTACAGCCATAGAGAGTTTAGGAACATGAAAAGTAGGATCACCATTTTAATGAAAAGTACAAGATTGTTTGCTGATGATTCTAGAAAGAGAAAGATTCAGAAATCACTCTAGAAAGAGAGATTCGGGAATCACTAGAAATTTTGATAAGCAGCTTCAATGTCATCCTGCTTATCTAGCTGGGTTGAATCTGATGTCAAACCTAAACCAACTCAAACTCCATATTGAACAACCAAACAGAAGATCTACTTCATCCTGCAACTACAATTCAGGAAAAAAAAGAGAATCTGTTGAAAATAGGTTTAGGAGACCATAGAAGTGCGTAATAGCTCAATTAGGATCAAAAACCCGATACTGGGTAATTTTAAGTGCTGACACAATGTATTTATAATTACAGTGCTTTCTGAGAGCTCCTGATTCATACCTTGGTGTTAAAACTGCTGGAAGATTTGAAGCTCCCAGTTAATAAGCAAGTTTGATTTCTTTATGTTTGTATTAAACAGATCTCATAGAACAGCTCCAGTCATAAACCGATGGTTCAGTACCGCCTCGGCAATCGGGCGTTGACGGTAATCAGGGTTCAGCATTGCCTGTGACAGGAAATAGATGAAGGGTGAAGTTTACATGGAAGTATATGCTCCAGGAAAAAAAAAAATGAGGAGCGTAAAATATATAAATGCTTGTGAAGTTTCAAAGCATGAGAAATACCGATTTTTTGCGTTTTAGCATGCAATAAAGCATTACAATAATCATCAAAATGAAGTATTGTACATGTAAAAAAGATAAAATTTGAACATAAACGACAATCCGAACACACAACAAACTTGCTTGCTTGTTTTCACATTTGAACTAATTTTCGGTTAACAATCTAATTCAATTAATAGTAACAGGCACCCATAACTGGGGTCTTGATAGAAGTGGGAGAGAACTTTTCTTTTATATGTTACAGTTACTTGTGTTTCTATCCAATGCCCAAACTAATAGATATAAAATAAGAAAGTACTTGCTCTGCATTAGAAATCAAACAATATGCATCTGCCACAGAGAGAGAGAGGGAGAGAGTAAACCTTAAGCAATTCCCAGCCGGCACCATCACCTAGATCCAGAAAATTGACGGCTTCAACTAAACGGTCATCAGCTAGGCAATATCTGCAAGATCACGGTAAAATTAATCATCTTTATATGTGTATTAGCCAAGGGAGCATCTACTTTGCATTAATTTCCTTAATCAATAGTACACCTTGACATGGGTTGACAAAAATTTAAGTGTTATTTAGGTTTCTATCACGTGCACCATGCAAAGACAAAAAAGGGTAAAACAGTGATTATGAGATGTTTAGGTATTAACGAGGTCGACAAAAATCAAGACCTAAGAAATTTAGTTCATATGCACTTTAAGTCGCCCACATCATCAATAATAGTATCTAATACATAGGCATTCTCCAATGAATGTAGAAACAAACTAACAAACAAGATAGACCGTACAAAGTAATAAAATAGAGAAAGTTCTTACTCTCTTGCAGCATCAAGATCAAGCTGAAAGGTGCTCTCAAGAAGTCTCTGCAAGATTGCAATTACACTTATAAGACAAATAATTGAATTAAAGAACAATCATATGTTTTTCTTCACACATTAAGGAGCATGGTGCAATGAGGAAACTATTGCTCACTTGCAAAGAAATGCTATCGATGATGCCCATTTCACAAAATGGAACAAATGCCAAGTAAGCAAAAAGAAGCCCTGCTTCATATCTGCTCATAAACATGAAGAGCATAAGAATACGCAAAAACTATTATTTCAAAAGTATCTAGTATTGTGACAATTATTTGGTGGTACAAACAAACTAATAGTAGAAAAGAAACAAAGGTGAAGTGCACCCGAATGTATTTTGTAGCATACAATGCCGAATGTTTCTATGAAACTTACATGTCATCAGCTATCCCAAAAGCTCGCTTTTCCAAAGGAGTGAAGGCACCGGCAGCTGATGCCCGCCGCCATAGTCCTTCCGACAATGCTCCTTTTCCTATAGAAGAAAGCCTGCCATTTCTCACATATCAACAGTAAATTTCATGCGCAGCATTATTAGCATAACAAAGCATGAAGACTGATATAACTCAATCATTATATATCTTTTATTAGCCAAGTTTTCTTTCACTACTAATGATGCGGCCAAAGTTTGCAAATTTGGGCCCTCAATTGAAGGACCAATTGATAGTGCCAGACAGAGATATGTTTGAGTCGAGTAGGGCTAGTTGCTTGAGACTTGAGACAAGGATTGAAATTAAAGCATCATATGCCATTATGTAAATTATATCAAGTCAATTTGCATTGTGCTCTATCATATTAGAGTCTACATCTTATTTCAGAGGAAAACTAAGTTGTTTGCGTCACGTCAGTTTGAATCAATAAGAAAGAGAGAAGGAGAGGGAAAGAGGATCAGCATACCCAATATCAACTGAAAATGCCAAGTCACGGAGTCGTGGAACAAGATAAGTTGCATCTTTCTCTGCTACCGTACTGTCAAATAGAAAGTAACCTGGTCAACTAATTGATTTGAAAAACAAGAATCTATTATGTAGGTAAAAGTGTACAGAACTTACCTAAACTGTAGATTATTTCGAAATTAGTGATACCTGAACATCAATTATTTCTTTCTCTCTTACCAGCTAAACTTACAGTTATTTTGATCTCATTACCTCTCCAGGAGAGCTTAATGATAATTTTGACTATGTTTGATGGAATTTCTGTAACCCAGCATAATGTTTCGTCACTCAACAGAATAATCTGCGATTTTTTAAAGGAAACCGTAAAACTCTAACAGAACTAAATTTTCTGAAATCAAAATAACTGTACGGTCATGGTAAGATTAAAATTTTTCAGGCACCCATTTCAAAATATTGAATAGATTGGGTACAGACAGTAATATTTTTTCCAAAAGAAATAATACAAATGGAAATTGTCATATGAGATAAATGACAAACTTGAGAACAACAGAAGAAGGGCCAAGACTCTGGTGTAGTCTATCATGGTCATGCAAGTAGGCAAGGCCGCTCATAGCACCATTAAGCAGTTTGAGAACGAAAAATCTTCTGCGTTTTACTTTTTGCCCCTGATCAAATGGATTCCAGAATTTCTGGTCTTTTTGCAAAAGGTCCTTTGAAACATCTTCACTTGCTATCTTAGCGTAGTCCGCGGCACTATACTTCCCATCATTGCGAAAAATTAGCCACTGCAAAAAGATTCACTACACCATTTACTATAAGAATAACATCAAATGGTATGCTAGAGTTGTTGCTATACAGAACCTGCTCCCCTGTTTTTGTCTCAAAAGCTCCTAACAGAACTTGGATATTCTGACAAATGTTCTTGAAGTCACTCTGCAAGAAGTATAATAACCAGATAAATTTTAAAATTTAGAATTGACTCCTTTTAATAATTCATCATGTGTTTAGTCTTTATGTAAATATGTATCATTGAGCAGTTTACTTGAAGAGAAGCATGAGCACTTAGCTCATTGGCCGCCATCATATCAGCTTCAGTACCACCAGCACGTCGTCCCGGATATACCTTTAATTAAAGAGCCAACCTCTCAGCGCATATATCATAGAATTTCATAGTTTGCCTTCTTCATGCAATAATAATTCTCCAAAAGATAAAACTAGTACATAATCTGCACCATAAGTTAAGCACTAAAGATGAATTTTTCCTTGCTGGCAAGCTTTATAACACAAATCTACAAACTTCCTAGAAGTTATGTTATATCATTGGTTTGTATACAACCCTTAAGTCAATATTATATTGTCTGCTAAACATTTGTAGAAACTACGACAAACTATACCTTTACCTACATTATATTTTAAAAAGGTTGTGTGGTCCTCTCATTTGCCAATGCATTTAGAGAACAAACAACATGTTGCATGAATCAGCAAACATAATGCTGGCTTGAAAGTTTAACCCACACATGTCAAAAATTTTAGAAAATGAAACTGTTAATCAACGAGCACTCTCAGATTTGTATCTAGAACAGAATTAGACAGGGCAAAGCATGAGCATATCGTGCCTTAAATATAACTCGTCTTCCTTTAAGCAGACCCTGGACTACTCTTCCCTCATAAAGCCTGCAACGATACTGTGATTGATAATATTAGTATCTTCTTAAGAAAAACTGATAATCTAAAAAAAAAAAGCAAACATATTCTAGTCCTAGAAAGAACCTGATCTTCACTTGTCCCTCTCCGACATCCTGGACCCGTAGACGCTCGATCTCTTCCGGTGAATACCCAGGACCGAGTTCTTGCAATGCACCGCTATTCAAGAATCCTCCAGATCGGAATGACGAGTAGCTGTTTAATATAGTACCCTTGTCAAATATAGCCAAGCTATAGAAATTTCGCACATAAGATCTGGTTGAAAACTCCAAATAGAGAAGCGTAGTTCACAAAAAGTAGATGATTTATGAATTGCATGACATGAAGCTGGATCACCTTCTTTTTCTTTTATCTTTTTTTTTTTCATTTTTTTTTTCTTTCTTTGCTTCCTGAAAATATTGTCATCGAAACCCTAGCTGAAGAACAAGAACGCAGGTCTCTAAAAATTGCACCAAACCTTTATGATAGAGAATCCCTATAATCCTTAGGCAATCAATATAATTATCAATAAAGTTTCCAACCTTATAACAAAATCGGCAAAAACAACCCTAAAATCAAACGTGTGTATCATTTTCTGCTACGAAAAAGAATTAAACACACCAACGAGAGAGGAAAGATCACAAAACCTGGTGATGTTCATGAACCCGTAGCTCCCAACGAACCTTCCGACCTCGAAATCGTCCGGGTCGGTTATCAAGGCGACTGCGGCGACGCGAAGCTTCAGCGGCCATTCACGGCGGAGCATCGGAGCTAGCGACGGAGATTGGGAGCGGCGTCCATGGTGGGGAGGGTTTGGGAGGGTTCTTGAGACCGCGAAGCGAAGAGGAGGAGGAGATACGAGCATCTTATCTCTATATCTATGCTTCTTTTGCGAGAACGAATTCGATCTCCTTGCTAGGTCAATGGAAATGATAATGGTAGGGGAAGCACCAAAATGTGGAGGAGGAGACGAAGATGATGATAGGAGGGGTGGGATACAAGCCGTTGGGTTTTTTTTTTTTTTCCAATTTTTTAACTTTTTTTGAATAAAAAATTAATTAATTTAAATTACCTCCTGAGAAATATAGCCTGCACCAGGTCTTACACGTCATAAGAAAGGTCTAGATTGACCAGAAATATAATTAATTAAATTTTTGCACCAATTATTATCCTAAATATATAATAATTAATATATAGATATAAAGTTATATTACATTTGGAGCCTACACTTTATTATCATGTCAAGCATACTTAAAAATATATATATTTTTTTGTTTTAGATACAAAATTTTATATTGATATATCATTTTAATTTTATATATCTGAATATTTGTCTTTGAATAATAATCAAATACAATTTTTTTATTAAAGTTTAAATAATTAACAATTAATTGATAATAATTTATTTTATGTAATCTATAAAATTTTGACAATAATGTATTTTTTCAACTTTATTGGAGCTTAAAGAATTAATAATTTATTGAATAATAATTTATTTTATGTAATTTTTTTTTTATAATAATATATTTTTTTAGCTTTTACACTGTTATTTGATTTTTATACTTAGTTATAATAAAAACAACTTACAATATAAAATTTTATAAACCAACTAATAAATGTGCTAACTTTTTTTTTTTATATAAAATTATTTATTTTTTAGAAAGTTGAAGCTGAGGATGTCATCCTTAAATTTTAAATAGCCGAGAAGTTTTCATACATTTTCATCCAAATTTTATCGTAAATACTACATGTACATTCCATTTAGGACATATATTTTATACTTCATTTATTCAACAATCAGATAAATTTTACCATTATTTTAAAAAAATAAATAAAAAAATTTTCATCTTTAAATAGATGGGTATAAAATATACATTTCGTGCACAGCATTGCTAAAATTTCATTCGCGCCAATAAGTCCACGGCTGACGTGGCGGACCGGGTTCAGGCAATAAGTTCTCGAAGACGATGGGGTCCACTCCACGAAGAAGAGAAGAAGACCATGTTGACTCTCGAAAGAAGAGAGAGAGAGGGGGGGCGAGGCCCAAAAAAAAAATCGACACTCTCGCCCCAAAAATCTCACCACCCTCACTTTTTCCACTCTCAAATATCATCCTTCACGTTGGTAAATTCCATTTCTTAGCATTCCCTCAGTTTTATTTCTATTAGTTATTTATAGATAATAAGCTTTTTTTTTTTTTTTTTTTTTTTGTTTTTTTTTAGTCCCTGATAATTAAGATGGTAGCAGATGCTGTTAATATCAAAGTGGGTTTAATATTTGTGCATGGTTCCATTCTTTGCTGTTGTTGTTGTTGTTGTTGCTTGAGAGTAAGTTAAAAGATCACCACCATCCAAAGTCCTAATGCTCACTGCTATTTGGGTGAAGTATTTGAATGTTGGCACCATGTTTTTTAAACCCAATGTTTTAAGTTAATCTTAGCTATTTGCTCCATGGGTGGATGGGTTTTGAAATGTGATTAATTAATCAATTTGATGTTCCATTTTTCGTAGAAGATTAATTAATTTCATTGTAGTGCTCTTCCCAGATTCAACATAGCAGTATCAATATAATCGTAGTATGTTTATTATTCTATTTGGCATGAGACGCTCTGTGGGTTTAGGTGTCACAAGTCTCGTATTTTCCTCTATCTGTACACGCTTTAGCGGCTCGATCATTAAACATGAATACGCATGATTTCAATTTGCAGAACTGTTTATGTTTTGTTACGCATTACTTCAATTTTCGGGGCTCTGTTTTTCCCACTTTGTATGAGAAAAAAAGATTGATATTGAAATCTTCAATATTTCTGTTGTTGAGTTTCAGTGCTCCAGTTCATTTATTAAAGAAGTTGCTGTGTCTCTCATAGAGTACTCCAGTTATTGAAGTAATCATTCAGAGTTCCACCGCCTCATTGAGTTGTTTCTTTGGAGTATGTCGTGCAGGTGCAAGAACGGGGAGCTGTTGTTGGGTCTCACGATTCTATCACGATGTCCATAGAGCCTGCAGAATGCAAAGCACAAGATGAAGTTGTTCCGCTTTCAGGAAATCCGTACTTCACGATAATCATCTCCAAGTCTCAAATCCAGCAACCCTTTAGATTGGTAATATCTCACCTTGGAGTATATATAAAATAAACATATAGATAGCGACGTGAACCTTCTGCATGTGCGGATTTGTTTCTCTTGCCTTGCAGCTATTTTGCATATATATATCTTGATTGCTATTATGATTGCTATTAAGGTTCTTTGGGAAGGCTTACCATTCTGGTGTAGAATCTACTCAAAATTGCTACAACTTGGAGCAAGAAGCATCTATGGATGCTAATAGTCAGGGGGAAAAGAGGGAAGCGATGTGTTGTTTCCAACTTTGCCTGATGAAGAGAAAGAATATGGAGAGATCATTCACAAAGAAAGGTTGAGAAAAAATGACCTGAAGTAGAATTGGAAGATATCTTTGATTAGTTTTTTATTTTAAAAAAAGGAAACTAAAGAGGAAACCAAAGAAAATAGAAAGCATGCGACTAAAGAGGTTAACTGCAATAGAAAAGGAGTAAGGTAATTAGCCTGAATAATATATCAAGCTGAACATTTATACTTTGTAATCTAAATAAATAAGATTATCAGCGAAGAATTTTTCAAAAAGAAAAAGTTAATAAGCAGAGAAAACTAACTACTGATCGAAACTAATTAAACAAATGTACTGTAGCAGTAATAAACAGAAAGCATGAACAAGTATATCAGGAAAAAATTAGTTCCTCATGCAAGTTCCTTTGGTGTTAGCTGCCATTATTTGTTGTATTCTTTCTATGCATTCTGTAAATGGTAAAATTTATCCATTTCACATCCTAAGTCTTACTGGCTATGCTTCCTCTTCTTTTTTTTTTTTCTCTTAAAGCTCGAATTATATGCGATTGGAATGCATTAGCAGATGGACTTTTATTGATTAGCATGCAATGCATCCCAGCTAGATGCTAAGCAGCTTTTGTCTTCAAAGAAAATAGAGAAGAAAAAAAAGGAAGTTACTGCAAAATTTTTATTTTTCATTGGTAAACATAAACCCGCAGGCATGTAGATTGCAAAAAATGTAATACATGCCTTAACATTCAATTGCATAGGCTTTCCAGTGTTAGAAAAACAAAATGTTTGAAGGTGTAAATAACTTATTTTTTTTGACCATGTAGTCTCCAAAGCATATATCATGGAATTTCTTCTGTATAGGTTGTTCCAAAGGAATTCCGTGAATTACTTCCATCTAGCCCTGTTTGGCTCACCCTTTCTTGCAAGAACAAGACATGGGAGGTGAGATACTGCGGGGACCGTTACTTGAAGCGATTCGAGACTGGATGGAAGAAGTTTGCCATCGAGAACAATCTAGAGATTGGAGATGGGTGCGTGTTCGAGCTGATGGACAATGAGAACTTGAACTTTGAAGTTAGAATTATCAAAGGAGAAATTCCGTCTCTGGTTAGGAATATCGAAGATGGTCGGAGCTCCGATAGCCCCATTATGATCGACTGAGATAATCAACTTTATAATCTTGCAACTTAATTTGTTACATGTATTTAGAATGTACTAAAACTAGAATTTACCGTTGGTGTGTATTCCATATGTAGTGTGAATTATCTTGTTAATGACTTTTAAGTTGTTGTGGTAGTGCCAACCGTTTGTAAAAGATCAAGTTTATGTGACGAAGAAGAATAAATTCATCTGTAGGTAACCGCATGTGCTGTGTTTCTTCATTCAATATAAAGTAACTAACATAGAAATTGTTAGAACAACAATATATTTGATTGTGAATAAGAAAGTTTACAAATTATTTGTTCAAAGTTTCTTTCAGTCTTTCACAGCTCCTCAAACTCTCAGCTCTATTCTAGAAAAGGAATCAATCAAACTATTTGAGTCACACAGGTGATTTTTAGACCTTTTCATCAATAATTTTAAATGTAAAAATCAGGTTTGTTTGGCTCGATCTAATGCAACCAGTCCATGTAACAAGTCAAATTTGAAGCTGAAAAATAATAATCCATTTATGTAGTAAGAAAACAGAGATTATACATACTAATAAACCGGATTTAGGTTTTTTTTTTTTTTTTTTTTTTTTTTTTTTTTTTTGTATATATGCAATTGCATATTTTCTTAAAATTTTGCATGTATTTTGTTCTTGAGAATTGCAATTCACATCTACACCTTAATTTGCATTGAAAATTAAATCTGTATTATTAATGTATTTGATATGTTTTGGACGTACAAGTTTTGAAAATGCGATATCGGCGGATGTACCTATTGAGTTACCGGCAACGGGAATATACACTTTGGGGTACGATTTTGTGGCGTGAAGGCAAAGGAATAAATAGTAATAGGGGTTCCCTAGCTCTCCCCGTCCCGGATACGCGGCAACAGAGTTAACGACGTGAGTCGCTGCCATCCAAGATCTGCCGATGACGTCAGCAACGGGAGCTGCGACTTCGGATCTCCCTCGCCCGTTTCGCCGCCCGTCTCTCGCCGCATCTCCCGCCCTCCCATGCACGCATCGATCCATGCATCTATCACCCCCCCCCCCTCCCCCCTCTCCTCCTCTCCACCTCCTCCCTTTAAAACTTAATTTGTTCTTCTCTCTTCCCAATCCCCATGCATAGCACGTACGTCGATCACTGTTTATATATAAATATATATATAGATACCGCACGCCCACCTTTAGAATTTGAGAGGGGTGGCCATGGTGGGCGAACGAAGAATGCACGTAAAGCAAGCACTGCTGGAAAAGCTCTGCTTGCCCCCGCCCTCCATGGCCGCCTACCCTTCCTCGCCGGGCGCAGCCGCCAGCACCGTCCAGTTGTTCAGCATCTCCGACCTGGAGAAGCTGTCCGTCCTCGGCCACGGCAGCGGCGGCACCGTCTATTTAGTCCGCCACCTCCCCACCTCCAACCTCTTCGCCCTCAAAGTCCTCCACCAACACCACACAGACACCGACACCAACAGCAACAGCGGCAATCATGAGGCCGACGTCCTCGCCCGCGTGGAGGACTGCCCCAGCGTCGTCCGCTGCCACGGCGTGCTCGACGTCGTTGGGCTCTGCTGCCTGATCCTGGAGTACATGCCCGGGGGCTCCCTTCTCGACCTCCTGCGGGCCCGAGGAAGGCTCTCCGAAGAGCTCATCGCGTGGGTGGCCAAGTGCGTGCTCCGGGGGCTCCTCCACCTCCACGCCGCGGGCGTCGTGCATGGCGACGTCAAGCCCTCCAACCTCCTCGTAAGCCAGCAGGGGGAGATCAAGATCGCCGACTTCGGAGCCAGCCGATTGGCCACGTCGGCTGCAGCGGCGGCGGCGGCGGCGGCGTGCGAGGAGGGCACGCGCGCGTACATGAGCCCGGAGCGGCTCGACTCGGAGGGGTTCGAAGGGGAGGCCGCGGGGTTCGCCGGGGACGTGTGGGCCCTCGGGGTGGTGGCGCTGGAGTGCCACGTGGGGCGGTTCCCCTTGGTGGGGTCCGGGATGATGTGGGCGGTGTGCCTGGGTGGGGGCACTCCCCTGCAGGTCCCCGAGGGGGAGGCGTCGCCGGAGCTGAGGAGCTTCGTCGGGAGATGCCTGGAGATGGACTGGAAGAGAAGGGCCACGGCGGCTGAGCTCCTTGCCCACCCCTTCCTTGCCAGGTGCCAGGACCGAGGGATTAATTTAATTAATTAATTAATCAATTAATTCTCTAGTTAATTTGGTGATTTTTTTTTTTTTGTTTTTTTTTTTTTTTTTGATATTTCCTCTACAGTTGAAGAGATGGCACCGCAGTTGTTTTAGCACGCCATCAGTAAACGATAATAATACTTCGTATTTTTTTTTAAAATTTAATTAATTAATTAATCAATTAATTCTCTAGTTAATTTGGTGATTTTTTTTTTTTTGTTTTTTTTTTTTTTTTTGGTATTTCCTCTACAGTTGAAGAGATGGAACCGCAGTTGTTTTAGCACGCCATCAGTAAAAGATAATAATACTTCTTATTTTTTTTCCTGCATAGTAAACGATATTAATACTTTGCATTTTTTCCTGCATCAGATGCATTCGTCCACTAAGCCATACATTTATTTTCTTACCGCAAATTAAAGAGAAAAGAAGCAGCATGTCGCGGACTTACGAAGTTGCTTGGAAAGCCCACACGCTCGTCTTTCTTCACAAAGTGTGTAAGTTTATACTTTATTTTAAAATTTGGGTCTACTCGTTCTAAGTTGAAGTGCAAGTATGACGCCCCACTTTTCAGGGAATCACCCATTCTAGAACTACACGCTTAAATCTCTTAATCCGGCTATAGTATTTTGAATGGTAGCAAGACTCAAGAGGTTAAAAGAGTT
This sequence comes from Tillandsia fasciculata, assembly GCA_029168755.2. Taxonomy (NCBI): domain Eukaryota; kingdom Viridiplantae; phylum Streptophyta; class Magnoliopsida; order Poales; family Bromeliaceae; genus Tillandsia; species Tillandsia fasciculata. Next base: position 5,075,433 of record CM054931.1, read on the forward strand.
AAGCGTGTTAAAACTAAAATAGTTCTAGAATGAGCGACTTCCTGAAAAGTGGGTTGGTTCATATGGAATTTCGGGTTGCGGTTACCGTATCGCAGTAGAGCTCGTTAAGCGAAGAACGACGATGCGATCGGATCTGAAATCCGACTTACGGATCTTCCGGAATGAGTATTTCAATGTTAGCGGGTCCGAAAAAATAAGTTCGAAAGTTCTCGGGACCGTTAAGTGTTGTTGGTGCATCGGGATTCTTGCTAGCGATTACGGACATTTCGGAAGATCGGTACGCTTATAGAGGAAGTCGGTGGCAAAATCCTTTTTGTTTTTAAATACCGGAGATATTAATATTCCTTCTTTCTCTCCGCCGTGAGTGTCGACGACTGAGACCGAAAACATCACAGACGTTCCCAATAGTCCCACATCGGATATGAATAGAATTATGATTGAATTTATATGATACATGAAGACTAATAATAATAATCGAATTATTTTCTTGTTAAAAAAAATAGTAATAATTATGCTTGTTGCGTGGAGCTATATTTTATGAGTGAACCTTCAATTTCTTTCTTAAGTGATATACCGAAAATATTCTCCTTCTCTCTCTTTATTTTTCCGACTTAGGATGCAGCAGGAGCGCTCCCCTGGGAGCAGGGGAGCATCAGGAGCGCTCCCCTGGGATGAGGCAGCGTGGGATGCAGCGGGAGCGAAGGGATGAGGCAGCGTGGGATGCAGCGGGAGCGAAGGAGGTGATCGGGATGCAGCAGGAGTGAAGGAGGTGATCGGGATGCAGCAAGAGTGTAGGAAAGAGGCGGTGATGGATAAAGGAATTATCGTCATTTTGCCGATTCTGTTAACATCGTTGTCCCCTAAAAATAATTTGGTAATTACGATTTATAAAATATAGAAGGGAAAAGTAAAAAATAATATATTATAATAAAATTTTCTGTAATTTAATCTAATTTTAATTAATATTGTCATTGTATATAAATAAATAGTTTATTATTGAATGATAATTAATCAAAAATTTATAGATTATTTTTAAATATATTATCTATTATTCATTATTTAAAAAGTAGTATCATATTTATTATAAACAAATGTTGTTAGTGGATATTTTATTTTAACATTAGTGACATTTAACAATATTAGAAATTATTAATTTATATTAATATCAACAATATTTATAAATATTAAAAATTATTATATTATACGAATATCAACAACATTTAGTAATGTTGAAAATAATTAATTTATACCAACATATAATATATATGTTACTAAATATATATATATTGCTAAATCTACGTATATAACAATACTTATTATATATCTCTTTATACTTAATATTAGTAACATTTCATTTAAATTTTGATAAAAAAATTACTAACTAATCACTAACTCGGACATAAATGTTGCTAATAATTTTAATATTAATTTAATCTTTTTTAGCAATCATAATACATGCCACAAAAATATATAAAAAAGTTTAATCTAATTTTAGTAATATTATATTCAAAGTAATCAAAATTGAACTCAACTCTTCATATTATATATTTATAAAATGAATCATAATATACATCATATATCTCTCCACATTATAGTAAAATGTATATACAATATAAAATTAATACAAATTTTATTTACAATATTTTTTTTTATTTTTTTCATTGGTGTCTATAATTTTTATTTCAACAAAAAAAAAATTAGGAATATTATTTTTGAATGAATATTTTAAAATATATTGACTACTATATATAATACTGAAGTATCAAGAAGAAAAAAAGTGAAGGAGGAAAGAGGAGTATCAGGAGGAAAAGAGGAGTATCAATTAATTCTCTAGTTAATTTGGTGATTTTTTGTTTTTTTGTTTTTTTTTGGTATTTCCTCTACAGTTAGAAGAGATGGAATGTTTTGGCAGGCCATCAGCAAAAGATAATAATACTTCGTATTTTTTTCCTACATAGTAAACGATAATAATACTTCGCATTTTTTCCTGCATCAGATGCATTCGTCCACTAAGCCATACATTTATTTTCTTACCCCAAATTAAAGAGAAAAGAAGCAGCATGTCGTGGACTTACGAAGTTGCTTTAAAAGCCTGCGCTCGTCTTCCTTCACAAAATAAGTCTATATCTTTTCTTAAAAATTCGGACCTATTTGTTTTAAGTTGAAGTACAAGTGTGACGCCCTACTTTCCAGAAAGTCATCCATCCTAAAACTACTTTAGCTCTTAAATTTCTTAATCCGACTATAGTATTTTGAATGATAGCAAAACTCAAGAGGTTAAAAAAGTTAAGCGTATTAGAGCTACAGTAATTCTAGAATAGGTGACCCTCTGAAAAGTAGGTTGGTCAAGATGAAATTTCGGGTTGCGGTTACCGTATCTCAGTAGAGCTCGTTAAGCGAAGAACGATGATGCGATCGGATCTGAAATCCGACTTACGAATCTTCCGGAATAAGGGTTTCAATGTTAGCGGATCCGAAAAGATTAGTTCGAAAGTTTTCGGATCCTGTTAAGTGTTGCTGGTGCATCGAGATCCGTGTTAGCGATTACGAACGTTTCAGAAGATCGGCACGCTTATCGAGGAAGTCGTGGCAAAATTTCTTTTGTTTTTAAATATTGGATATTGAGATTTTAGTACGTACAATAAAAATAAAATATTAAAAAAAATATTAATATCCTAATTACCGTATAACCCTAATTTTAAAAAAAGATCACTCCTTCCTTCTTCCTCGCCGCAGTGTGGGTCGACTAAGACTGAAAATGTCTGTGACGTGCCCACATTCCTTCTTCCTCGCCTCGCCGCAGTGTGGGTCGACTAAGACCGAAAATGTCTGTGACGTTCCCGATGTGGGCCGTAGTGTGTCGACTGAGAACGAAAATGTCTGTGACGTTCCCAATAGTCCCACATCGGATGTGGATAGAATTATGATTGAATTTATATGATACATGAACAATAATAATAATAACCGAGTTTAAACATTTTGGGCTGTAGTTTGGACCCAACGAGTTATTATTGACCAGCCGGAAGTGTGCGGCTCGGCTAAACCTGGGTCTAAATGACAGAGCTAGCGAGACGAGTCTCACATCGCTTGGGCTGGGCTTAAACATTTTGGGCTGTGATTTAGGCTCAACGAGTGAGACGAGTCTCACATCGCTTGGGCTGGGCTTAAACATTTTGGGCTGTGATTTAGGCCCAACGAGTTATTACCGGACCATTAAATAATGGAAAAAGAACGGATCGTTAAATAGTGGAAAAAGTTATTATTGCTAGTAGACCGGACCGTTAAATAGTGGAAAAAAGTGATTCTTACTTATGGAGTGGTGGTCACAACTTTATATAGACCAATTGCCGTCCATAAGCCTAATGGCTACAACCTTATATAGACCATTCGCCGCACATAAGCCTAATAGCCACAACCTTATATAGATCACTCGCTGCCCATAAGTCTAATAAAAAAATGTAAGTGGCATAAAAGCACAAACCAAAAAGAGAGACTATAAGCTCTCAAAACTCAAAAAAGTCCTTAACTCTTCGACTTCCGCATCCGATGACTCTTCGACTTCCATGTCCGACGTCTTGATATTCGAGAAGAAGCTTCTAGATGGATAATAATAAAATCTCACAAAATTGTTCATCTTTGGAGTTTGGTAGATTGCAAAAAAAATATCCGCATAAAAAGTTGTCCCTGACAAGCACCTCCAATTATGCCAAGAGTCCAAAATAAAGTCTGAAGATGTGATCAGAAGTGGTTTGAATGCAACACTTACAGATAGCCAACTATAAAATTCAAAACTTGTAGTAACCATGATTTTTGAAATCCAAAATCTAAGTTTAAATAATTTTCTGGATTATCTAAATAGCAAAAATGGATTATTAGTAGCGCAATTGTGGCCCGAAAATACCGACTTTTGATCGGAGCCTGATCCCGAAAATTTGAGATCACTATTGCGACCGTCTCGTCGAAACAAGAAAGATTGATATTCATATGTTCTCGATCTGACGGTCGGATCGTCCAGAAATCAGCGAAGAAGCGAGCGGGACCCACAACTTACGTTGTGAATAGTAACCCCTTATTTAATTCCCCTCTCGACCAACGTCGGCCAATTCGCCATCTGGACCTCAAATATAGTAGTATGAGTAGTCATTTCAAGCTATTTTTGGCATTCTGAGCGCAATGGCGCTGACGGAATTTTAGTTTGACAATCCTAGAGTCTCGAGAAACGTGTCATACTGTATAATTGTACAGTATTTATGGACCAGAAATTTATCCGGGCATTTCGTCGAAAAACAAAAATCGGTACCTAATAGATTTCGTCGAGCCGGACGTCGTGGCGAAGTCTGTTTTTGGATTTGATGACTCAAACACCTCGAAAAGCATGAAATACAGTGAAAAAGGAGTATTTTACGTAGAAACCCTATATTTTATGCCTCAAAAATCGTGCCACTTTATGGACAAGGACTAAAGTGTAAGTTGAAGTTTCTGTAAGGGACTTGGCACGAAATATTAGGTGTAGAGGGGTATATTGGCATTTTGTGCAATATACAACTTATATAAAGCATCGGAGGTGTCCCTTGGAAACCCTAAACCTAAGCACCCAGCCGTGCCCACGAGACCTCTCATCTCCCTCTACATCTCTCCACAAAATTACGCCACCAAGCGCCGCCATCCCCGTCGCCGGAGAAGCCCAAGAAGGACAAGAAAAACCTTAGTATTCTCGGGTTATTGGTGTGGGATGCATCAAGAGGGAGATTGGTTGGACTAAACTTCAACTAGGGGTCTCTCTGTGTGGCCGCGACCGAGCCAAGGTGAAGCCGACGGCCGCCGCCGCCGTGCGCCACCGCGGGAGAGCTTCTTTCTTCCTTTTCTCCGGCGAGGTAAGAAGTTGAAACTTTTTATTTTTAATTGGCCCATGGACCCTAGAAGTGTGTTCCTGATGTCGAGTGGTACCCCTCTGAGAAGTTTGAGCCGCCACTGTCGTCCCGGTTGTTGGCGGGAGCACCCCGTCGCCGGAAAAACAATATTTGGCCGATCTTGAGCGCGGGAAGGATCCAACCGTCGAGATGAAGATCAAGACCGTTGATCCTTTTCTCCTCATCGACTGCAACCTATTTCCAAAGTTTGGTGGTGATCAGACCAGGATCGGGGGTGTACGGGAAAGCCCTAGAAACGGGCTTTGTGTCACCTCGGCCGAACCCCGCCGTCCAGCGCCATCGTGCACCCACGCCGCCGGCCACTTGGCCGAGGAACCTTCTGGGAGCAAGGAGACTCCATCCATGTATTTGCATGGCTCCCATGCAAGCCGAGGGAGGCGCGGCCAAGGTTGACCCGAAAATGGGTCTTGGTGCGGCCGCCGGCGCTCCGGCCATCTCCGGCGGGTGGGGATTGGACAGGAAGCTTGCTGGGACTTAGTGGAGTCTATATATACAAGTTGGAAGGCTCCATGTTGCCTCAGTAAAAATCCGCCATTGGAGGTGAAGAAGCTCCAAACTGAACTTGCTCCGCCGCCGTCGCCGCCGTGCCCTGTCGCCGGGCACGGGTTCAGGTAAGTTCGTAGTGAGGTTTAGCACCTGTTGGTGCCAATGGTTGAAGTCCATAAGCCCTGGTTTGATGGTCACAAATTTTGAAGCTTTTGGCTTCATCTTCAACCTCAAGCCGCGGCCAACCCATACAGCAAACTTGGCCCAGGCTTGCAGGAGAAGAAGTTTAAACCCTTAGAAGCATTTCCTTGCAAGTTGGAAGAGATTTGGTGCAGTGGTTACAAAGAACCAACTCGGGTTTGTGCTTTGGTGTTTGTATGTGAATAATGCACATTAGGTGTTTGATGAAATGCCACAGTGAGTTTTTAAATGGAATTAGGGTTCGATTGTAAAATAAAAGTTGCTCCAAATTGCCCCCTGAGCTTGATGCTCACTTCAGATCAAAGTTGATCTGTGTGGAATTGTGTTTGGAGCATCGTGTATATTGTTAGAAAGTGTGGACTTTGGATCTTGCAATCCAGCAGTTTCTGGGCTGCACTTTGGGCAAGCCCCTATGTCCCTAAGGTGCCCTGAGCAAAATGCTCAGGTTGGTTTGCAAACAGCACATGTGATTTTAAGAGTTTACCATTTAAAAACCTTAAATAAAGTTGTTTGGCCCAAGGTCTGTTATGGGCTGTTCGCGAAGCTGCGACAGTGAGCTGCTGGCTATTTTGGGGTCACTGGACGCGATGCTCGCGTTAGATTTTGGTTTCGTTGAACCGAAGAAACAAAAATGCGTTTAAGCTATGATAGAGAAGTATATTATGGTCCGAAGTTTTCCTCGGGTTTCGTGCTGCTGTAATAGGGTGAGCACGGTGTTCATCAAGTCCATTGTCACCTGCTGGAAGTGACGGTTCGTAAAAATAATTTTTCAGTTAAGAGAACGAGCGAAAACGGCTCTTTAATAGCACTAAAAGTGTACTTTTTGGAAACCCTAAGGGTCTAAACGCAAATGTGACAGTGTGTACTGCCTAGGACAGAGTGTAGGTGATTCCTAAGCTTTTCGTTAGGAATCCAACGGCTCCCGTTGAGCGAAAATCGGATATCGGTCCGAGAATCGACAAAATCGTCGATTTAACGGCATTCCTGTGGCAATCACGCAATTCGGAAATCTGTAAGCGCTGTTCGGGTCAAAGTGGGCCGAACGGCGGTTTTCCTGGCGACTCGAGTTAATCTGGAAAAGGTCCAGATTTAAGCTTTGTGGCTATAGTGAGTCCGTGGTTTAGGTCTGTGTGTTTTGTTCCCTGATCATAGTTTATGATTCAAGTTTTGCAGTTCGACTCTAGCCTTCGAGATCCTCGTTTGGAGTTGTCGGGATCGGCCTACATTCAGGTGGGTTATCTTCGGTCCGGGCTTTATCTTTTCGGCCCTCTGGTTGCTTTAGTCGAGTCGGACACCTGTTCTTGATTAGCCCTGATGATTTTATCTATATGTCATATGATCTTTCCTGATAGACATTGATTCCTTTAGACATATCATGCATATCTGCTTGTCAGCTTTTATATCTTAGCACATAGATGTCATGATCTGATTATACCTGCTATTTCCTGTCACCAGAGATACTTGCTTCCATATTTCAGATATGCATGATAGACCTACGGTTAATATACAGACATATGCATCCTATGATTGATATACAGACATATGCATCCCTGTCGGGATTTTGCTCAGATATACTTACTTCTTGTATTCCAGACTGCATAACATGAGATATGATTGATACACAGATACCTGCATCCCTGTTGGGATTTTTTTCGGCTTGTTGCCGATTACCCGATCGTTCGACCGCGAGCTTGAGCATAGCATGATTGATCGCCACGCACCGCTATACGTCATGTACACTGACGGTTTGGCCACCGTCACAGTGTTCTTTACCAGTAAAGTGGTCTAGAGGAAAAACCCGTGAGCCCCCAGATAGCACCTGTGGGTGTGGGATTATGTCAGCCAGATAGGTGCCAGATAGTGGCATGAGCCTGAGGTCCTCGTGACCAATAGTGGCATGAGCCTAAGGTCCTCGTGACCAATAGTGGCATTGATTGGGTACTTGATATTCTTGTAATTGATGCATAGCTTGTATACTTCCATGTTCTAGCATGTTTATTCAGTAACTATTATTGTTCAGTATACTTGATTATCAGTGAACTTATTATTGAGTATTCAGCTTTTATCACTGACCTGTTACTATCCGCAGATTTTAGTACCCAATAGGTACGATTAGCTATTTCTCGGCTCGTCGTGCCCACTGGGATACACTGTCGATGTATCTCACACCCCCTGGGTGACCATTTTTCAGGTCGATCGGGTGCTGAGATGTCGGGACGTATTGATGAGATTTCGAGTTAGAAGTTAACCATGGACAGCCGTATCTGTAGAGGTTAAAGTTGAGATTGTAATTTAAAATGTAAAGCAAGTTTTAAATTAATTGTTATGCTGATGTAATAACTTTTCGTAGAACGTAATTAGTTACTCTGATGTTGTTGTAAAGCTAGCCGTGCATATATAGAAAAGGCTCAATCCCAAGAGGGATTGGGACTCTTCTATATATGTGGCGGTCTGTTGCGCCCTGACTGTTTTAAACTCTGATTTAAAAAAAAAAAAAAAAGTTAGATACTGATTTGTGAACTCGGAGCGTGACAAAACTAATTACTAACTTGAAATTACCCACACTTAAAATACAAAAAAAAAAAAAAAAAAAAAAAAAAACAAAACTGCGAGGACCATTTTGAGAATATGGAGAGTATGCGTATGGAGCAAAATACTCAGGCCGGTGAACTCTGTGATCTTCCCAATTCAGAAACATTACTAGGCCACTGAAAAATCTTTTTATTTTCACTCTGAAGCAACCACACACAGTTCCTTGCTAGCCATTGACGCACCACTTACCATATTGGAGATCACTATTTGAAACGAGAAGTAAAACCAACACACATTATGAAATCACATGCTGTGCAAAGCAAACAGTAATAAATATTTGTTCTTTCGACTATTTGAAAAGGAGGAAGCAATGCAAACTTCTCTGTTATCCATTATTCCGAAGTTCAACAAGTAATCGACTTCTGAAAACAGGCACCAAGTGCCAGGAAATAAGTTTAAGAGACAAACTATTTAAACAAGTGGTTGGCACTGCCTCTTTTTACCCTGACCACCTGCAAATAAGAACCGCTTGAATATTATTCTTAAAATCATGTACATTTTCATAATTACTTTTATCAAAGTTCAGAACAAATCAGATTCACCCCTATAAAGCATAGGTTCTTTTCTCCCTATTTAAGCGGCAACTCAGGGAAGGAAAATTTAAAAAAGGAAAATTGAAGAATGGTCATATAGGAGTTACAATTCACAAGCATGTCGAAGGGGACATTAGCATAGATTGTTATCTATTGTTAATGTTTAAGTCATGGTGCCAATATTTCAATACCTTATTCATCTATCTAGTTAAGTGATTAACAGACTCAATTCGTGAGCACATATTACTTTTCTCGCATCCAACAGGCTTTGTTCCCCATGCCATCTTAATTTCTTTTTGGCGAAAATTTCTATAATTTTAGTATTTACATTCTCTATTATACACACCATCTTTCTCACCTTAGAATGTGCGGACATCTAGCTCTGATTCTACTAAATATGTTCCATATCAATTTTTGTTGCTGCAACAGATCACGTGGCAATTCATGGCCCGTTAATTTTGAAATTGTTCCTCCAATCATTTCCACTCCATCTGATTATCAGTCTAGAACTTCCTCTTCATCAATTGATTTTCAAATTCTAAGGCTCTAAAGGTACTCTTAAATGCTTGAAAAAACAGATGGAAAAATGCTAATGGAACAATTATATGATAATAGACGGCTTTGACGAGAAATACCAAATTACAAGAAACAACCTTTTATTCTACAAAAATTCTCTACTAAACAATCATGCTTAAGCCTACATTTTCAAGTAAACTACCTATTATCATCTTGGTAAATTGACACCACTGGCTTAAAACTGAAATTTTTTAGTACTCTACTATCAGACCTGTTTTTATGCCGCATTCGACAAATGTCCCTTTTTTACTAAAGGACCATTTATTAGTTTGTTGTTGAGAAGAACAAAGAAAATTGGCTAAGTGTAAGAAGGTTAAATATACCAAAATCCAAGGAAATAAATCATCTCAAAGGTGAAAAATGCCATCTTGAAAATCATAATTTGGAGTTCAGGCCCTAATTATCAAAGTATATCATGTCCCAACATCCAAACAAGACCTCGGTGAACAAATACAAGTTTTGTTACAGAAATGACAACTCAGCATGAGCGAGAGTTCACAAGGCAATGAAATTTAAATACGTAAGTTAGATTTTTATGAGAGATCAGGGATTTTTGACATAAATATAAGATAAATGTGTGTAGAGTGGGCCCCTAGAAGATCAAGAGGATGCAGAAGAAGAAGTTGATTTCAAGAGGAACTTTAGGGAGTGTTTGGGGATTCCCATGGTTCTATCCCAATGAAGGGGATAAATAATCCTTGATGGAAATTATAATATGACATGTTATCTCCACTGTACTTGACTGGGGTTTAGAGAGGATAGAGTAGAATAATGGGCTGCCAATGGGGATAGAGTAGAATAAGTGGCAAGGAAGACACATAAGAAAATGAAAACTATATTAGAGCTCATATCCCATTTATGTTTAAGCGATTGTTACAATCTCTATATGCTATTCAATCCTACTCTATGGAATTACTGCCCTACGACAGCGCTGCATAAGGGGCAATTGGGCAGAGCCACATTGGATGTAAATTCTACAAATCCTAACATCAGAGTAAGAGACGTTGAGTATATTTCTCACAATTCACTATTCATTCCCCAACTAACCATTATCTTAATGGACCAAATACCGAAGGAGCAACAAAAACTAGATTTGATGCGTAGTGTCAAAGATAAATGAAGATATCGTACAGAGAACAGCCTTGTCATATTTATCGAGCAACCAGTCAGAAATTATGAAAGGCATTTCTACCAAGTAACAGAATAAATGGAATTGACAATTGAAAAGTATGAGGCACAATATCGGAAAAGACATGAATTTACAAGGGAAATGAAAGTGGCAAGGAAGACACATAAATGAAAACTATATTAGAACTCACATCCCATTTATGTTTAAGTGACTGCTACAATCTCTCTATGCTATTCCCTCTTGCAGGATCTTAACTGATTTCTTCAATAAAAGATTTCCTACAATATAAGGCTAAATTACAGAAAACCCCCCTCTAATATCCCGCTTTTCCACTTTACCCCCCTGTCTTTTAAAAGTCGACAACCTGCCCCCTCGTAATTACCGAAATATGCATTTACCCCCCTGCCAGATATGAAAGTCCATCCATGAGCCTCTAATGGATGCATTTACCCTTTCCCCCCTTGCCAGATATGAATTGGTTTCTTACCAATTTGTTACAAGCAATTGGCTCATTAGAGGCTCATGGATGGACTTTCATATCTGGCAGGGGGGTAAATGCATATTTCGGTAATTACGAGGGGGCAGGTTGTCGACTTTTAAAAGACAGGGAGGTAAAATAGAAAAGCGGGATATTAGAGGGGAGTTTTCTGTAATTTAGCCATATAAATACTTAAATTTTTCTCTAATAGATTCACAGAAACCTATCTTAGGCGTGCTTTTCCACGGTCGTATTTTGACTCCCTCATAGACTAAGAAGATCTTTTGATTAGTAATCCCTAGTTCACAATAAAAAGTTACTTACAAAATTCATCTTTTGGTGCTTAATACTCAAGCTACTTGTAAATGAGTAACAGAAAAACAGTTCTTCTTCGGATGATAGGGTCGCACCATATCGTCCAATCGATATCAATATATACATTAGTTTAGTTCAAATGATAAAATAAGTAAGCAATATTTTAGGGGATGTGATTATGGTGTTCAGTTGCTGCCTATTACAAACTGAGATCTGCGCAGAAAGATAGGTTGTGATTCATAATATATCGCGCAGAACTCTAACTAACATAAAGGAAACAAAAACATGTAATTCAAATAACACTAATTACTGCATTAGCCCCAATCAAATGGAAACAGCACAGAAGTTGACAGCTGCATCAGCACTGATAAGAATAGGAGAGCCCTCACCTCACCTTGATTCTTCTTCTTCTTGAGGAGGACGGACGGACTAATTAATAATCATCATCATCAAGATCCTTCTTCGGCCCTGGAATAAATTAATAGGAACGAATCAAATTAAAAAAAAAAAAACAAAGAGAGAGAGAGAATCCTTCTTTGGCGAGTGGGGCAACACAGATCGGAAGATAAACCCTAGAAGGAAGGGAGAGAAGGGAATGGGACCGTGGAGTTCGGGGGGGCGGGAGTCCTTGCCCCAGCCGACGCCACGGGTGGCGTCGAGGTACTGGCGGGCGAGGTGGCGGCACTTCTGGATGTGGTTGACGCCCTCGATGCGGTAGCACCAGCGGAGGCGATCGCGGAGGATCTTGGCCGTCTCGATCTGGATCCACTTTTCCCGCACCAGGTGCTCCCGCATCTCCAGCATCGCCACCGGGTCCCCGTACGGGTTCGCCGGGTCGAACCCGTCCGGCGCCTGCTCGTCGAACTCCACCTTCGCCTTCCGCACCATGATCGACTCTCTCTCTCTCTCTCTACGACTCGGCTGATCCTCGGAGTCCCACCCTCCTTGTGGAACTTTTCTCGCTATTTATTCATGCTTCGAGATTCGTGCGTAATTTCTCGCTATTTATACATGCTTCGAGATTTGTGCGTAATTTTGACCGTATTTGGCTATTTAAAATTTTTGAGTCCCATTAAACACGGGCCCAAATTCCCCACCTAGCTTTTGACCGTATTTTGTTTATTTCACCGGTATTTAAAATTTTTATGACTCAGCCTGCACAGTGAAAATACTGTGACACGTCAAATTTGAGGCACATTAAATAATGGCCCAAATTCCCTACCTAGCTTTTTAATATGGTAGTATTTATCTATAATAAATAACTTTTTAATAATTACTTAGTAGAGAGCCCGCAAATCTATACGTAACATATATTTTATAAAAGAGTAGTGCTAAATTTAATCATTCAATGTTACTTTTTGTTTTCTCTCTCTAAAATGATTTTTATCTCTTTTAATTCAGTCATCTTTTCTTTTGCTGTATCTAACGTAGATTTTGATATCTTTCGGTTCAGCTATTTCTTCTTTTTCTGTATCTACGTATATTTCTATTATTTTTTTAACAGATAAGTTTTAAATTGCTCTAGTGTGGTTTACTTTTTTCTTTTTTTTTTTTTTCTTTTTTTTTTATGATTTAAAAAAATTTACTTAATTTTTTATTTTTTCTATTTTATTTTTCTAAAATTTTTATTTTATCTTTCTATTTTTTACTTTGTCATTCTATTTTTTATAAATTTTTAATTTAACATCTTATTTGATTTATAACTATTTAGTAAAATAAAAATTAAACTATAAACGAGCTACGTGAACTTCAACATATTATTTGAAACATGTAAATAAATGACATTAAAATTAATTTTTAATAACATAATTTTATAAAAAGAAAGAGAATCTAAACTTTATCAAATATTAAAATTATTTTCTATCTTTTATTTTTTAAACAAAAATTTTAAATTTGTTAGAAATATTCTGGACGGCTTGGTGAAAATTAAAACAGGTTATTTGATTAAGCTATCACTCCAATAATTTAAAAATTATGAAAAAGTATGGTATTGTAATAGAAAGACCGTATTCATAGGTAGATTGTAGGTTTTCTACGAGTTTCGATATAAAAAATTATTATTATATATCTATATATTTATTTTTATAAAAATAAAGTTTTAATTATATTATCATAAAAATTCATGTTTTGAAGATATCCATCGAGGATGAGAATGTATTTTTTATTGATGTCGTCATTCGATGGACAGCAAAAATTTTAAATATTGAATAGAAAAAATTTAGTAGGGAATAAATTTGGAAAAAAATAAATATAGATTAGTTGAAAGAGATATAGAAATAATATGAAATAGTCAAGAAACATATTATACTAATTATTGGATATCGTGATGAATAGCAAAAATGGATATTGTGATGAATAGCAAAAAATTTTAAGTATTGAATAGAAAAAATTTCGTAGGGAATAAATTTGAAAAAAAATGAATATGAATTAGTTGAAAGAGATATAGAAATAATATGAAATACTCAAGAAACATATTATCCTGTTTAATTTTTTCTTTCTTTCTCTTAAATTTTTTTTCTTAATTGAGTTTTTTTTCATCGGATTGTATTAGAGCCGAGTCGTAGTATTTCGGTTGTTCTTATAATATTATAAAAAATAATATTTAGTAATATTGGGAGTGGATGCTTTATACCAACATTATCAACATTTAGTAATGTTAGTAATAGTTAATTTATATTAATATTATTTTTAATATTTACAAATATTAAAAATGATTAAATTATACTAATATCAACTAACATTTAATAATATTAAGAATAATTAATTTATACTTAATTTATACCAAGTTATAATATATACTAGTAAATAGCCGCGCTTAGCTACGGATATTTTTTATAATTATCTTTAATAATGTAAGAAAAAATTAATATTTATTTGTAACCTTCATAATAAATTATTTCTGCAGAATTAAAAATTTTATTTTTTTTTCTATTTTTAAATTTAATTCCATGGATTTTAAATTTAAATTAACATTTAAAATCCAAGTATAAATTATTTTAAAATTATATTAAATTTTATATTTTTACTTTGATTTTTTAATTTAATTTCACATATTTTTAATTTAAATTGACATTTAAAATTTAATTACAAAACATAGTTGAATGAAAGTTGTATTATTTAAAATTATTTGAGTTGTATCACAAAAATAAAAAGCTACACCGTTTCAGATTAAGTTGCACTCTCTGTGAGCGAATTAAAATTATACTATTTAAAACAAAAATTATACTATTTAAAATTATTCAAGATTAAGTTTCACCGTATAAAATAAAAGTTGCACATTTTTAGATTAAATTATATAATTTAGAATACGTCTTGATGATGAGATGATAACTATAACAAAAAAAAAAAAAAAAAAAAAAAAAAAAAAAAAAAAAAAAACCAAATTATTAGTAGAGGATATAATAATATAATATTTAAAAAAATTATACTATTTAAATATATATCATACAATATATTCATGCATCCAAAAAAATTACCAACTTAATTTTTTTATTTTGGAGTCATCACTTTTACCATTTTTTCAATTTTTTTTCTATTTTCAAAAACTAAACTTCCAAAAATGAAAAATAACCAAAAACCCTAATCTTCCAATTTTTTTTTTCTATACCCAAAATTCTTAATCTTTCAAAAAAAAAAATTCTATATTTCAATAAAATTTTTTCTTTAAAAAAAAATATATTAAAATTAATTTTTATCATAAAATATCAAGTTGAGGGACTACTTTCTTTTTAAAAATAATAAATTGTTTAAAAAAAATATAAGGATTTTATATTGAATATTTTTTTTTGAGTAACATTATGCACAATTGAGATGAAAAAATAAAAAAATCAAATTATTAGTAGAAAATATAATACTATAATATTTAAATAAATTAATATATCTAAATATATATTACATAATATATTTATACAGCGAGAAAATAACTAATTTAATTTTTTTTTTATTTCTGAGACACCACTTTTTCTGTTTCTTTTTTATCTTCTCTAAATTACACTTTCAAAAGTAAAAAATATCTAAAAAATATTCATCTTTCAATTTTTTTTTTTTTATAATTCAATAAAATTTGTTTTTTTTAAATAATATATTAAAAATAATTCTTAAGGCTTGAGGTAAAGAAAGAAGAGGAAGAGAATGAAGGAGTGGGGGTGACGGTGATGTTTCTATTATGAGAGCTCATCATTCCATCCCATGAAGAATACTGATAAAAAAGAAATGATTATTTCATTATTTTTTTTTCAAGTTTTGAGAATGAAGGAGTGGGGGTGATGGTGATGTAGCCATTGATGGGAACTCACCCTCCCACGAAGAATACTGAAAAAAAAGAAATGATTGTTTCATTATTTTTTTTCAAGTTTTCTTGGTCGAAAAGAAATATTTGTAATTTGTAATTAGAATAAAGGAAGATAAAAAAGTAGAATAAAAATATTTATTTAAAATAAAAAAAAAAGAAGGATTCATGGTTTTCGGATTTCCGTCCGTACTTGTTGCATTTCCGTCACCTCCGATTAATGTGATCAAAATATCATATATATATATATATATATATATATATATATATATATATATATATATATATATATATATATATTATTTATTTATTTATTTTTTTATAATGCTAATGATGACAAAAAAAAAAAAAATGATTTTACTAAGTTATTTTTATATATTTATGTAAATATATGAGTTTCCGAAATCCATAATATCCAACGCAATTGTCATATTGTCCATAATATCCAGCACAATCGTCATATTGTTTCGGCGATTAAGCATCGTCAATTTTTTTTTTTATTGAGCTTATATTCACTTCCTCTGAAGGCGATATTATATTTTACCTAACAATAATTTTATCAGCTTAAATTTTTTTTTTAAATAAATAATGCGGCCTTAAACTTTATATATATATATATATATATATATAAAAATAATTGGATTTTTTTTTATTTAAAAAAATATTGATAATAATTTTATTAGTAAATGAATATTATAGGGTACATATTAATTTAAGCATAGCATAATAATTTTATTATTATTATTATTTTTATTTTTGTCCCCGGTTACTTGCTCACGAAGCTGGGAAGGAGGCGAACGACTTCGGTGGCTTCGGCAGCTTCGGCGACGGCGACGGTGAGGGCTTTGGCGGCTTGGGAGACGAAGTAAGCGAAAAACAAAGGAGATGACGGGGATGCGAGTGATGGACGGGGCAGCTTCGGCGGCAACGCAAGGGGCAGATTTGGTAGCAAAGTGGTGCGGCAACACTCTATGACGGTAATTGGGCGACACGGGGACGGCGACGGAGCAGAGCGACGCGGCGGCGATGGCGACGGGGTAGCGCGGCGACGGCTTGTGGCTACTTCTACTCTTCTTCTGCTAAAAGTATTTTTGTGATTGTCTCCGGCTCTCTCCTTTTTTTTTTTTCTTTTTTTTTTTTTTTAACTAATAAATTCTAATCCTTTTGGCTCCGTTTGGTTCGGATTTAAGAGGGTTTTAGTTATACCGGAGATAGGTATAAATTATGGTTTAAGTCGGAACTAGAGTAAATTTGCGTTTGGTTCGGTTTAAGAATTATATCGGGTTTAGGGAAAATTGTGTTTAGCAAATTAAAGAGAAATAAAAAGAATAAGATGAATAAGAGAGAGATACCTCGAAAATCGCGCCCTTAAAATCCACCTTATTTCACTATTCCGGAGGTGGGAGCTAAGGTTATCCCAGAATAATCCGCTAAGGGAGTTTAGTAATCCCCTAATTAAGGTTTGGGTATAAATTTGGGGATAAGGGGGTTATTCCCCCTTATCCCCCAACCAAACGCAGGCTTCGTGGCTTCAAGCTCTCATGAGCTATGATGAGAATCAAATTTAAGATTTTATTGTTACAAAAAGAAATAGTAATAATTATGCTTGTTGCTTTGAACTATGAAAAGGAGATGGGGTTGGGGGAGAGAGGGTTGAGAAGTAATTTACACATCAGTCCTTCTCAACTCTCAATTAATTATTTAATATATATATATATATATATATATATATATATATATATATATATAGTTGGGCTGAAATGCTATTGATAGCACCAGCCCAACTTTGCCACCCATTTTATATTCTTTGGATTGCGTTGAGATTTGTGAAAGCTATTTAATGAAAAAAAGAAAAAAGAAAAAGTAAAAATTAAATAGCTTTCACAAATCTCAACGCAATCCAAAGGGTATAAAATGGGTGGCAAAGTTGGGCTGGTGCTATCAATAGCATTCCAGCCCAACTCTCTCTCTATATATATATATATATTACTTATATATTATGATATTAAATGTATAAATATTCAATACATTAAATATTTAATTGAATTGTAATTTAATATATTATAATTTTAAGGCTAAATTATATTAAAAAAATTTATAATATATCATTTTTTTTATTTTGTCTTCTGTCTTTCAAAATTTTACATGTTGTACTCTCGTAATTATAGAAATTTTACATTTTATACTCTCGTAATTATAAAATTATGTATTTATCTCCGCCGTATTTTATAAATTAATCTTCAATTTTTTAAATAATATACCAAAAATATCCTCCTCCCCTTCCCTTCCCTTCCCTTATCTTCCCTTTCTCTTTCCTGCGCACATACTCTCTCTCTTCTACAACCATCCTAGGGCTTCTTCCGAAGTGGAACAAAGGGTCCATGCCGCCGCATACGTGGATTTCGCCGTCGACCGCTCCGTGCCCCACCCCTGGGCCACCGACGACGACGACCTCAGGGGCCACCGACGACGACGACCTCGCCGCCCTCTGCGGCTGCCTCGAGCTCGAACTCGAGTCCCTCGCCCACCGCACGATCTTCCTCGGCGCCGTCAGTTCCCGCGATGTCTTCGCCGCGCTGAACAAGTAGCACGGTCTCCGCATCGCGCTCCGCCGCGTCGTCGGCCCCGCCCACCCCTTCAGGCGCGATAACGAGGCCGCCCCCGCGTCCGCGTTTTAGTCCAAGGTCGTGATCACGTTATCGGGCCGGATCGGCGTTTTAGTCCAAGGTCGTGATCACGTTATCGGGCCGGATCGGCGTGGAGAAGATCGAATCCGGAGAAGATCGAAGGAATAGTCGGCGGTGGCAGCAGGGAAACGGAGGTAGCGTACATGAAGGAGGCGGCAGTGGCATTGAGATTAGCAAAGAGGTGATCAGAATGCAGCAGGAGTGGAGGAAAGAGGTAGTGATGGATAAAAAAATTATCATCATTTTACCGATTCTGTTAATTCTAGTTGTCCACTAAAAATAATTTCATAATTAAGAGATACAAAATTTAGGCTTTTGAAATATACGAAGGCAAAGTAAAAAAAATAGTATATTATAAAAAAAATTTCTATTTAGCCTAATTTTAATTAATATTGTGATTGTATATAAATAAATAATTTATTATTGAATGATAATTAATCAAAAAATTATTAATTATTTTTAAATATATTATCTATTATTTATTATTTAAAAATTAGTATCATATTTATTATAAACAACAAAATTTAGTAATAATGTTGTTTGTGGATATTTTATTTTAACATTAGTGATATTTAACAATATTAGAAATTATTAATTTATATTAATATCAACAATATTTATAAATATTAAAAATTATTATATTATACCAATATCAACAACATTTAGTAATGTTTAAAATAATTAACTTATACCAACATATAATATATATATATATATATTGTTAAATCTACTTATATAACAATACTTATTATATATCTCTTCATACTTAATATTAGTAACATTTCATTTTATTTAAATTTTGATAAAAAAAATCACTAACTCGGACATAAATACTGCTAATAATTTTAATATTAATTTAATATTTTTTAGCAATAATAATACATGTCATAAAAATATATAAAAAAATTTAATCTAATTTTAGTAATATTAGAACTAATCAAAATTGAACTCAACTATTCATATTGTATATTTATAAAATAAACCATCAAATATATCAATCTATTACATCTCTCCACATTACAGTCAAATGTATATACAATATAAAATTACTACAAATTTTATTTACGATATTCTTTTTTATATTTTTCATAGGTGTCTATAATTTTTATTTCAACAAAAAAAAAAAATTAAGACTATTATTTTTGAATGAGTATTTTAAAATATATTGACTACTATATATAATACTGGAGTATTAGGAGTAAGAAAGTGAAGAAGAGAAGAGTAAAGATGGTATGAAGTATCAGGAGGAAGAGGGTGAAGAAGGGAATAGTATAGTATGAAAAGAAGAAGATAAGAGTAAAGATAGTCTGAAGAGAAGAGTAAAGATGGTATGAAGTATCAGAAGGAAGAGAGTGAAGAAGGGAAGATAGTATGAACTGAAGTGTAAGATTGAAAATTACAGTATCCAGCTCTGTATCTTGGTTGGTTAGCGGATTGGATAACAATGATGCCTAATAGGAAGCAACTAATAGGAAGCAACTCCAGTAAAATACAACAGTTGGTTAGCGGATTGGATAACAATGATGCCTAATAGGAAGCAACTCCAGTAAAATACAACAGTGCGAAGTAATAAGCCCAAACTTAGCCCAGTCATACTTGGATTAGGCTCAATTGCCAATTGTCTTTTTTACTAATTAGTCTGAAAGAGTATAAAAGGAAAATTACAGGATATGAGTATTAAAAAAATATCAAATTTAAGTATTAAAAAAATATCAAATTTAAATTTTACTATCTTTCTTCTCTCTCGTCTCTACTTTCTCTTTATCCTTCTTATTCTCATTCTTAATTTTCAAATCCACAATGGATCCGATCTCTCATCACGGCATTAGCACCAGATTGTAAGTCCTTTATCCCTACCGCTATACTCGCCTCAAAACGATATCATAATCAAGAGTTGCGGATCGTCGGATTAGAACAATATTATATCAGAGCCGATTCGAGCCCAGGAAATATGCAATGTACCATAATGTCGATCCAAGCCACAATGTAGCCACCATTTTTAATCAATTCGACAAGATAGATTGACTAGCGATTTTAGTTTTTCGAGATCAGACTCGAATTTGCAAGTTAGGGTACAGTTTACTCGAAAACGGTACAATTTACACTTTTTGACTTACAATATTCCTATATATTATATTTTAATTTCGAATCCACATTCCAACTTATCAAAATTTAATTTTGAATTTTTTGAGTATTACATAGATTGTCTAAAATTTTTCGACATAGTTAAATATTTGTATTGTTAGTAAATAATATTGAAAGTGAATATTTATAGCAACATTAGTAACATTTATTAATGTTGGTAATAGTTAATTTATATTAATATCAGCAACATTTATAAATATAAAAATTATTAAATTATACCAATATCATTCATATTTAATAGTGTTCAGAATGATTAAATTATACTAACATATAATATATGTTACTATGTTATGATATTTGATGTATAAATAAGTTAAATATTAATACATACATCTGATTTTATATGGATAAATAGTTTATTATTGAAAGATAATTAATTAAAAAATTATTGATTATTTTTAAATATATTATATATTTTTGGTTATTTAAAAATTATTATAATATTTATTGTAAAGAACAATATTTAATATTTAGCAATGTTGGAAGTGGATGTTTTATTTCAACATTAGTGATATTTAATAATATTAGAAATTGTTAATTTATATTAATATCAACAATATTTATAAATATTAAAAATTATCGAATATCAACAACATTTAGTAATATTGAGAATAATTAATTTATACCAATATATATAATATATATGTTACTAAATCTATATATTACTAAATCTACTTTTATAACAATACTTATTATATATCTCTTTATACTTAATATTTGTAACGTTTTCTTTAATTTAAATGTTGGTAAAAAAATTACCAACTCGTACATAATCAATGCTAAATATTAAATATTGCTAATAATTTTAATATTAATTTGTTTTTTAGCAATAATAATACATGCCACTAAAATATATCTAAATTTTAATCTAATTTAAATAATATTATGTTCAAACTAATTAAAATTAAACTCAACTCTTCATACTATAGGTTTATAAAATGAGCCGGTTCTTTTGACGAGAGCTCGTGTGTTCATTATCAATTTCATACTCGGTCGTCATATATAAATTTCATACTCGGCCGTCAACCTTATAACGGAAGTCTCATCATCCAAAATTGAAATCAAAACAGTAAAACCCTACTTCAATCACCTTTCTTTACAAACTTCTCTTTCTATATGATGGGCCGAAAATTCTTAACAAAACCATAAACTAATAAAATTGAGAACCATAAAAAATGCATAAAGAAGTTATATTTATCATGTTTCATTCTTAAATTGTATTAGTTTTATGAGAAATCAATCATGCAAAATGTTCATAATTTTGTGCAATCTCGAATTCGGATTCCTCCAATGGATCAGCAAAATTTAAGGTGCAACCCTTTGAAGTTTACCGATTTACAGTCAAATTAATATGAGAACGAATCAAAGAATCCCCAAAAAAAATAAGAGTATGTTTCTATAGGTAAGGTTTCGTTCAAGAAAGATACGAATGTTGGGTTTTAATTAGTTTTTTTTTTGTGATTTAAAACTTGCATTTTGGCCTTTGGACTTTTCTGAGCAGCCCAATATCAATAGGCTTTGCCTGGGAGCCCAAACCTATTTTTCCTCTACATGTGATGTTTAGTCCCACATCGGAAATTCATCACAGGGTGAGTTTATTTACTCCCTCTATTGTGTATGTATTGGTTAGTAAGTGAGAGCCCATTTGACTTTTGGCTTTTGCCTTTAAAGCCTACATTGGAAACTTGTTTCTCGGCTACCTGGGCTGCCCGAGAAAGCTACCCAATTTGTGGGCTGCCCGAGAAAGGACCCGTTAAAGCTACCCAATTTGTGAGCTGCCCGAGAAAGGACCCGTTAAAGCTACCCAATTTGTGAGCTGCCCGAGAAAGAATCCGTTAGCCCGAGAAAGCTACCCAACCCAATTTGTGGGCTGCCCGAGAAAGCTACCCAATTTGTGGGCTGCCCGAGAAAGGATCAGTTAAACTTGTTTCTCGGCTGCCCAATTTGTGGGCTGCCCGAGAAAGCTACCCAATTTGTGGGCTGCCCGAGAAAGGACCCGTTAAACTTAAATTGGGCAGCCCGAGAAAGCTACCCAATTTGTGGGCTGCCCGAGAAAGGACCCGTTAAACTTGTTTCTCGGCTACCGAATTTGTGGGCTACCCGAGAAAGCTACCCAATTTGTGGGCTGCCTACATTGGAAACTTGTTTCTCGGCTACCCAATTTGTGGGCTGCCCGAGAAAGCTACCCAATTTGTGGGCTGCCCGAGAAAAGACCTGTTAAACTTGTTTCTCGGCTACCCAATTTGTGGGCTGCCCGAGAAAGCTACCAATTTGTGGGCTGCCCGAGAAAGGACCCGCTAAACTTGTTTCTCGGCTACCCAATTTGTGGGCTGCCCGAGAAAGCTACCCAATTTGTGCGCTGCCCGAGAAAGGACCCGTGGAGCTTCCGTTGGAGCTTGTCTCCTGTGGGTTTTGGGCTCTTTAAAAAGAGAGCATAAGAGAGCTTGTGGAAACTTTGTGGAAACTTGTTTTCTCGGCTACCCATCCGTTGGAGCTTCCGTTGGAGCTTGTCTCCTGTGGGTTTTGGGCTCTTTAAAAAGAGAGCATAAGAGAGCTTATGGAAACTTGTTTTTCGGCTACCCAATTTGTGGGCTGCCCGAGAAAGGACCCGTTGGAGCTTGTCTCCTGTGGGTTTTGGGATCTTTAAAAAGAGAAAGGACCCGTTGGAGCTTCCGTTGGAGCTTGTCTCCTGTGGGTTTTGGGCTCTTTAAAAAGAGAGCATAAGAGAGCTTGTGGAAACTTGTTTCTCGGCTACCCAATTTGTGGGCTGCCCGAGAAAGCTACCCAATTTGTGGGCTGCCTACATTGGAAACTTGTTTCTCGGCTACCCAATTTGTGGGCTGCCCAAGAAAGCTACCTAATTTGTGGGCTGCCTACATTGGAAACTTGTTTCTCGGCTACCCAATTTGTGGGCTGCCCGAGAAAGCTACCTAATTTGTGGGCTGTCCGAGAAAGGACCCGTTAAACTTGTTTCTCGGTTACCCAATTTGTGGGCTACCCGAGAAAGCTACCCAATTTGTGCGCTGCCCGAGAAAGGACCCGTGGAGCTTCCGTTGGAGCTTGTCTCCTGTGGGTTTTGGGCTCTTTAAAAAAAAAGCATAAGAGAGCTTGTGGAAACTTGTTTCTCGGCTACCCACCCGTTGGAGCTTGTCTCATGTGGGTTTTGGGCTCTTTAAAAAGAGAGCATAAGAGAGCTTATGGAAACTTATTTTTCGGCTACCCAATTTGTGGGCTGCCCGAGAAAGGACCCGTTGGAGCTTCCGTTGGAGCTTGTCTCCTGTGGGTTTTGGTCTCTTTAAAAAGAGAACATAAGAGAGCTTGTGGAAACTTGTTTCTCGGCTACCCAATTTGTGGGCTGCCCGAGAAAGGACCCGAGAGCTTGTGGAAACTTGTTTCTCGGCTACCCAATTTGTGGGCTGCCCGAGAAAGGACCTGTTAAACTTGTTTCTCGGCTACCCAATTTGTGGGCTGCCCGAGAAAGCTACTCAATTTGTGGGCTGCCCGAGAAAGGACCTATTGGAGCTTGTCTCCTGTGGGTTTTTGGGCTCTTTAAAAAGAGAGCATAAGAGAGCTTATGGAAACTTATTTTTCGGCTACCCAATTTGTGGGCTGCCCGAGAAAGGACCCGTTGGAGCTTCCGTTGGAGCTTGTCTCCTGTGGGTTTTGGGCTCTTTAAAAAGAGAGCATAAGAGAGCTTGTGGAATTGAGAGAGCATCTTCTCTTAAGCTTCAATTTTTCCTCTCTGATTTACATAAAAAGTATATTGAGATTTGATTTTTCCTCTTTGAGATTTACACACAATGATTTTTCTTCTTTGAGTTTTTGGCTTTTGCCTTTAAAGCCTACATTAGGAACTTATTTCTCGGGCTACCCAAAGACTTTCCTTGGAAAGGGCCTTTGTGGGCTGTCCGAGAAAGGACCCGTTGGAGCTTGTCTTTTGTGGGTTTTGGGCTCTTTAAAAAGAGAGCTTGTGAGCTAAGGGAATTGAGTGAGCATCTTCTCTTAAGCTTCAATTTTTCCTCTCTAATTTAAATAAAAAGTATATTGAGATTTACACACAATGATTTTTCCTCTTTGAGTTTCTATTTTGCTGGATCTCTGAAAACTGTTGGGTTCGCTACGCACCATCCTGGAGTCGTTGCCGACGGGGTGGACAGTGGTCGTTGTATCGCTAGGGGTGATTGCCGGAGCCTCGCACGTAGAGGGGCAATCTTGCTTCTAGGACAGTGCTCACGTACGCCTCGATATTCACAGACTTCATTGTTTTATAATATTCTGAGTTTAAATTAAGTTTAAATTATTTAAAAAAATTAATTTGAAAAGATAAATTTTTCCAACAATCTAGAAGCAAGATTAAATTAATTTATCTTTTCTTTTCTTCTAGTATAATTATTATCAAACTGTGAGTTAGATAATTATTCATTTTGTATGCTCTGTGATACATCTAAATATAATATTGTTAGCACTATTAGTATAATACATCTCTGTTAAATACTTTTGCAACCTACTATACACTATTGCGCGCGTGACTACTTCCTTAATTAATTTTTTTTTTTCTAATACTGCTTGTATTAATAATATTGTGTTGCTATAATTATTTAATCTACAATTTCAGATATACAACTCTGTTAATTTTTTTTTAAGTCTTCTAAAAACCGAGAGTACATTTAATTAATAATATTGTTGTGTTAGTAATACTTGCTGTTACACTGTTATAATATTAATTAAAAATACATCTTTATATAGTGGTTGGTTTTTTACACTATTAATTAAAATAGTATAATCTTTGTTAATTAAATTTTAACATGTTATCTGTTTCTCTAAAATTATTGTTCATTAAATTTAAACCTATCAACTTAGATTAACTATTTTTAACCTAGAACAATTTTGTGACATTATTTTAGATTATTGATTAAACAGATTTGGATTTATGGAGGATTCGTATTCGGCGAAACCTTTTACTTTTGATGGTCGTAATTTTAGAAGGTGGCAAAATCAAATGCGATTCTGGCTCACCACGCTGGGACTTGTTCCTGCTATAATGAAACTGCACCTGATGGTGCTATTCAGTCTGTGGCAAACCGCCCTCAGACTCGCAGCCAGTCTCAGAGTGCTCCTACACCTCCTGGTGTTGCACCTGCACCTATACCTGTGCCTCCTACTGATCCTGCTATGATTAATTATTATTGTCTGAACCGGATCCTTAGCACCCTATCTGATAAGCTTTATGATATTTACTGTAATAGTCAGAATGCTAGGGAACTCTGGATTTCCTTAGAACAAAAGTATGGTCAGATTGATCCTACTAAGAAGAGATACCAAGCTTCAGATTTGCTCAAGTTTAAATTGGTAGATAGTAAACCAATGTCTGACCAACTACAGAATTTTGAGTACATTATTGAGCAGCTTAGATCTAGTGGTATAGATCTAGATGAGAGTTTTCTAGTTGCCACTTTAATAGATAAGTTGCCTCCTTCTTGGTCTAGCCATGCCAATAATCTGAACCACAATCAAAGAGAATTTTTTCTGAATTTTGTCCTAAGATCTCTTACGATAGAAGAAACCAACCGAGCTAGAGATAAGAAGCCTAACGAGCCTTCTACCCAAGCCAACCTAGTAGAGAACCCGAAACCTAAGAGTAGAAATTTTCAACCCTTTAGAAACTTTAAGAAGAAGTCTTTCCAACATAGAAAGTTCAACCCAAACTTTAAGAAGCCTGCACCTAAGGGGAGTGGAGTGAATTCTGGATGCTTTGTGTGCAGGAAGACGAACCACTTTGCGAAGGACTGCTATTATCGCAAGACTCGACCTTCCGCGCCAAAGAAGAAGGGAGCTCCTCCTGAGCGTCAGCTGAACATGTTGACTCATGTACCCAGCCCTTCTGACTTACTATCAGGTTAGGAACTAGCTTACCCGATGTTAACCTTGCTTTTAGTTCTTCTGATTGGTGGATTGACACTGGAGCAAATGTACATGCTCGCTCTGACCGTTCTTGGTTTTCCACTTATCAGGACTCAAGTGGAGTATCGGTGAACATGAAAAATGCAGCATCTTCGCGCGTGCTTGGGACTGGTCGAGTGGACCTGAAGTTGACCTCTGGGAAGACTCTTTCCTTGCACGGCGTGCATCATGTTCCTGATCTTAGGAAGAACTTGCTTAGTGCTTCTCTTTTAGTTCAGCAAGATTTTAAGTTTGTTTTTGAATGTAATAAGGTAGTAATTACTAAATGAGTGAACTTTTTTGGAAAAGAATTTTTGAGTGATGGTTTATTTAAGCTTTCTGTGATGACTTATACTATTAATGAAAGTATAATTTTGAATGTTGTTTCATCTAATGTTTGGCATGAAAGATTGGGACATGTGAATTTTAATACTATTAAGATATTGATGAATTTTGATTTAATTCCTAAGTCTGTTTCAAATGATCATAGATGTGAAATATGTGTGCAAGCTAAGAAACCTAGAAGACCATTTAGATCTGTAGATAGAGACTCTGATCTGCTAGAACTTATACACAGTGATGTTTGTGATGGATGTAGACCCAGTAGGGGTGGAAGCAAATATTTTGTAATATTCATTGATGATCATTTAAAGTATTGTTATATTTATTTGATTAAGAATAAAAATGAAGTTTTGAATAAATTTAAGATCTATAAAGCTGAGGTTGAAAATCAATTGGATAAGAATATTAAGATTTTAAGATCTAATTGAGGAGGTGAATATATATCAAATGAGATGACTGTTTTCTGTCAAGAATTTGAAATTGTAGATCAAGTGACTGCACCTTATACACCTCAATCTAATGGAGTAGCTGAAAGAAAAAATAGAACTTTGATGGATATGGTAAATTCGATGATTATTAGTTCTGGTGCACCCGAGAACTTGTGGGGTGAAGCTTTGATGACTGCTTTTGTAATTCTTAATAGGATTCCCCACAAGAGTTCTTCTGTATCTTCTTATGAAATTTGGAAGGGTAGGAAACCTAATCTGAATTATTTTAAAGTGTGGAGTTGCCTACCTAAAGTAAAGATTCCTGAAAATAAGAAGAGAAAGATTGGCCCTAAGACTGTGGATACTATTTTCTTAGGCTATGCAGATGGTAGTAATGCTAATAGATTCTTGGTGGTAAATTTCGAGGTTAATGAGATTTCTAACAATACAATTATTGAAGCTAGAGATGCAGTATACTTTGAGGATATCTTTACTTTTAGAACTAGAGTAGATAGACATGTTCCTGAGACTATAGATGGATCTAGTAGACTCAGCACTAGTGAATCTATAGAAGAGTCTGAACCTAGGAGAAGTAAGCGTCCTAGGATTGAGAAGACTTTTGGTGATGATTTCTGTGTCCTTCTTGTAGAAGATACTCCTTCCACCTTTGACCAAGTTATGACTTATGTAGATGCATCATTTTGGAAAGAAGCTGTTAAGTTGGAGATGCAATCTATTCTACAGAATCATACTTGGAAGTCATCTGATTTACCTATAGGTTGTAAGCCTGTAGAATGTAGATGGATCTGTAGAAAATTATAAGGCTAGACTTGTAGCTCAGGATTTTTTCCAGAAGCCTGGTGTTGATTATTTTGATGTTTATGCTCCTGTAGCTAGGATTACTTCTATTAGGATTCTGCTAGCTTTAGCCTCTGTCCATAATTTGATTATTCATCAGATGGATGTTAAGACTGCTTTTCTAAATGGTGATTTAGAAAAAGAGATTTATATGAAGCAACCTGAGGGATTTATTGTTGCTGGACATGAAAACAAAGTTTGCAAGTTGACAAAATCTTTATATGGACTTAAACAAGCTCCAAAGCAATGGCATTTGAAATTTGACTCTGTAGTTGTGAAAACTGGTTTTCATGTGAACATATCTGATAAATGTGTGTACTCTAAGAAATACAATGGACAGATAGTAATCCTATGTTTGTATGTTGATGATATTTTGATCTTTAGAACAAATATGGATGTGATAATGAATATTAAGAAATTACTTAATAATAACTTTGATATGAAGGATCTTGGGTAAGCTGATGTGATTCTGAATATGAAGATCATAAGAAAATCAAATGAAATTATTATGAACCAATCTCACTACAGTGAATAAGTGTTAAAGAAATTTGGATATTTTGATTCTAAGATTGTTGTAACACCTTATGATCCTAGTGTACATCTTAAGAAAAATAAAGGTAATCCTATAGGACAGAATAGATATGCTCAGATTATAGGATCTCTAGGTTATCTTGTAGATTACACTAGACCTGATTTAGCATATGCTGTGAACAGATTGAGAAGATATACCCATAACCCTAATAGAGAATATTGGAATGCTTTAGAAAGAGTTTTGAGATATCTGAAAGGCACTGTATCTTATGGATTACATTTTTGTGGATTCCCTGCAGTATTAGAAGGATTTAGTGATGCTAATAGGATAAGTGATACAGCTGATGTGAAGTCAACTACTGGATTTGTTTTTCTTCTTGGTGGAGCAGTTGTTTCTTGGAAGTCATCGAAATAATCATTGATAGGTAGAAGTACAATGAAATCTGAATTAATAGCTTTAGATACCACTGTAGCAGAGGCTAAGTGGATTAGAGAATTTCTGTATGACTTGTCACTGATGGAGCGACCTTTGGCACCTGTCTGTATACATTGTGATTGTAGATCTGCTATTGACAAGTGTGCTCAAGAAAATATGGAAACAAAGTTGAATAGATTTATGAAAGTAAGACACAAGTATATTCGGCAGAATATTAAGGAAAAATGTAATTGCATTGGAATTTATGAGATCTGCAAAGAACCTAGCTGATCAGCTTACTAAAGGTTTGTCTAGGACAGTGATCCTAGAATCGTCGAGGGGGATGGGGCTTAGCCCACAATAGAAACTATCGGCGACGGTAATCCAACCTCTTGGAGGTTCAATGGGTAGAAACAAGTCGAATTGGTAGTTGTGCGGAGCACTGATTTTATATACTCATCCCTATGACGACAGTGCTCATTTATGCAAGTGGATAGTAAGGGTTCTTACCCTGAATGGTTCCGAGACCCTTGAGGCAGGGTGTGACCTTGCAGGCACCCTTATCAGGACCTACTACATGTGTGTAGTCGTGAGGCTGCGACTGTGGGAAGAGGGAGGTTCCCTAAAAACACACATGAATCGATATAAGCGCATGGCCATAAAAGCGCTAACCCGCATAGAACCTAAACGGCTGTACCATATGTACTGTTTGTGAAAATCTGATTCACCGGCGTTGGTTCAAGGCGAAGTCCACCATTGTGCCCTCGAATGTACATAGACCTGTACTAAGTGAAGGTTCAAACCCGAAAGGTACCTTCGCCGAATACGTGGTATAAGGGATCCAGTATCTATTTTAGTTTTTGTATTTCTTTTACTTTATTTTGTATTTCGTTTTTACAAGTTTTAAATCATGTGGGGATTGTTGGGTTTTAATTAATTTTTTTGTGTGATTTAAAACTTGCATTTTGGCCTTTGGGCTTTTCTGGGCAGCCCAATATCAATGGACTTTGCCTGGGAGCCCAAACCCATTTTCCCTCTGCATGTGATGTTTAGTCCCACATCGAAAATTCATCACATGTAGAGTTGATTTATTTACTCATTCTCTTGTGTATGTATTGATTAGGAAGTGAGAGCAAGGCTTTTCCAATACATTGAGATTTACAGATAATGATTTTTCCACTTTGAGTTTCTATTTTGCTGGATCTCTGAAACCTGTTGGGTTCGCTACACACCATCCCGGAGTCGTTGCCGACGGGATGGACAGTGGTCGTTGTATCCCTAGGGTTGATTGCCGGAGCCTCGCACATAGAGGGGCAATCTTGCTTCTAGGACAGTACTCACGCACGCCTCGGCATTCACAGGCTTCATCTAAACTTTGTTTATTATATTCTGAGTTTAAATTAAGTTTAAATTATTTAAAAGAATTAATTTGAAAAGATAAATTTTTCCAACAACAAATACCGTCAAATGAGAGAGCATCTACATTGAGATTTACACACAATAATTTTTCCACTTTGAGTTTCTATTTTGCTGGATCTCTGAAACCTGTTGGGTTCGCTACATACCATCCCGGAGTCGTTGCCGACGGGGTGGACAGTGGTCGTTGTATCCCTAGGGTTGATTGCCGGAGCCTCGCACATAGAGGGGCAATCTTGCTTCTAGGACAGTGCTCACGCACGCCTTGACATTCACAGGCTTCATCTAAACTTTATTTTATAATATTCTGAGTTTAAATTAAGTTTAAATTATTTAAAAGAATTAATTTGAAAAGATAAATTTTTCCAACAACAAATACCGTCAAGTTCTAATATCAAACATACTGTAATATGTCATGTATATAGTGGCGAAAAATTACGAGTGAGGTATGGGCTCAAATAACTCACCGGGAACAAAGTTGACCTGAATCACATTTCCAATCTCGCTATTGTCGTGGATGATACCTGCCTTTTGCACAATATTTGGGAGCAATTCTACTTCCTGCTTCGTTAATGGGAATTCGGTATCGAGTTCATGGCAAACGCTTTCCTTCATTGTCTTCTTTTTTAAAATTTTTGATCGGACTCTTCACGACTACTGCTACGCTTGGATGAGAGTTTCAGAAACTTTTGAAGTTATTGCATTAATCCGTTTCCTTTCGTTAACGGGAGGTCGGTATCGAGTTTATGGCAAACGATTCCCTTCATTGTCTTATCTTTTAAAAAAATTTTGATCTGACTCTTCAGACTACTGCAACACTTGGATGAGAGTTTCAGATGCTTTTGAAGTATTGCATTAATCCGCTTCCTTTAGAGCTTTTATAGCCAACTTGTTACGGTTCATGAAGCATGCCTACATTGTAATAC
Source organism: Tillandsia fasciculata (assembly GCA_029168755.2). NCBI lineage: Eukaryota > Viridiplantae > Streptophyta > Magnoliopsida > Poales > Bromeliaceae > Tillandsia > Tillandsia fasciculata. The sequence continues at coordinate 5,106,650 of CM054931.1, forward strand.
TCGAAAAATTCAAATTAGAATTTAATAAATTCGAATGTGAATCTGAAATCAAAATATAGTGTCTGAAAATATTATAAGTCAAAAAGTGCAGATTGTACAGTTTTCGAAAAAAATGTCCTTCAACTTATAGATCCGAGCATGAACTCGAAAAACTAAACTCGCTAGTAAATCTGTCTTGTCGAATTGATTAAAAATAGTGCAAACCGATTTTCGATCTGATGGTCGGATCGTCTCGAAAATAGTAAAAAATAAAGTGAGGTCCACGACTTAAGTCGTGAATAGTAACCCCTGATTTAATTTTCTTGCCGGCTAACGTCGGCCGTTAGACTGTCTGGAGTCTGGAGTGTGAATTTGACGATCCAGATAATTGATCTAAACGGTCTTATCGTTCTGAGCGCAGTGGTGCAGACGAAATTTGTGTTTGACGAGCCTAAAGTATCGTAAAGCATGCCAAGTAGTAGAACTAGCTGTGTAAGATGGATTTAAGAATTATCGAAGCTCGAATTCAGCGAAGCAAAATCACTAGTCAATAGGTTTCGTTGAGCCGGACGTCGTGGTGTCATCCGTTTTTCAGTTTGACGATCCGATTGTCTCGAAAAGCGTGAATTAAAAAATTTACAGTATTTTGCGAAGAAGCCTAATATTTTATGAACCAAATTCCGTTAGACTTCTTATAAAGGATAAAGTCAAAATCTATATGCAAATTCAAATCCATCATATTTTTATTTTTTATAGCTGTATTCAAATTCATATCCATTTAATATCGGGTAAATCCATTCCGTTCGGATTAGGATCGGATTCGGATTCGAATAAAATTTCGAGTATCCGTGCTCATTAATATCTATAGATATACAATATATATTTTATTTATTTTAAGATGGAAATTTATTTATTAATAAGTGACTAGTAAAATTTATACGAATAAATTATAAAATATATATCTTATTTGAAATGTAAAAATAAAATAAAATATTTTTTCTAAAAAATAAGTAACTAATGTCCAACCTAGCCGTCTTTAAAATTTTTTTTTCTCAATCTAGCCTTCTTTTTAAAATTTCCAATCTAGCCTCATTTGAATAAATTAGCAAAAAAAAAAAAAATTAATATTATTAATATGAGTTTTTATGTTAATTAGAAGATTTTTTTTTTTTCTTTCAACCCACTTTCTAAATAATTTAAATTTTATTAATTTAAATTATTATTTAATAATAATAATAATATTATTATAATAATATTATTATTATATTATTATTATTATTATTATTATTATTATTATTATTATTATTTTATTTAACTATACTATGAATATTATTAAATATATGATAAAATTACACGCAAAAAATAAAATTTGACATTATTGAAAATAAATATAATACAAAATAATATAATTATATACTAATAATAATAATAATAATAATAATAATAATAATAATAATAATAATAATATACACACTCGATATGATTAAATATTAAATATTACTAAAATGAATATAAATAAAAATAATACGACTATACATACTTACGTAATTAATTATTCGATATAATTACTTAAAGTAACAGTTGATATAACTAAAAAATTAATATTATATTAAAATAATATGATTATATATTATATAAAAATCAAAGTGATATAATTATACAGTAAATATAGTGTGTCTTAAAAAATAATAATAAAAAAAAAATCTCTCTTTCCTAATTAATATATAAACTCATATTAATATATTAAATTATTTTTTTTATTTATTAAAAATATTTTTTTTTAAAGAAAGTTAAATTATGCATTAGTTCAAAATTAAGTACCTTAAAAAAAAAAAAAAAAAAAAAAAAAAACTACTGTTGCCCAGCCCATCATGATATTTTGTCCGTTATTGACGTGACACGTCACTACAACCCCAATTGGACCAAATCACTCCATCCGTCAACCCTATGGTCCTTATCCTCTCGGGCCCTACTAATCCTACGATCCTGATGTTACCATCGTTCCCCTTTACTTGAGTCGTAGCCGTCTATCGGAGCCTACTAATCCTACGATCCTGATGTCACCATCGATCCCCTTTACTTGAGTCGTAGCCGTCCATCAAACTACTATTCGTCGAGAAGCTAAAACCACCCTCAATTATTTATTATATTTATATTTATAAAATTTTAATTTCTGACTTGCCGAGACCTACAAGTCAAATAGATTTAAAATATTATTAAATTTATTGAAAATTTTGTTAAATTTTTAAAAATATATAACCAGTTTAAATTGACTATATAATTTTTTAAAATTAATTTTACTATCTAATATTTTATGATTTGCTTGATTTGAACCAATCAACACTATTTTAAACTTTAATTTTAATTTAATTATTTATTTTAATAAATTTATAGTTTGAAAATTATATTAATTATACTAAGTAAATCTTATAAAGATAAAACTCAAGTTCAAATCTTAAAATTAAAATATCTACTGATTCAAATTAAATAAATTAAATAATTAAATAGTATAATCAAAATATTAAAAGATTATGTATATTTTTATTATAATTTTAATTTGTTGTAACAAATAAAATTATAATAATTAATAAAAATTAGGATATATAGCAATTAAATTTTATGATAAATGGTTAATTTTATTAAATAGAATAGTTAAAATAAATAATTAAGTTATGGACGAGTTTGGAAAAATGTGTTAAGTTTTAGAGTGAAGAAAAGGAAGAGAGATTTTGGTTGGGGTTTGACTTTGGTGTTGGGGGGGGGGTGTTCCCGGGTTCGGTCACCCCTTCTTCTCCCCGCCGGGGCGATCGACACGTGGCGGTCGCTCGGGAGGCGAATTCTCTGGCGGGGATCGGTTTCTGTCCCCTCGCGCAGTTAAAGACCTGCATTTACCGCGTACGGTAAAACCCAGTAATTAATTACCCCAGTAATGGCGCGGTGAGGAGAGAGAAAGAGAAAGCGAAAGCGAAAGAGAAAGAGAAAGAGAAGGAGAAAGAGGAGGTGAGGGAGAAGCGACTGCGAAGGAGGAGAAGAAGAGCGAGTAATCTTCCTCTTCCATATTTTTTTTTCTCTCAATAGTATCAACCAACACACCCACAGTGGTATGGTCTTATTTTCTTATGATTTGTTTTTTTGGTTTTATCTGAGGATTTACTCGTCTAATTTTTAGTTTAGTACACGGTAAAAATGTATGGGGATTGCCAAGTGATGTCGTCGATGGTGGGAGGAGGAGGAGGGAACGTGGTGTCCACCGACTCCCTCTTCTCCTCGCCGATCCGAAACCCTAGCTTGGGTTTTATGACCAATATGCCCTTCCACGCCTTCTCCGCTGCTCTAGTACCTGTGAGTACATGATACCTCCGTATGATCTCTCCCTATCCTCTCCCCTTCCTATTTTTAGTTACCTTTTTTTCCTTTTTGGGGACTAAAATCAAAAGCGAGTGATTTGATGGTGCCCGTGTGTGTGTGTTTTTTCCTTTTATTTTTCTTTTTTTTTTTTGGTGGATTTTTTTTATTTTTTATTTTTTTATTTTTTTTTGTGCTGGGGGGCGAAGAAGGAGGAGGGGATGATGGTGATGGGGAGGGGCGGAGCGGCGAAGGAGGAGGAGGTCGAGAGCGGCGGCTCCGGTAGCGGACACTTGGACGGCCTGGGATCGGGCAGTGGACACGTGGACGGCCTCAGTTGCGGGGAGGAGCACGATAACGAACACGAGAAGCTCCTGCAGCAGCAGCAACAGCAGCTAACGCCGTCGGGGACCGCGAAGAAGAAGCGCTACCACCGCCACACCACGCACCAGATTCAAGAAATGGAAACGTGAGATTATCACACTCTCATGTACCATACTATTATTTAAAAAATATATATATTTTTTCGTTATATTTGTATTTAACAAAAATAAGTGTATTCGAGTTTGAGAGGGTATTTTTTTTAATAACAGTAATTTGGTTAATAAAATAATTAATCAGGTTGTTTAAGGAATGTCCGCACCCGGACGACAAGCAGCGGCTGAAGCTGAGCCAGGAACTCGGCCTGAAACCCCGCCAAGTCAAATTCTGGTTCCAGAACCGCCGCACCCAGATGAAGGTGCGCACGTTAGCCCTCCCTCTCCTCCCTCTCCTCCCTTCTCTACCATGCACACTCCCGTTGTATCATTTTTTTTTTTTCTTTTTAAAAAGAAGGTAATAATATAATATTTTTATGCGTACGGTGGTGCTGTCGGACGAAATAGGCGCAACAAGATCGGGCGGACAACTTGGTACTGCGGACGGAGAATGAGAGCTTGAAGAACGATAATTTTCGCTTGCAGGCCGCCATTCGGAATGTCGTCTGCCCCAACTGCGGCAGCCCCGCCGTCCTCGGCGAGATGTCCTTCGACGAGCACCACCTCCGCATCGAGAACGCCCGCCTCAAAGACGAGGTACGTGCGTGCTGCTTATGCCCCACCTCTAAAAAGGACTAAAATCCTATGCGATCATCAAACTACGTGCTTAGACGAATTATGGCTATAATGCAGCTCGAGCGCCTCACGTGCATTGCATCCCGCTACAGCGGCAGCAGCAGTCGACCGATGCAGCCGCTTGGAGCGGCCGCGCCGATAATGATGCCGTCGCTTGACCTCGACATGGGCATATACTCGAGGCACTTCAGCGAGCCCGCATTGGCAAATTGCACTGATATGATTCCGGATGGCCACCAGCCGTTTGCCGGAATGCCGATTATGGATCAAGACAAACCACTTGTGCTTGACCTCGCGATGACAGCTGCGGACCAGCTTACCAGAATGTGCCACGCCTGTGGGCCGTTATGGGTCCGTAACACCGCCGGTGGTACGGAAGTTCTTGATCTCGATGAGCACGGTAGAATGTTCCCGTGGCCGATCGACTCGAAGGAACAGCACGTGGAGTTCCGGACGGAAGCAACGAGGGACAGTGCGTTGGTCATCATGAACAGCATCACTTTGGTCGACGCCTTCTTGGATGCTGTGAGTAGTTGATGCTTTTTTAGTTGCTAGCTAGTGTTCTACTCAATGGGTGGTAATTCTTATAGATGATCGAGCATTAACACACTCTACAATGTTTGTAGAACAAATGGATGGAGCTGTTCCCTTCAATTGTTCTGAAAGCAAGAACGGTACAGATTATAGCGCCTGGGATCTCCGGTCATTGTAATGGCTCCCTTCATCTGGTAATTTTGTAGCCATTCTAATTGATATGTTGCTACTGTTATGAATTCACCGTTCTTAAGACTTTGATATATGTATCCATGCACAGATGCATGCTGAGTTCCAATACCTATCCCCTTTGGTGCCTGTGCGCGAGGTCCAGTTCTTCCGATATTGCCAGCAGAACTCGGGGGAGGGGACATGGACGATAGTTGATTTTCCCGTCGATGGGTTCCAAGATGCAAGCGTTCAAGTGTCGCTTGCGCGGTGCAGGAGGCGGCCGTCTGGCTGTATAATTCAAGATATGCCAAATGGGTATTCAAGAGTATGTCTTTTTGCTCACATGCACAAGTATTTGGTTTCTGTTCTTAATTTCCATTGCCGGGATCACTGTAGTGGTCATACATTGATCTGTTTATGTGCTGAACTGAATGTGCTCGAGCTAAAATTGATTACGGATAGCATTGACATAATTTTGGCTTCTTTGGTGCAATCATAGAAGCGTTACAAGGACTGTTGGCATTAAATCGAGCACAACCTAAGGCTGTGAACGACTGGGATACTGTTACTTTTCTTTTTGAGTATACTATGCTTACTATCTGTTTATGCCAGGATATTATACATATTAAAAATGAGAAAATTTTTGGTAATTAATATGTAAATCTAATATAGAAATCCTTGTCTGAAATATAAAAACCAATACTTGTTTTCTTGGACGCAATTTATTTTTTTACATCAAACTAATCTTCACAATGCATGCATTTGATATTCAATTTTGAATTAATGTACATTCCACTAATGTAATGATGTTTCTTGTGTTCTAAACATAAAACTATGCCACGCCTTTAGTCATATCATCATCTAATTCACGCAAGCTATTAATTTGTAGAACAAAATCGGTGAAGTTCGAAAGAATTTAACTTGACTCTACTTCCAGCTTAGTATACTCTTTATTATGTAGGTCATCTGGGTAGAACACATAGAGGTAGAGGACAGGCCAGTGCATCAGGTATTCACTCAGTTTGTAAACAGCGGGATGGCTTTCGGTGCAACGCAATGGGTCTCAATCTTACAACGACAATGTGAAAGGCTTGCGAGCCTCATGGCTAGAAATATATCTGATCTCGGAGGTCCCTATTCTTTAACCCTACTCTAAAACCAAATAAAAATTTCAAATATTTTTAATTATACTTCTCTTAAGAATGATATTGTTGTACAAGTGCTCATCTATAATTTGGTTTCATTCAGTGATTCCCTCACCAGAGGCAAGGAAGAACATGATGAAATTGTCGCAAAGAATGATTAGAACCTTTTGTGCTAACATTAGCGCCACAGGAATGCAATCTTGGACGGCACTCTCTGATTCTTCTGAAGACACAATTAGGGTAACTACTAGGAAGAACGCAGAGCCGGGCCAGCCGAATGGTGTCATTTTAACTGCAGCTTCAACCACATGGCTTCCATTTTCACATCAACAAGTATTTGATCTTCTTACTGATGAGCAACGACGATCGCAGGTACTTAAGATGCCTTCTATTTTTTTTTTGTCCCCCCCAAACTTCTCTTACTTTCTTTTTTTATAGCAATAGAAATAATATGAGTATAATATATGCATTTAACTTTCAGCTTGACGTTCTCTCTAGTGGAAACTCACTTCATGAGGTTGCTCATATTGCAAACGGTTCTCACCCGAGAAATTGTGTCTCTCTTTTGCGCATTAATGTGAGTATACATTCCCCACCTTATAGATGTTGTTTTTACTTCATTCAGAATATGCATCTTATATAAGAAGGATTGAGCTCAGAAAATGCATAATGGGAGTATGATTATCATTCCCATTAGCTAGTTCTAATTTTTTTTTTTTTAAGTTTGCCGCCTTGATAAATTTTGGAGTGCATTGAAGCTGTAAATATTGAAAAATTAGAGAAAATTCAAAATATTCAAAGCCATGATAATTAAAATAATACGAAAGGCAACATCCTAATTATATTTTGGTTTATATTAGTAAATATATTGCATGTACATTTGCTTTTTCTTAAATATTATGTTTTTTTTCCTATCAATGAGTAATGAGAATATCATAAACTCACATGGAGATTGTATGAATTCACGAACTTGAGATTAAAAATGGAATGAGAACCCCAATAAGATATGTTATGCCACTCCCTCCAATTTTTGCCCAAAAATATATAAAAAAAAAAGAAAATATATATATTAATCTGAATGAGTCTTTCTGATGTTGAGGAAGGAAAATGGCCATCATTCTGTCAATGTTGCCATTTTTTTTAATGCTACATTACTTGCTATAAAGCTTGTTTTGTTTGTGCTATGTTGTTTCTCCAATATATTTTTGTAAAATTTTATATAGCAGAATATTATTTTGGATAGAACATATCAAACTTTTACGCAGATTTAACTTTACCATTGGCGTAGAAAAAGGTTGGTGACCACATTTACTGTACTTCTAGCTTTTAAGTCATGTTCTCCAGTTCATGGAGAGAACTATGTCCATGATATCCAGCCAGTGAAACTTAAGTTTAAAATGGCACAGCTATGTGGGCATTTATTATTGCCGGATAGATATAAGACAGGAAGCTCTGGCAACTTGAGCTGTCAAAGCGTTTCCTCATTCAATGAGCTTTTGAATAGCCATCAAGTGTGACTCACATATCTTCCTGTCAACTTTGGATTGCCGCTAATCCAACCTGGCTTTCTCACTTCTTGAGTTGTTCAACATATTTCCATATATATATATATATATATATATATATATATATATATATATATATATATATTTTATCAATATTATTAAGCACATTGTATTATTAAATTTTCTGCTATTAGATTTTTTTTTTTATTTTTTTTTAAATTATATTATTTTATTAATTATTTATTAAATTTTAAAATTTATTATTATTCTAATAACATATTTATTCATATATAAATTAAAATTTTAGTAGTATTAAATATTTAGTACTATTCATAGGATAGAAGCTTGTATATATATATATATATATATATATATATAAATAAGAGGTCGTCATGTCCATGATGCAGCGATCAAACTGTATCAGTGTTTTACCAACCCAATGAAAAAGGGAAGCAAAAGCTTCTCTCTCTCAGACAATAGTACATATACATTTGTACTGTTATATGTGTAGTCTTTCATATATATATATATATATATATATATATATATATATATATATATATATATATCCTTCATTCTGTAAGGAGAATTGCCATATTTTCTCATTTTCCTTAAGCTAGAATAGGAGACATTTTTTAAACAAAAAAAATTGAGAGAGAGAGAGTATTAACTTAGCTAATAACTGTCAGATAGGCCATTAGTTTAATGATATATATATAACCTTTGTTACATAATAGTAAATTAATGACTGTGTCAAGTCCGAATTCTTATGCCATGCATGCATGGGCACGTGGAATGCATGCAGGCGTCAAGCAACTCATCGCAGAACGTGGAGCTCCTGCTGCAAGAGAGCAACACCCACCCCTCCGGCGGCAGCCTGGTGGTGTACGCCACCGTCGACGTCGGCGCCGTCCAGGTCGCGATGAGCGGCGAGGACCCTTCCTACATCCCCCTCCTCCCATGGGCTTCGTCCTCTCCCCGTCTCCACCGCCGCCGTTGCCAGCCTCCTCCACCACCCCCGAAGGTGATGGCAGCGGTGCCGCCGCCACTGCTGTTGCCGGTGCCCCGGGATGCCTCCTAACTATCGGCATGCAGGTGCTGGCGAGCGCGGTCCCATCGGCGAAACTGAACCTGTCAAGCGTGACAGCTGTCAACCACCACCTCTGCAATGCAGTCCGCCAGATCAGCGCTGCCCTCGGCACGCCGCCTCAGCCAGAGCCGGCCGGGACGGCGGCGCCGCCTGACCCGTGAGAGGGGGAAGCCCAAGTTAAGGTGGTGGAGTAAACTACTATCTGGTGCAATCCATCTCTATACCGATATTACCAAAATGCCCCCCACCCATCTACTTTCGCATATAAATATTGTCGACCGTTTGTTTAGTAATTAATATCTCTAGATTATTTTTGTCAAGGAGCAAGGGAGAATTTGACAAGGGACCCATGCAGAGCGCCAAAAATGACCGGAATACCCTTGTTGGGGTCAAAAAGGCTTTTTTGGTTGTCCTATTATATTTGTATCCGCATGTAAATTCCCATGGGCTTTGTCAAGTTTTCACTTGCTCCGAGCTTTTTTACTCTATTTGCAATCCATAATCAAATTCCGAAGGGCATTTTGGTCATGTTGGTGTGGCATTGATGGGATGAGGGCAATCTCCTCCCACCTACTCCACTGCCATCAATTCAAAATATGCTTCCCAAATTAATTAACATGTGAAGGTCGGGTAGCTAGTAATTTAATCCATGTAATAAGAAGGTAGAACCGTAGAAATGAATTAATTATGTTGTAGTGGTTGGAGAATGTTTTGGATTAGGGGTTTGTTGGAGGAGGGGAGTCAAGAGCGCACCAGGTCTGACCCTGAATGCTCTCTCCTTTTTAAGGCCCAAATTTGAAAAGAGGAAGCCCAAAAATGGCTGTGGCTTCCGGGCCTTAAAAAAAAAAAAAAAAAAAAAAAAAAAAAAAGTGGGGAGTGAGCAAGGAGAAGGGGTGTTGGTTCGGGTATTGACTTCCTTCTTGCGTTTAAACAATATATGTTGTTGGTTTCTCTCTTGTTTTGCTTAATTTAGCTTTAATAATTCGGTGTGTTTGTGTGTGTATGTAACTCTCGTTTAGATCTTGGTCTCCTTTTGGGGGTGTGTGCGCACCTTTTTTTTACTTGCAGCGGGGTTGGTTGGAGGGAGTTAATGCGTTTTATGACCGTATTTATGACTTTGTGCTTTTAATATCTACTATTCCCTTTTGGGTTCTTTTCTCCTTTCAAGCAGTAGGAGGGGTGGATTGGCCGTGTCTTGTCCAGTAATTGATGGCTTTTGGGTCCTGGGGTGTACTACCTCCACTGTTGTCATTTTCTGAATCTTCAGGTATCTTAAAATTTCTTCTTGACGGTGTTACGCCGATGTGAATGGAATTTTTCGAAAGAAAGCGGGAAAAAAAAATAAAACAACAAAAACTGAATTAAATTCAAAACTAGCCTTACTAGACTGCCTTTTTCATTATTGAATTTTGTACCTGCATGGCATGTATTCTAGTAAATTTTATGAAGCCAAGTGAAATGATAAATATATTTTCATACACTAGTGCTCTAATCTTAAAATATATATTATAGAGAGATTAAGGAACCTTCCCGTGCTTTAAGCTCTCTGATGCACCGTTTATCATTAGTGCTCTAATATTAAATCATCGCGCCAGTGATGCTAAGTTAGGGTTGAGTCACATCTGGGCCCTCTCTATATCTAACACCAGGTTGGGCCTCATCTAATACACTGTTCACTGTCTTGAAGAACGAGCGGCCCAAAACCATGCTCGTCATAATAAGTTGGCTCGTCCGATGGACCCAGCCCATTAGTAGTTGTTAGGTGGGACTCGGGCTTTTGGATCTAAGACGGAAACAATATCGCCCGAAACATAAGCGAACGCTGTTAAAATCAAAGGATAATTTGGTTTCTACAAGTCCTTTTACCCGCAATCTGGTTTTGCTATACATATATTTTCATCTTCTTTATTTCATTAACTTCGTTAACTTCGATCTTTTTGTTGTTAATTTCCCTGAACCTGCAAGGATGACAATATATATTAAGGAACCTAGCATAGATGTTTTGACAGAGAGATCTTAAGCTGCGCTGTTGAGCTGCTCATGTACTGATGCTGAAAACAACAAAAACTATCTCACGGAGATTGGAAAACCAACTTGGAAAGAGTTGCACATTGTCCGACACATTAAATTATAGACCTTGAAAGATCATTAAGCATCTGATCAAGGTCAGTGCAAGCTAATCAACAATAACAATAACACAGAAACAGAAAAATAAACGTATTGTTGCCTAACAAGAAGCATAAGCATTGCCTAACAAGATCTAAATTTCTACTTCTCAGATAAAGAAGTGCCCGTGGTGCATTCGTGATGGCTTAATAGAGCTGCTGCATAGTTGATACTATAAAAACATACTCCAATCAATCGAGCAATAACTATAACTATATAAATAAATCTGATAAACGGAGCAAAGCTGCAGAACGCTTTTTACAATTTTTACTAGCATGTCTGTATCAAAGTATAAATTAAAGTTTTTTATTTCAAAAGTATGCAGATTCTAACCTGATGCAGTTTCACCATCCTCAGTTGAATTATACACAGCTGATCAAAAAAAAAAAAAAAGATAGAGAAATTGAATCCTAACACCTTCTTAAGAAGGGTTTCAGAAGACCGGGCAGCCATCCACAATGATCCCTTTGGCCGTGGGGCATGTCGCGAGGTCGCAGTGCTCACCGGCAGTCCCCCACCAATTGAGGCTTTTGTTCTCCATCGTCACCGCAAAGTAGAGCAGCACCCCCATCATCGCCACCCCTGAGTCCAGGCCTGCGGACAGGACGTAGTTGTACCTCTGCCACCACTTCTTCCTGTACCTGTACACGAAGAAGTTGAACACCGTCCCGACTAACGCCCACGAAGTGTAGTTTACTGCAGTAGCTGGCGGCATCATGGCAGTTGCACCAAGAAGCACGGGGAGGTTTATTAAGGGGATCCACGATTGCTTGGGGAAAACCCTGTGGAAGGCCCAGACGATGACCGGACCGACAGCACCGCCGAGGAAGAACCAGTTGAGGGCGCCGTAATTACCCAGCGGGCCGAAGATGCGGCGCGGTCCCACCAGCCCCCAGATGACAGACGCGTCGAAGAAGACGCGGTCGCTGGGGCACGTCCACGGGCTGTTGGGCGGGAGGAGATCATTCTGGCAGATATTGGTGATCGACCCCAGGAGCCACCATGCCACGCCTATGTTCACAGTGCCGGCGACGACCGTGCCGACGCCCTGAAGCAGCAGCCAGAGTTTAACCATTTGACCACGCAGGTTGGTTAGTTTGTAGGTTATTAATATGGTCAGACTCTTAAGTGGTTTCTTCTCTCAGCTACAACAAATCCAAGTAATAACCGCAAACTACGTAGGCCCGTTTTTCAGTTACATTGCATATACGTAGGCGGGCAGAATCAGTAGTATTATATTTGCAACATGTAAGAAATCGATCTACTTGAAAATAGACAATCAATATAGTAAAATTTAACGGTTAAATTGTAGCACCAGAAAGTGTACCGCATTTTTAATTTGTCGAGAAGACTGTACCTGAACTAGGAACATGGATTTGGGTGGGATCTTCATGTAATGGCCGAGCTTGAAATCCGAAAGGAAGGCCACGGCCTGGGCCATGCTCATGTAACCGTAGACCTTGAAGCACACATTGGCGATCGGCTTTCCCGGCAGGATCAGACCCATGCAGTATTCTGTGATAATATTCAGCCCCGGAGTCTTTGTTTTTCATTCAGAAAAAAATAAAGTAAATTAATCAGGATGATGATTATGACGTGCCACATAAATTTATGTTTCTCTAGAGATTGAAGTATGAAATAAAATAGCTTATTCATCATATACCTGGTTGGTAGTTGCAGTGATGATGCTGATAGGAAGAGTGAACACAAAGGCCATAGCGCAAGCAAAGAGGAGGCCCCACCATGGGAGTTGAATTTGGTCCTTCAACACAGTACACAGAATTAGGGAGATCACAACTGTCACCACCAGCAGTAAATAGAACCACCAGCTGGGTATGTCCTCATACTTCCTCATTAACCTCGTGTGGATGTCCACTTTTCCTTTATACGAAGCTCGGTACCGATTGTATATTTCTCTGGAAAAGTTTCGCTTTGGATTGTGAATACGACATAACTTGATTACTCGAATTAATCTCTAACAAGAGTAAAAGAGTTCTTGCTGAAGAATAAGAGGATTACATCTTTTTTGTGTATGTTTAATCGTTCGTATATGATGGAAATTAAATAATTACACTTTGCGACAATTGTAACATGAGATAGATACAGGAACATAAAATCAGAGATAATATAATATAATAGTAGTAGGTTCATACCTTCCATAGAACAAAGCAACATGAGTTAATGTGGCCGCAATGGTGGCGAATCCGAGGCCGTAGGTTACAGCAAAGAACATGCTCAGATTGATCTTTCCCTGATTATTGTACGCAGCCATATCGATCTCAAACTTGTTGTTAACAATGGCATTTATATCATACGGCTGGCCAGCAGCCGTGAACAAATCGGAGGAGAAAATTGGGAAAGTCTTTGCACGGTAGAGGTTGAACCCCCAGTATGCCACCGGCATGACTATATAGAGGATCAAGAGATATCCGCCGAAGATATTGACGATGACGAAGAAGGGGCTGATCAACGGGCTGAAGAGGTAGGAGGCGACTGTGCTCCAGTCGAGGGTGAAAGCGCCGATGCCGAGCCCGTTCATGCCGGAGCCAAGCTGTTGCGCTGTTACGGACTTGGGCCAGGCCCAGCAGACCCAGGAGATGCTCGTGATGGTCGGGAAGAGGTAGCCCGGAACGACGTACCATGAGAAGCTGCAGGCCAGAACGATCACGAAGAATTTGGCCCGAGACATGCGGCGCTCTTCTTTCTCATGTAAAGCCCTGCAGATGAATTTTAGTGTTCACGTAGTCGGTAACTTGTTATGAGTAATTGAACAAATTGAATTTTTTTTTTTTTTAGGGAAAAAGAGAGAAATGTTAAACGATTTCTCTTAAATATCTAGACAAATTTTTATATTAAGATTCTTCCTCAGTGACCTTTGAAGTGTTTAGCAATGTGGTACTCAGAATATGTAGCAAAGGTAGAACGTAATTAACGAGCTAGGACTAAGGCTTGTGTGGCAGAAATTAACGTAAGTAAATAAATGCCTGTTAAAAGTGCAAAAATTAAGACACCCAAATAAATTTGTTAAATCCTACGTACGTATATAGTAAGTCGACTATCATACGATTAATATCTTTCACCCGGTAAATTACTCCAGAGGCAAGGTCAAACATGTATTTAGTGAACATTTTACGTGTAGTATGTGCGTATTTGAAGAATAAAAAGATGCATAGAAAGTGACAGGGAATGCACAGTGGGAACATTTATGCACATCAAAATCGCCCTACAAGAATCTACGTATCTTATTTTTGACTTGTGGCCGCATTGAGTGTGCTAGTCTTTATCCTCCATAGAATTCAACAAAACAAACATTATATATATGTATTGACTAGCTGTATTTCAAGTTTGAAATATGGCCGATTTAGTGCTCGGATTCTATAGAAAATTCTCATGAGCAATAATCAAAGTGATTAGAAAAAAAAAATTAACTAAAATAATTAAAATGTAAAATGTTCATATTTTTTTTTTTAGAACGTACAAGTAGTATTTTTCCTCAACAATTAGGTGCCCCTCCTCCTCCTTCTTCTTCTATTTTTTGATTAAACAGGGTATATGCTATTTGAGATTAGGTTTATGGTTAAATCAAACCACAACTTTTAAGCAGAGGGAATATAAAATAATAATTATGATAGCCAAAGAAATGAGGACAGAGTAATGCTTTAAAAAAGTTGAGCACAAAACGATAGCCTACCCGAACAAAAAAGTTTTTTCCTTTTACGTTATAAAGAAAAGATAGGAAGAGAAATCCCTTTACATAAACTTTACAGGAAAAATACACAGCAAAAAATTTGAGTTCAATAAACCAAACGTACAGCGCTCGTCATGTTGCTCAACAAGTCAGAAACAAATACGTCGATCTCTTTTTTTCCTTTTTTTATTTTTATTTTTTATTATTTTGTGAGTAAAAAATAATGCAAAACTTTCATCTGCGTTGACGATTTGTTTTGCGGTGCAAAAACATGTCATTAATTTCTACTTGGCAAATATCTCTTAATTAGAGAACGTTAGAGCAGCAGCAGCAGTAGCTACAATACAATAAGGGTGAAAAAAGGATAACTTAATTAATTTGAGAAGAAATTAACTAACCGGAAAAGGGAGACCTGCACGAGGTTACTCGGCCACCACATGTGCGCCGGCTCCACCACGTACTTCCTCATCAAACCTGCCCACCCGTATCCCAACACCTAATTAACAAGTCGATGTCCCATTATTAGCATACTGATCACAAATACTTGTACGAAGAAAATTATGAACATAAGACTAATAATAACAAGTAATATAATCTATCATCCTCTTGTTTTATATTTTTATTTAAATTTAATTTTGAAATTTATAATTAAATGACGTAGATAGTATCTACCCATCTTTCTCTTTCAATAATAATAATAATAATAATACACCTATTTTTTTTTTTTTTTTTTTTTTTTTTTTTTTTTTTTTTTTTTTTTTTTTACGTGTTCTCTGGTTCGAGACCCAGCTGTCCCAATTTGTTGCTAAGTTTATCTTTCATTGAATGAAGCGGTAGCACGCTACCTTGATCTCAAAAAAAATAATAATAATAATAATAATAATATATATGGAGAAAATCAAGGAATCGAGAGAACCTGTGTGGTGATGATGAGAAGCCAACCGGCGAGGAACGAGATCTTGCGCTTGTAGAAGGCCCTGATGATGTCGATGATGCCGACGGCGTAGGCCGGGCCGTTGCCGAAGGCGTAGCCGGCGTTGGCGAAGATGGAGATGAGGACGTGCTCCTTCATATTGAAGGGTCCCGGATTCAGCGAGAAGTGGCGGTCGCCGAACCCGGGGATGTGGAATTTGGTAGTGGGGAGGACCTTGGCGAGGAATCGGCCGACGGGGAGGGAGGCGACCTGGACGGTGATCTGGGTGATGACGAGGGGCTCGGTGCGGTAGGCGAAGAATTGGTTGAGGAATGACATGAGGGCGCAGGAGACGACGCCGATGGACCACATGCGGAAAGTCCACACGGGGAGGGAGGGGTCGTCGGTGTTCGCCACCGTGAGACGCACCTGCTCGATCGGGGAGAGCTCATCCTCATCCTCGTCCACTTCACAGGCGGCGCCGTTGTGGTGGTCGGTGGCCGCCATTGGGGCTTTTCACTACGTCTTCTAACTAATGCTTGGTAAATAAATAAATAAATTGGGTTTTGATCAGGAAGAGGGAGAATATGAAGAGGAGATGCTGCTGCGGGAGGGGATTTTTTAAAACTAACCCTGGAAAATTTTGTATTTTGCAAAATGACCCTGGCAAAAAAAATTTTGCAAAACTAACCCTACTTTTGCCACCTCGGCGCCACGTAGGAGAGAGGAACTGAAGACGCTGAAGCGTTCAGCGCCTTCACAAAAATCCTGTGAAGGCGCTGAATGGATCAGCGTCTTTAACATTTAAGTTAAAGACGCTGAATGGTTAAGCGCCTTTAACATTATCTTGAAGGCGCTGAACCAATCAGCGCCTT